>CM071615.1:8749523-9274523 GCA_036365135.1 Miichthys miiuy | reverse complement strand
TCTGTATCTATGAATAACATTGTAGCTTGTAGCTCATGGACAATCATTTAAGATTCAGGTTTTGAGACCTTTTCTACAGTAAATCAAGGATCAAAAACATCTTTCATCATCTTACAGTTACAGACAAACATTAATATAAAAGAAAGAAAGAAAAAAAACTCCCTGGAGCAAACACAGATGTGTTAACTTTCTCTGGAAAGAATTTTTAAGACAATATTCAAAAAAAAAAAAAAAAAAAAAGTCACATCTAGCAGAACAGTGTATATCATTGAGCACCACTGGCTGTGGCGCAGAGCAGCTTCGATGGCTAATTCTTACTCTACATGCATTAGTATGAGGAAGGAGTCGTTACACAATACTCGTCAGTGTCCATACATGCAAGACTGAATGTATGTATGCATGTGGGATTTTACAGCTGCCCTTATCCGGGAGCGTTGTCCCAAAGCTCAGTAGCACAAAGTAAAAATGAACCGAGAATTCATAAGACAAGGTGTGTACATGGAAAGAAAGAGCGAGGTGAAAGTGCAGTAACGCACACTTAAATACCCGAAAGCATGCGAGCACACAATCTTGTTCCCAGTCAAGCTGATTAAAGTTGTTAAAGACTTTAGATCACTGCACAGAGATAGCACTTGGTTTTACAAGTCATTAAAACAATGTTATCAGACACAAAGCAATGAGGTTATTATTAATAGGCGCCCAAGAGATGGGCTGGAAATGTAGGATATTACAAACATCCAGACTAGTTTAGTCTTCATAGTTTATGTTCTCCTTTTCTGCCTAGAGACATGAGTATCTAAATATAATTTTACACTTCCTGAATTGACCCAACTGATCCTCTAGACAGCTTTTTAACCGGACTTCATATCGACAGTCACAACTTTGACCATCCGTGAGCCGCGTTAAACTTGATCGATGAGGTCGTTTGTGATACATTGAACTGTACAAACACACATGAAGCAAATGCATTGAAGCACGCCAGTGATGGTGACATGTCACGTACTGTGGCTGTAGGAACAAGAAGCCCGACAAAGCCACATGTAGCAGACAATTTGGGGATTAAAATCGACCCCATTCAAGGTTTTAAAAGACATTTCTTCTGTCTGAATTACAATCTTGCTTTCTTAAGTCATAGTCATGAAAACTGATGTTGTTGACAGCTGATAGATACAGTGGGATTTAATTAAGATATAATTCAGATGGATTTAATCATATGCTTAACTTATGTCACAGGAAAAATAAATAGCTAAATATTATATAATATTGCAACATCAATGTAGATGCGACAAAAAAATATCCAAATGGATTATTCGATTAGTCAACAAAAGATACAATATAGTTTGGAAGACTAACTGATTTGTGAGTTTTTCACTACAGATTGTGTTTTACAGACATGCCTGAAAGGTTGGATGGATTTTACTGATGCCATGATATCAACCTCTGATTGTTGGAGCTATGCAGCGTAGGGGTTTTCTTCCGCGTGTCGGCTGTTTACACGAACGATACCACGGCTAAAGACGTTTTCTCACTAGCACTTTGGATCCATTACCATTATGGCACGGTTGTACTAACCTGGAGCTGGTGTTAGTTGAGGCATTTAAATAAAGTTCTCAAACTGTAATTCATGAAAAATGGCATGTTATTAAAAAGCTATTTATGCTAGGTAAATGAGCGTAATGTAGAAAGCAGGCAGACATCCCACAAACCGAAATTTAAAAGGAATAGTTTGACATCTTGGGCTTTGCTTTCAATTTAGATGAGAAAATGGATACCACTCTCGTGTCTGTTGTGAAATAAAGCCAAATCAATATTCATTTTTATCATTTATTCACCCTGTGCTTTTGCTATTTAAGAGGCATACTGCTGAGCTTCCTGAACAAGGCTTTCTTTGTGTCAAGTGAAGCCAGATATCCAAGAAACAAGCAGAGTTATGTCAGTGTATGAAGAATCCAAAAAAAAATTTGTGGGTTTCTGAAGAGTTATGAGCTGGAATGATTTCGCCACAGCTAAGCTAAGCTAACCTGCTGACTGTAGCTTCATATTGAATTTTTAAATAATTCTTTCCGCAATATTTAACAAACATGTTTCCCAAAATATCAAACTGTCTTTGCATTGTTGAGGGTAAAGATCTGCTCTTCAACACCATCTGATTCTGTAGCCATGCCTAACTCTGATGTTAAACTTTAGTTGGTTTAGAAATGGGTGGTCAAGCTCAAGGAGGAGTACGGCCTCTTGGTGCCATTAGATCTGTTTTAACATACAAAAATCAAACTAGATGCCGCCTTGTGGAGTGCACACTGCCACCAAAAAGTCTCAAAAGAATGCCAGGGTTATAATGTTTAGGCTAACTAGTGTAATGGCAGAAGTCAAGTCCAGATAACAAACAGACAGACAGACAGGGATGAAATTCGGGGACTCACATGGTCTTGTGCAAACAATGGAAAAACCAGCGCTTTCTGTATTTGGCCTATGACAACAGTCACAGATCTGATCTTAATGGATGATGTCTTTCTCTTTTTTTTTAAATTTGATATTTAAAGTAATCTATTTTTTACCGCATTAAAGTTCAATTTAGATCCATATTATGAAAGACAATCTGAGCAGCTCACAATTTCAGAGACATTTAGGAAGTGACATTTGTCCACTTCACATACATGCAACCACAAGGCTTAACACGAGGAATGCTACAAGCACTGCAGACATACACACATACAAATCAACCGAAAAAAAATACAAAAATATTAAGACACAAAGTGAAACAAAAAGTAATAAAAGTATGCAGGAAAAAGCGGAGGTGCCATTTGTCTGTGTTCACCACACGTTCAGCATGTTTAGGTAAGGCAAAGTAGAATTAGATGATCGTTTTAAGTGTTTTTCCTTTTGTTTGGGGGGGGGGTGTGGGTTACATTATGGCAAGCTAGTGACAACGGGGGCACCTGTGCACGTTTCTGTCCTTGTGGAAGACTTGTGATCCATCTTCTTGACCTGGTCTGTATTTTCTGGGGTTGTTCAGGTTCATGCCCACTTCAGGCGACGAGTGGTTCATCAGTCGTCAATGTCCTCATACATGTTATCGTCAAAGGGTCGCGCCATAGACGGCTGTATTCTGTGTCGGGAATACTTGAGCTGAAGAAGATCTCCTACCTCACTGATGACACTCAGCGCCTGTGGAGACATTTAACAAAAAAAAAAAGCTGTCACCATGAAGGGCAATATGTGGCACAGGGAGTTTTTTTCCATGTAAACACAGTCCTGGAAGATTAAACAAACGTAGGCTGAGACATAAAACACTGGCTTTAATTCTACCAATTCTTTCCAATTTTTCATTCCTATTACTCGGGTGAGAGGTGTCAGCAGTAGGACATCTTGTTGTTGTTGGAGCCCTTGAGGCAATGAGTTTGTACAGTTACGTCCTCTAATGTAATGAAAACTTTACATTTTTAGTAGTTATATAGTCAATAATTACAAATTTCTGAAGGTAACGTGATAAATTGGCCAGATTAGAACGGAGGAACGAATGAATGAAATCTAAAAATCTGTTTTAGTTTTAACTTAAAGCTGCATTTTTAATTATTTCCACCACTTGGGGGCGGTGCAACAAACTGTGCTCTCATCATTTAAAAAAAAAAAAAAAGCTATGGTGAGTGTGTTTAGGTCGACGCAACATTATCCATTTGAAGTTGCATTTTACAAACGTTAGTCCAACGTTCACTCTCATCTTAACTCTTTTAACTGCTAAATGCGATGCTGCTATGCTCACAGCTAGTCGCTAACTGTCAGTCTGATGTTTGGTGCTACAGGTTAGCATACTGTTGGTTTTTAGACCATTGTATTTCAGCCCACTAGGTCTGAAAACAAGGTTAATAAGAGCAGTGAGACTAAAACTGTAAAAGTGTGGACCAGAAAACTAAAACAATCAGCTCTTTGGAGCTTTTTAGCAATTGAAACTGAGGGGAAATGCAGTCAACGCGCAATCATTTTACATGTACTCAAAGATTTTAGTGCAGCTTTGACCTGATGTGTCTTTATATATGTAGTAAATGTGCATCTATTCATCTCCACTCTGATCTTTCCATTCACTTTGTATGCATGAGTCCTCTTGTTGCCATGGCAGTGTGCCTGAATGGCATCATTGGAGCACTTTGGCCACAGAATGCCCAGACAAAGTCTTCTCGGTCTATTCCATGTTGATTAGTGTGATTTAACATTTGCTTAAGGCTTCGGGGTCGAGATATCAATGAAAGGTCCTCAGAAGGACAGTGATACAATAATTTAAGCTTATGTGCGTCTGTGTGGGCGTGTTTGAATGAGAGGGGGGGAAAAACTGAGAAAGCTCACCAGCAGATAAAAGAATCGTACAAATCGACATGACACATCAAAGTACGAGAGAATGATACAGAGAGGAAGGCCTAACAAAGAGAGATTTGAACAACATGGCAGATAAAAGCACGACAGCACTCCCACTCCCTGTCTTCGCTTTATTTTTTTTTTTTTTGATGGGCGAGAAGAAGAATACGTGTGGATAACATGCCCCCGCTACAGCAGCATTTCCTGGAGACGGGGTAATTCATCTGAGCCAACTGAGCCACAAGGACACCCCAATTAGACAGGAGATGGTTCACCCGCTGCATGAAATGATGTGAATGTTTAAGACGAAGAGCAGGCAGGTCTGAGCTCGGCATAGTAGAAGAGCCCTCGCTGACAAGAGTGGGCGGCATTCTGATGCGTTGCCAAGAGCAATCAAAGCTGCACTTACGCAGAGCAACATGATGAGTAAAAGAGGATGGTCAGAGATGAGGTCTGAACTCTTAAACCCAGGGAATATACTGTGGATACACTGTGCGTTGACCTGCAGGGTGATCCGGCTGACACTTTACTGTAGTTTTTGCGTGGAGTCACAGCAACTGAACTTTTGTTGATACTCCTGAAAGAGTAACAGACTCATCTTTTTAGTGGCACCGGCTGCAGGGATGTTAGATGTTAGGCATGTCAGTGTGTTTGAATCAACTCAAACATATATCCAGAAGCAGACATTTTGGGGTCACAGGAGATCGCACCTGTGTCCTCCCAATTACACACTTCCCCGTTAGACTGCCCTTCTTTACTTCATGTCAGCATGTTTTGGGTTTTTTTTGGCTTAGTTGCAACCAACCTAGAGGTCATTACACCAACTTGGTAACAGAGGAGGGCTCTAATTTTTAAACAACAAACATCAGCCTCAGCTGGCACCAGCCTGCACCACTGAGATAAGCCTGCCAGTGGTGGAATATTAGCAACCTTTTCTTTTTCCTTTTGGACTCAAAAATCTATGGTGCTAACAAGCTATGTGCTTGACAAAAACTTGATCTGTGCACACATCTTGTCAATAAGTCATACCCCTCTGGAACTATATTCAACCAAAGTACCAGCGAGTGTGGCTCAAAGAAGCTTGGGGACTGAGAATTTTGACTAATTCTAAACAACCCAGAGTGTTTTTCACTGAACAATTACAGCTTCAGCTAGACCCTTCCTCCTGTGTGGGCAGAGCACGGTGAGATCTGGCTACGCAAGACTAGTCAACACATCAATACACTTGCAGTCCAAAAAAAGGTACTAGAAAAACAAAGCAGGCTTTGTATACTGAATACAAGGTGGTGAGTTTGTAGCAGCTGGAGACGATTGTAGGTTAGCACTAGTTTATTTTCTGTCTAAAGAAAATGACAAATTACCCTGTTGATTTGTTGAATTAATTCATATAAAATTGATCAAATTAAAGTCCTTGTAAAATAAGACTAAATGTGTTCTGAATTTGTCAGACCAAAGAAGAAAGTGTTAATATTTTTAAGCATTCAAATTTGGCTGGTTAATAAGTTAATGAAATTAGATGTCAAAATCATGTAAAAATGAGAATTCTCAGCTCCAGGACTGTGGGGGCGTGTCTGCAGAAGGCACTGAAGCCACGCCCACTCATGGGAGCAGTCAAGCAGCAATTTTGAAGCGACTGAAATGTGTCAGATGAGTTCAGAAAATGACAAGACTAACTTTGAAACACTGTGAGTGAGATGAATTAATCTCTATCTCTCTGCTGGTGGTGCAGGGGTTTGCTTAAGTGACAAATCTTGTTTCTTACCCTGTCGAGCATCTCTTTTGTGTGGGCGGCTGAGATGCAGAAGCGTGCGCGGGACTCAATGATGGGTGTAGCCGGAATCCCACGACAACCACGCCGATGTCCCTCTTCAACATCTCCCTGCCGAACGCTCTGGTGGGACAAAGATGAGGAGACAAAGAAATTGCACAATATATAGGTTGTATAAGGAAAGTCCACCAAAAGTATCAGCATGTATCAAAGCATCAAATTCTCCTCTGAAAAGATTAGTTTAGGTAGTTTAAATAAAACACCACATTCAAAGTAATCATTGCGACTTTTATACACGCCATTATACTTACAGTTTCAGACAAATAAATTAACCATGATACTGTCAGAGCTATAAAAGAACATCATCTGATATCAATAATATTATTCACCACACTGTATTGATTTAAATACTCCAGTGGTTAGAGGAGCTCCAGTCTCACCCTATCTTGGCGGGCATGTAGAGCATCATGGGTACAACGGGTGAGTCTTCGTTGCCGTAGATGATGAAGCCCATTTCTCGAAGCCTCTTGCGGAAATACACTGTGTTCTCTGCCAGCTGTCGCACACGGTCACAGCCTTGGGATGATAAGAAATATGAGCTGACAGCAGTTGACCACGCTTCTGTGAAGTGTTTGCAAAGGATGTATTTTTAATGATCATCTAGTTTATTTACAGTGCGCTGACCGTGCTGGTCATTTAGACGGGAACATGGTACACATCATGTCATGTTATTAATGTATAGTTTGTGGATATTTATAGAGCTGTACTGAATGTTCCCCTGTCAAAGACTCTCTTTTTCCAAACATGTTTGTTCTTTACTAGATTTGAGGTTGGAAAAGAAATTATTTAGAATTACTGTAAGTTTACGATGCTTTGAAAAACAGAAAAAAGAAGGTTGATGAGCAGCTGAATACAATCACATTCTTGAGCGTGTGAAACAATATCCGACTGTTGCAGCATCCAGGCACCACGGGGAGATCAAGTTTTTAGTTTTTCTCTAATGTTTTCCTCCCACAGGAGATCAGGAGATTCACTGTGTTCTTTGAAATGCTAGGCTTGCATCAAACACAAGACTCTGTTCGTTCGTTCACACGTTTGCTTCACAGCTCGTCAGAAAAAAATAACACATGCAGATTGTTGCAGAGACACAGGTCCATGTGTTTTTCTGACCGTTTAATTAAGAGACTGTGCCAGCAACAGAAATGAGAACAAAAACAAGACGAAGGCAAAAAAAATCTTACCCAAATAAGAGTAAACTTTTCTAGCTCATATTAACTTCACAGCCATAAATAATGAAAAATGAACAAAGGGCTTGCTGCACAGGAAGAAAAATGGAGGTCTGAAACCAACTAAAGAAAGTGGAGGACAGATATAGATTACCATATTTTAAACACATGCAGCTTCAGTGCTCTTTCAGGAGCAACTGGTCTGAGAAAAGACTGCTATGCTGCCCGAGTCTGTCCTTGATTTCGTGAGTGTGCACTGACACCTGGTGGCAACTGAAGACAATTACAACAATCAAGAGGATCAGCGGAGCAGTTGTGATGGTCGTCACTCTTAATGAATCACATCAAACACCTTCATAGCTAAAGACTTCAAATGAACTCTTTGTTGGCGTCAGCCGCTTCATCCATCTGAAGTGTGACACGTCTGATCTACTGTGTGACACGTCATAATAAATCAATCCTTCAATGCTACAGTATGAGTTGGTACACATCAGGCGTTTCTCAAGACACATTGTGCTGAATACATTTCCTTCCTCATAGAACAATTACAATGCCAAATTGTGAAGCCTGCATTGTTTACTTGCTAGCAGGCTTCTTCCCTTCCCTTTGTTGGCGCATTGCTGCCACCTGCAGCAGAAAAGTGGCAAATCCTTTGCAGCACTGTTTATCGTGTTATCAGCATGCACGCACGTGCATCAGAAAAACAAAACAGCCTCTAGGTAAATCCCCAGAGTACCTTTAATACTGTTGTAAAACTCACCGATAGTTGTGCCATCCTCTCCCATAATGCACTTCATAGAAGTGATGATTTGCTCCACCACAGGAGGAGACATGGAGGTGGCGTAGACCGCACTGTGGGAATGGGAGCGCAGGTACTCAATAAGCTCCTAAACACAGCAGATACACAGGGGATGTAAGAAGATATGCATGAAGAGATTTAATCACTCTACCGTCTCTACAGTCATGGAGAGATCGGGACTCTTTGTAACTGATATGAACTGAACTAATATAAACTATTATGCAGTAAAGTTGAGAAGAAAACACTTTAATTCTGATAAAAACTGATTTAAAAGTTGACATTTACATTTTATTGTAAGCTACATCCTGTAACTTGATGACACATTTGAAACAGAGATCACAGAGAGAACGCAGCTTCATTTCTTTTAAACTTTTTCACGCGTCTGCCGAGACTCATCTTTGTTTAGAATTCTCAACAGTCTCAGTCTTTTTATGCAGATCACGGAGACGGAAAGTTGTTTATGTCTTTCTGTCAGCAGTTCTGTAAACCTGCCGTGTAGTTTTGATAAGGTCGATGCCATCGCAGTGATGCGTCAGGAGGAACAGGGCTAATATGTCAGGAATGCAGCGTACACACACTGCAAGGCTGTATGTCCACATAGCTGAGGTTATTTTTTTAATCACACTTAAAACTTTGTCACCTGACACTGCGTAAACTCTGATTTCTGATCAGTGACTCTTGACAATAAAATGGGGATGTCCCTGCTCTGGTAGGAACTGAGGACAAAATACACTTGAGGACCGAGCTCTTCAGAGAGTATCTTCTCTCCTAACACTACCAACAGCTAGTAGTCTAAACTTGATATGGATCTATGCCTTGTGTCCGCTGGTATCTCTCATGTGTTATCTTTCGTTGAATTCAAAAACAAACAAAAACGCCACTTAAATAAACCTACAATCCTCCATCCTCACCCTTTTCCCTGCGATGTATCCCCCGGCAGCACCGAAGCTCTTGGTAAATGTGCCCATCATGACGTCCACATCACGGGGGTCAAGGCCAAAGTAATCGACCACGCCTCTCCCCCTCGGCCCCAGGGCCCCTATGCTGTGGGCCTCGTCTAGATAAAGGTAGGCCCGGTAGCGCTTCTTCAGGGCAATCACTTCTGGCAGGCGCACTATACTGCCCTCCATGCTGCAGGGAGGAAAAGTGATTATATTATATATTATAGCAAGTGTCAAGAAAACATCCTGATGTTTTCATGTTCATTTTTTTCCCTTGACAACCCAGGAAATATGATCTCAAGGGAGTACTAGCTGTTCCCCACTTAAGGTCTATGTACCAAACTGCTGGGACCTGTCAACTGCTGAACAGACGTCATCTGACTGACAACTGGAAGTCTCAAATATTCTATTAACAGGTATGTCAGCTTGTAAAAATAATGTCAGAGGACACATCAAGGTGTGCAATTTGCTTGCGTGTGTTGTAGCTGCAGATCAGTGCAGCTTCTTGAAGCACCCTGTCTGGGAGAATAAAGTAACATCAAGTTGCTCACTGTGTGTTTAACCAGTAAAAGCTAACCGAGCACTGAATCAGCTCTGTTAACCTGCAATCCAGTCCCAGGAGGGTTGATACTGCTGAACCTACGGGAACCACACAAGCCATCAAAAGACAATAAGTGCTACTCCTGGAAGCTTTTTTTTTTCTTTTTCTTGCATGTGTTTGTGGAAGACTCCTAGTGACATACATGCTTTGCCCAATTTTAAAGCTAATACAGAGAACTCTCTTTAAAATGTGGAGTGTTATTCACATTTTAAGTCTGTTGGCCAATGTACAAAATCTTATGAAACCACTGCTTGTGCAATAAAGTTAGGTAGTGTTCATATTGAGACTAGGAAGGAAATCTAGGGGATTTTAAAATGGGTAACTCCCATTGTTCAACTGCTTTTCCACCCATTTTTATTGTGTTCTGCACCAACACCAAGCTGAGAAACCCATTAAAAGCCTTACTGTGTCCTCAAAGGTTTTTTCAAACATCTGTCTAATTAAGCAAATGAATAAGCTACCTGTAAATGCCCTCTACTACTATGAGGATCTTCTTCCACGGCCTGTGAGTCCTGGGCTGCCCGTGAACTATGGCTTCTCTCAGCAGTTTCTCAAGGCTCTGCATGTCTGACAGGAAAGATCAAGAGTGTTACATTCAAAATGAAAGTTGTCAATAGTGGTGGCAGGAAAAAACACAGAGACATTCATTAGAGGAAAGTAAGACACAGTTTCAATGCTACCCACAACGGCACATTAGCGATAGTTCAACTGTTCAGTGACTCATCTTTTTTAGCAAAGGGTGACTACCAGGCTGTAACAGGCGACATCAGAGACATTTAACAAGAGAACTGACTCAAACAGCTGCTTGACCATTGATGCAGTCTAATTTGTGAGCTGATAAGTTTCGGTTTCAGTTGGTAGCTAATAACTTGGTGTGAAAAGCTTATTTGCCAACCATTAGCTGCTAATCACACAGACATGGGTAATTGGCAAGCAGAAAGCTTATTACATCAGCATTATCAGTATTGAACAATAGAAAACACAGCTGGATTATCCACTAAATATTACACAAACTAATCCAACCTGGTTATTTGTTAAAAATGCCAACAAACAATGCTAGTATATGGGTTTAGCAGGAGCCAAGTGTGGCTAGTTAGCCCCATGGCTATTAAAAAAATACTTTAATTGCCATTTTTACAGCTAACTACAAACACAAATTATTACATATTATATTTTTTTGTTTCTTATATTCTATAAAAACAAGAAGTATTATGAGCCACACTCCTATATTTGTTTATACTTGTTGTATGTGAGCTAGCATTAGCACCTAGCTAGCTCTTCTCCTCTGCATTTGGCCTACAACCACAGAAACATTTACTGTATGAATATAATGAAGTTTGCATTAAAGAAGATGCAGTGTACTGAATGCCAATATGGCTTTTTAACCAGCAGACATTTTGAAACAACGTAACATTAACAAAACCTATTCTGTTCTATTCAAGGGTTCCAGAGAGCCCTGACGGGGCATGACGGCGCACAATAGAGCCTGAAACCTGAGCAGCTAAATGGAATCTAGTGATCATTCGTTTTATTGTTTACACCTGTGCTTTTCCTACTGTGAAATGTCGAAATGTCTTCAATAAAAAGGTATATTGCTTAAAAATAAAAGCAAAAATCATACGGTAGCTCCTTTTTATTGAAATCTTGAACAATCTTGTCAGGCTACTAAAAATATATAATTATTATTGATTATTAATTACGATACACCTGAGACGAAATGCAGAACTAACTCTTCAGTAGTGGGTGTCTGCTTTGTAATGCATGTCTTCCGCTGCATGAATGACAGTGATGAGATCAAATTAACACACAGCGGTGACATGCAGCATATGGAGGGATAAGTAAGAAAATAATTATCACTCCAAGTACGTTATACAATATGTAAGTGATTTAATAAGGCATGATAAAAGTAATAAAAGCTTTTGAGGCGATGAATGAAGATAAAGACAAACTATAAAAATGGTTAGGCCTAAAAATCTGATAGATTGACCCATAAATGCAGGATGGAGACAAACTTATAGGAGGACCTATTTGTGATCACACACTTACTGTTGTGTTTGAAGACTCTGATGGTGGACCCAGAGAGTCTGGCTCCCAGGACCAGAGAGGCATGGTTCAGTTCATCACTCAAAATCAGACAGCCCTGCAGGACACCAGACGCATGAATCATTTATACATCTTAAAGTTGTTTTTTATCTATCTGAGAAAAACATACAGGCCTATTTAAAAATCAGTTTAGTAGATATTTGACTGGCTGGTGGGTCTGAGAGAGTGGGTGGAGCATCATTTTATGTTTATATGTAATGATCTGTGCTGAGATAATTACACTGAGAATGCTGCTTTATTGATTGCATCGTTTGCTATTTGAGAGAATCCAATGAACAAACCCTGCAAACCCTCTGCTGCATTTAAGAGGCAAAATGTGTACTTTTCTGCTCCACTATTTGGTGATTTGAGTTTATATTTTTATGATAAACTCAAGGATTAAACCTTCTTTAAGAAAATGCTCTTACTTAAATTAACTATTTAAAACCTTTGGGTTAGCTAAATGCATTCCACCATGGATCATTTGAGAGGAACAAAATTATTTAAAGCAGCAGTCTCACGGGCTGGTTTCCTCTTACCAGTATGTACCTGTAAAACAATATCAGCAGCGTCATGACAAAACAGACTGGTCTGAGCTCTTATTATTTTTCACTCCAACAGGCGGTCGAGCCACCGGTTGCCTAGGCCAACAGGAAGCGCACCCTCCTGATATGAGGGTGGTTTCATGTTTCTGTGTTTTTGGTGCTGCTGTTGACCTGTGATAGTGCGATGTTATGGAACACCTTTGTTAAAGCTAAACATGCTCTGTGCTGTGCAAACAAAAGGGCCGGACAGAAAACGTATTTCATCGACGGCAAATATATACACATGAGAGCAGACACTAATACAAAGTTGACATTAACATAAAGGGAGTAAGTAACAGTGGGACAGAGGTAAATAGAGAGACAAAGGACAAAGAGCAAAGAAAGTGCTGTGCAACAAAGGAATCTGACTCGGAGAGGATAGCAGTGGAGTTAAGAAATGTTTCCTGGCACTATCAGGAAACATTTATCACCTGTGATCTTACCTTGCCAGTCAGTGCTGGTATGTTCATGGAGTTGGTTGCAAACCCCATCCCAAAAGCCATGGCTGACTCTACACCCAGGAATTTAGCCACTAGTTTCTCCATCTCCTCATGTCTGTCCAGGTTACCTGAGGTGAAGATAAACAGAAGATCTCCATTAACGCATATCAGAACTTGCTTACATAGATCACGGGATAAAAACGAAAGGAACATCTGCCCATTCAGTTTTACAGTACAAAGGGTTAGCTTAGCTTAACATAGAGACTGGAAGCAGGGGGAAAGAGCCAGCCTGGCGTTTTCCAAAGTTGTGGTTTTACAGGTGTGGCCTGGACCATTTCTTGGGCTGATGCAGTGACTTAGAGTCTTGTCGTCACTGTCTCAAACATGCAATAGCTGGTAGATTTAAAAAAAATTTTTTTATAGTGAGCTAGGCTAGCTGTTTCCCCTTGCTTCCAGTTTTTATGCTTAGCTAAGCTAACAGGATGCTAGCCGCAGCTTCATAACTCTTCATAACGTGAATATGTATAGTTCACAAAATGTTTAACTACTCCATTATTACTGTTTCTGCAGCTAAATAATGCAAGACTTAAGAAACTCACACAAGACTCATCACTCATGGAGCCTCCCAGTCTGTCACTGCTAGATAAATGTGTACATACTGTGCAGTATTTGCATAGATCAACTTTTTTCATGTGGAACTGACATCTTAGAGCACACAAACCGCACTCTTTATGAAAATGCGGGTTGATATTCTTCCCTGTGTGTTCTACTCTATCTGTGAAATCTGCTCACCACATGATCGGTTTCACTTCCTCCAGCGTGACCTGGATCTTATCAGACTTGCTCTGCAGAATGACTTAAGCAACAGATATCTAAAGTAAACAGTGTCACACTGTTTTCAGATCTTCTCCATTGTCCTGAAATGGCAACCAAACTGAAAGTTTGATGCTTGTTGAGATAACACCATTTGTTGTAGTGAATCATCAGTGGATGCTGTTGGCATTTTTACTTTGGATATTTGAATCGTTTTGTTTCCCCTTTTGTTTGAATCTGGCTTTTTTATCTTTACTTGAAAAAGTGGGCTATTGTTCTCCAGGATAAAGGAATAGCTCCACACTTTGAGAAGTGTGTTAACTTGCTTTCTTACTTGCTGAGGGCTAGATAAGATCAAAACCACTCCCATGTTTAGATTAGGGGAATTCATCTAGCCCGGCTAACAGGTTACAGAACCCACCTACAAGCACCCCCACAGCTCACTCATTACTGTAACATATTGTATCTCATTTGTTTAATATGTGACAATATGTTCTGAACAGGAATATCTCCCAAAGCTATTGAAACTTTGTGATATTTGCATTACACACATCATGTCATGCACATGTCACCAAGCGTCAAGGTCGCGGCCCCTTTTGGAGGGAGAAACAGAAAAACGCTGAAAAGGCTGCTGTTGTGTAGCAGGTTGTGAAACACACACAAATCCAGTTCCCATGCTTCCTAGAAAGGAAATGGATCCCCTAAATGAGAGCAGTAAGACTCCAGAAAACAGTAATTCTTCATGACAACAGTGTAAAGTCCTTCTATAACAATAAATATGAACTGGCCAAACTTGCAAAACTGCTTGCCAAACGAGTGGTAGTTACAACTGATGGATAGCTATCTTAAGTGAGGGGTAGCTGGAGTAAAGTACAGCTACAGTATAGATGCAGAAGTTAACATGGGTGTCGGCTCCAACTAATTCTTAGCTCAGATCATACAGTTGCTTATTAATAGACCGGGTATTCACAGACAACTCCTAATGCTACCTGGTGATTCAAATATGTGCAGACGTCTGGACACTGTGTTGGGTCATCGATCCACTTGAACGGGGGGGAAGATGTACGCGCCACTGCACCACTAAACAAACTAGTCTTTGATGCTTTGTCTGCTGTGGTGAGTGTTCAGTGATAGCAGAGGTAATGGTGTGTGTCTGTGTTTCGGTGCGCATTTGTACCAATTTCCTGCCTGGTGCTTGCAACTCCGACGCCGTATTTGATGGTGACCTCGGCTGCAGAGTCAGCACACGGTCCGAAGTTCTCAGCGAAGCCGAGGTAATTATACGAGCCCAAGTTAATCACATCCCGCACTACCCGACCTGTATACCTGGAAGATAGAGAGAGAGGGAGACGATAATCAGACAGAGGAAACAATCAATGAGAGGAAGCTAATGTTTTTGCAAGCTTATTGGTACGCTTAATAATAATAATAATAATAATAATAATAATAATAATAATAATAATGACTGGTAGAGCTGATTAAAAACTAGACTGAAGCTGACATCATCAAAGTCCTACTAGCTTTTTTAATCTTTCTCATCTCCAGTGGCATCTGCCATAATGTTTAACACAGCGCACCCTTCTCTCGCTGGTACTCCGTGTTCTCTGATTTTCTTTCTGCTCTCTTTGTCGCAGTGTGGGATGTCTGACTTCACACACCTCACTGCCCCTCCACTGAAACACCTCCACTACAGCTGTCCTCCAAACACCAGCGAGGAGTCAAGATGACAAATGCAGAGTTGGAGTGATGAGAGAATTCAGACAGAGGGGGGTTTCATAGCACAGCTTGAACCACGATTATGCAATGGAGAGAATGGGTTGAGTAGAGTGTTATTTATAGAGTTGAGAGTTTCTTAATAATATTGCTGCTTTTGATGCTTTATGTCATTGCAAATTAAATATCTTTGACTATTTGTTGAACAAAACAAGAGATTTGAAGATGTGATAGGCATTTTCCACTCCTTTCAGATATGTTAAATACAAACAGGTTTGTTTTTGGTACATTAAATACACATTCTTTATCAAGGTTATGATAAAATTCATTCATTTTAATTCAGGCCGCCTCAGGTTTTAGAGCCACAGCAACCCCTGAACTCATGTTTAAATGAGTTCCACACAGAAAGATATACATATTGTAAATTTGGGAAACAGAGCACTGGTATTGAGTTGGTATTCGGTATCAGACGATACCCTGAGATGAGGAAGTCCGATCAGTATCAAGGGAGAGAAGTGTATCGGTGAATGTCTAAATTACTCGATAACGGAAATTAGACTGGAAACAGCTTGTTCAACCTAGACTCTACCACTGGAAACTATGATGGACTTCTTCTGACTGAAGACCAAAAATTTACTGATTCATGTGAGAAAATATTAGTCACAAATTAATGACAAATGACAACGTTAGTGGCAGCTCCTCATTTGTTTTTGCTTACTTAAATTTCCAAATGCTCCTGTTTTTTTTTTTCCCAAAGATACACAGAGTCCATACAACTTAACAACATGAAAGTCATTCATCAACTAGCAAGTGTTATTATAGACTGTTAATGTTTCTGCTGCTATTTTTCTAAAGTGAAATGTGTCACTATGCTTGGTATTCGTAAAGTAGCAGATAAGAGTGTTAGCACAGTTAGTACTAATCCTTGACTGGGGCATTACTGTGTTTAAGGTCTGGAATAAAAAAAAAAAAAAAAAAAAAAAAAAAAGGAAAAAAGGTATTTCTCTCTCACTCAAAAGTCCAGTTGTAGTCATTGGACGCTCGCTCCATCAGGTCCACTTTGGCCCCCGGTACGCTGCATATGGGCCTGTTCCAGTTGTCTCTTATACGCATGTAGAGGTTTCTGGTGTAAAAATTCTCAAAATCCTGGTAGAGGGGCACAAAGTCCTACACATGGATAAACAAACCGAGAGAGAAGAGTACAGAGGGGTTATCTGAGTGGCAGGAATTTCACTTTATTTTACGCAGTACTACATACCATTCATACTCTTGGAACTCTTAGCTGGAAGGAAATCAACCTCTAGAAATAAGAGCTTTAACATTTAGTTTTCCTTGGTTCTTGGAGGAAACATCCGTGGGATATCCCCGTGGGTGATTTAATCACTTCCCCACGTCTATCCCACTAGCTTCCTTTCCTCAACAAAACCAAATACTTAAAAACAATGGGCTTCACTATCAAATGTTACATAATAGGTTGAAAACAATGTCAGAGTAGTCAAGGACGTGGTCCAAATATGCTGATAACTCCACCATTAAGCAGCGAGCTGACAAAAATGCATTCTTAAGAGCACTGAACTGTGAAGAACACCACGACACCTTAGAGGGAATATTTAAAATGTTACATTAAGCTCTGTGAGTTTGTATTTGATAAACAAAGCATGCAAAACTCTTTTGAATTTCAGCATAAGCACATTTGCTAAATGCTTCCCTAGCACCAAGCTTGAAGGAACACTAAACTGAAGATTATAATAGCTTCTAGTGTTAGGTAGCTTTATGGTGTGCACATATCACTTCGGTTCTGTCTGGTTAACAAAGCAACAAGTGGAAAAAGTGTGTTTTTCCACTCGTTATCGCCGCCGTTTCTACATGACAACAAGGCAAGCGTTCGGTCGCCGGGCAACATGTCATTAGAGCTCAGTCTAGTAAATCAGTCCCATTCGACACCTGAAACACATCTGGTCTTCTTTTCCTTGCTCACGGCATCATCACTATGCAACCAAAACAATCATAACATTCCAGTCATTATACTGTGGTACAGACAAAGTATGCTGACTGCACAATACATGTGTTTGCTGTCGGAAATCATAACAACATGTTGCTCAACTGTCGTCTTCGTATAGGGACTGTCTCAGTCCATGTGAACAGACAAATACAAACCTGTTCAGCTCCTCCAGACTTGCCCCCTTACTGTTCTATACTTATTGCTGCTTGCGAATGACTGGGTAAACCCAGACGATGTTGCGAAACCACGCCTTGTTTCGTCTCTGGCTTTCTCTCACCTTCTGTTCCTCCTTCTCCCTGGCGATGTGACACCTCTCGATCTTCCAGTGACGGAGAAAGTCGCGGAGGTAGCCGAAGATGGTGAGGATGCCGTAGCCCATGTAGGTGAGCACCGCCACCAGCATGGGCGTCTCCTCGAAAGACTCGACGAAGGGCCGGCTGTACAGGCTGTCATGGTGTGATGCTGCATGGACCTGGGCAACATGGGAAATGAGAGGATGTACTGAACTGAAACATCATAAAAACCAAAATACTATAATTCAAATGTAGGAATTAAGAGAAGATACTTGAAGCTATTACTCGGTTATGCTGGCACAGATCAGAAGATAAAAACTTTCAATAAGGACACAGTCAGTTTTCATGAAGTATTCTCAGAAACAGTACTGTGTTTCAGTGTATGACTATTTCTTTATATTCAGACTATAACATTCTGTTTAAGTGTCGAACCATGGAAAAAGGTCAAAGATTCTGGCTGGAATATGACAAATTATAGAGCTGAAAAGCTCAATGATTAAAGTTTTTTTAAACATAAACATAAAAATTTAAAGATTGATGATTAAAATATGAAAAATAGATTACTTGCAGCCTCAGTTTATGTGATACATTCTGGGATGTAAACCACAATACTTAATAAAACACAAGTGACGTGACTATGGATTTCTGGGTCTGAATGAGTCACATTAAACCTTGCTTAGCCTCTTAGCTGCCTTTTTGAAAATTGATAGTGGTCACGATTCTGCGTGGGACTTTTTGAATAAATGGACACTGCTGAATGAAAACATTTGGACTTTCTTTGAACATCTTAGGCGTGGAATGCATTATGAAGAATGGCAGAATAATACAATACCTCCGGATTATAACTATGGAGGCATTTATGTGTAAGCATCGCGTTAATGTTGTAAAGGTGGGGCTAACTGTTATCATTGTATCATTGAAAAGCACTCAGAAATGTCTAAAAAATATAAAATAGCATGAGAAAGCTAAGTTAGCTAGCTAAAAGTTAAGTTAAGCACAGCGCTTGTTTGTTTTTCTCTGCTATGTTAACAAAAGGTGGAAGAAAACTAAGTTTACACAGCTATTTAGAAAAAAAAAGCTCAGTTTATCTTTTGTTAACAATAGCTGAGATTTCCATGCCTCGCTTAAAAAGTGACTAATGTGCAGCCAAATTGGCCAAGTGGGAGGAAGATAACAAAACCAACACGGTATTAAGCTCAGGTCCGGCTGTACAGTAACTGTACAGTTAGTGACAACAGTGTGTGACACAGGCCAGGGAGGGGAAGATTTGACTGCCAAATAAGGGAAGGGCTGGTTGTGTTGATGTAAAGCTGTGCCCTTGGAGCCAAAGTTATCTACAATCCAATAATAAACCATCATAAAGAAGCGTGTCTGTTCCCTCTGTCTTCATAAGTGGAAGTGAAGAAACTTACTACTAACCGACATTGTGCAATTTCACCTTCCCATCATTCCCGTCTCTGTGCTCATGACTATTAGGCAGTACATGTGACCGGTCATGCCTCTCTCTCTCTCTCTCTCTCTTTCTCACTCTCTCTCAAATACCTTACAGCCCAGCAGCTCTGACATACCCATGAACTGTAATCAGCTGAGGTTCAGTCAACAGGCAGTCTGTTTCTCAGCCAACCCAATCCAGTTTACTGAAACGTCACCTGAAGAAACAGACCGGAACCAATATCCTGTCAACAGTGTGACCTGACCTGTCCTTATTTTAATTCAGAACGTCAAAACTAGAAATGAATTTGAAGTTTAGGTTAACCCACCTAGTAAGTTGCCAGTTATTAGCATTTTATCATGAACCAACTTTGAAAAAGTTACACATCCGACACACACACACACAGCCAGCCAGGACAAAAGATTATTAAAAAAATGTTCCTACGGCTTCAACAATGCGAAAAGCAGACTCAAACACTCACAGCATATCCATGAGTCTAACACAAGCTCCTGAGTGTGAGGACGTCAAGTCAGAAGGGACCTGTTAATTGGCACAGTTAGGTGCACCAGAGTGTGGAAATTTCATTAGCCTCTTAGGAGGGAGGGGAAGCTGTTTCACAACATGCGTGCAATCACAATGGACAGCTCTGAACTGAACAGGTGCGCCGCTTCAGTGTCTGCCTTATCACTAACACATCAGAGTTTCAGTCCAAGTTAATAAAACAGATCAACTGACATCACACTCATGTGATATAATATGATATGATACGACCTATAAACTTCCTGCTATATTCCAGGTAGAGAGCTGTTACTCGTCCTCAGGTTGTTGGGTGTGTGCATCATGAGATACTTTATGATTCAAAGTTTGTTTTAGAAATACAAATAAATCCAGTTTGTGCCTAAACAAGCTGACAAAAATAAGACAGCCTGACCCCTTCTTCAATTCGGCATACACATTTTTCACCAAACAGTCGCAGAATTCAGTGCAATGTCAACTTTGAGAGTTGTCACCCGCCTTTTTCCCCCCAAACAACCCCATTCCTATAAAACCACCAAGGGCGGCAGGGTACAGCATAAACCCATTCATAAAGTTGAGATTTTAATGAACTCATGTGCTGTTTGGTACAAATATGATTGAACCGAACTAAAGAGCGTGTCGTAATTATTCAGAAAACGTTAAACCGTGTTTAGAGGGAGTGTGTGACATTAAAAAAAACAGAGAAAACTCTTTAAACTACAATATTTCTAATGAAGTTTGGTGTTTACTCTGTAGAAGAATGATCCAGAGAACCAAGAGCTCGATAACAATAAACTGTCAGACGACCAGCAGCAGCACTAAGTCAACACATACAGGCTGTTATCGTGTCCTATGCCAATAACACAGGAGTTTATGTGTATAAGTGTAAATGACAAGCGTCGTCCGGGTTGTTTCCGGGTCCACGCAGTGGATGCTTCCCCCGCTTCACCAGCCTCTCCTCCCCGTCCCATCCCGGGCCTCACCTCCTCCTCCTCGGGGTGGCAGTGGTGTTTGGGCTGGCGCTCGTGGCAGCGGTGAAGGCTCTTCAATAAGCCGTTTCTCTCCGGTTTAAGTCCGTTCTTCACTCGCTGACACACATCCCCGTTGGCTGGTTTGGTCGAGGGGCTTTCGGTCATTGCTGGCCAACGATTGTGGAGCCGCGACGGTAACTTGCATGTAGGAACACGGTGCCTGCCTGCGGTGCAAGGCGGTGACAGTATCCGAGCTGGGAACGGTTACAAAACACACTACAAAAACTCTCTCACACACTCTCACACACATACAACGGCCACACACTCATAACACACACACTCCCCGTGAAACCTGAAAATCCAGAAGCTGGATACCGGAAATCAACGCCCATAAATGATATCGGCACCCGCAGGAGGGGGCGGGGCCACGCGCTTCACATATGCCAAAGGGCGTGGCTTAGCGTGCAGGAACTTGATTCACACTCGAGTGGGAACATTTTGCAACCTTTATGGCATTTTGGGGCGTCCCCTCAAAGAAAAATGAATCTAATGACACTAAAGAAACATTTTAGCTGACATACAAATTATAAGAATCAAGATAACTGAACATTAAAGGGCGTAACATGCTGTAAAACAGGTCTGTAATGTAATAAATCCCCAGTATTTGAGAATAAAGTCCACATTTTCGTCTCAGAAATGTTATCTTCTTGTTAAAATCCATAGTTTTGTCATTTGCTTAAAATCCAGTTGATTTTAACACATGATAAGACATCCAAACTTATATAAAGATGTTTATATCTACTAATATTTAGGTCAAATTAAAGCCTCTTGTATCTAAATGGCAAAACTTTAGTGGATCTAAGACAAACAGCTACATATTTAGAGTAATATTGACGTAACATTTCAAAAAGATCATATATCATATAGCTAGAGGAGGCGAGTTCACCACAGGAGAAACTTTTTCACCACATGACATATGAAATATAGTTACTTATGTTAGTGATGTCCTTAATTGAGCTAATTTATAAATGAATTGACTTGCAAAGATTTATATCCACATGTGTTGTATTTATATCAATTATATGAAAAGGTATTAACAAATAAACCTTTTTCACGGCAGCCATTTTGACATGAAATAGTAGAGTAAACACAGGTGTTGCCAGTGATACTAATTAAGGTTCAGTTCCATTCAGGACAAACAGAGTCAGGGCGCTGCTGTGGTGCATGTTGACTCACTGGAAAGTCTCTGCTGTAATAAATGGAATGGAACCTTAATTAGTATCATTGGAAACACCTGTGTTTACCCTACAATTCATGTCAAGATGGCTGCTGTGAAAAAGGTCTGTTGTAGCTGTAGGTTTTAAGGAAGTCATTGCTGTGGAACAGAAAGGTGCACACAAAAGGTGATTAAAAGTCTAATGAAAAAGGTTTTATGCAAAGTAAATGTAATGTTTGTCTCTCTGAATCACACGTTTTTGTTAAGGTTCTGTCTAGACTCAGCTCTTTGCAGTGCCAGACACACACTAAAGCAAATTCTATTTGAATCAGAAGTTATACACCTTTATAATGAAAAACAAACAAACCATGTCTATGATTTTTACATTGCATTTACAGCAGTAGGCTTAGCTTTCTAGAAATCACAGTTTAGCAGTTCCCTCTAGTGGTTTCAGGTTGCAGTGGCATCAAAATGTGCATATTTTCACTAAAAACTAAAAACTACAGAGGAAGGAGAGCCATCACAAAACTGGAACTGAATACTGTAGTGTGTAGTTGGACTGAAGACCTGCAGACTCTTTGCCTCCATAGCTCATGATGAAGGGCAATGAGGGGAATAGTGGATTTAAGTACCCAGGGCCTCATCATAGAGAGGGCCATCCACAAATTTGAAATCTGAAGTTTTTATCAGCAATTTTGAATTACCATCACAACACTATCAATGTTGACTAAGTAAGCTAAAATATGATCAGTTTACTACCGTTTTGATCAGTTTCATGATTGTATGTACAACCATTACTGAAGCAAACAAACCTAAATTCAATAACTTGGACTGAATTGTTATTTAACCTCCATGCAGTAAGTCTTTTGTGTTTTGGGTATAATAACAACCTAAAAAACTGTGAAAATTATGTTTTAAAACCTCACAGTGAAAGCTTTGCAGAGTAATTATGCTACATGAGAAAAGAGTAAATATGAAACCGAAACAATAAAGGTGGTAAACAGTTCTGGGTTTGGTTATGAATCATTTTTCTTCTTTTTCATTTCTGAGCATCATGTGTGAAAACCAAAGAAATATGTGTTGCTTTGTTTGCTTACATGTGGTTACACAGCACTTTGGAAACATTCAGCTACAGACTGAATGCATACTCTATCAGGACAGAGTTTCAAAATGATTTAATCTATTGTTATTTTTTGAAATACTGGCCTGCTCTGATCCCTTTGTGGCTTTGTTAAGTGACACACACATAACCAGTCTGATAACTTCCTACATTATGTCCAAAATGTTTATTTGTCTGTGCGGAATATGTATCAATATCATTATTACAGACCTGGCACATGTATCTTATGATTTTCTATACTGAGTTTATTGTAGTTGCCATTGTTACATCCCACCCCATCCTTAAGAATCCAGAGTCCAGATTCTCCTGTATTTGAAACACCACAGGTTTGACTCTTACCTGAGGAACTATAGTGATTACTGCAGTGAATCCGTATTACATATCAAGTCTGCTGCTTTACAACAGAAAACATCAGCAACAGGTAAGAAATTAAACAGACAAAAGACATTGAATCACTCTTTTGCACTGTTTTCATGGCTGTTATCGTGCATGATGGTGAATATCTGCCTCAATTTCTGCCAACATACACACTGAAGCCGAATTTGGCTAAACTGGTGTGTTTTTCCTGACTTGTATACTAGACCTACATAATGAGACGTGCTGTGCTCCTTTACTTCCTTGTCATCTTGAGTGAAGACCTTGCAGCAAGCAACAAACCCCGCAGGACTGTTTTCTTCCAAGGTAAGGCTTTTAATGTGGTAAATGAGACGGTGTCACTACATAAACAGCTGCCTGTGCAGAATCTCAACATAATACCACACTATGTCAGTCTATGTACATTGAACTGTATTAATACTGTATGGATGAAACAGCCTCAACTCTCTGCTCCTGGTTCAGATGTGAACTTGAAACTGTTCAAAGAGTCTGGCTTTGACAGTTTGAGCTCTTTGATGATAAGAGATGACTTTGGTCAGCTCGTCGTTGGAGCCAGAGCGAAAGTGGTCACCCTTAGCTTGGATGACATCTCCAAAAAGACCAGTGAGGTAAGGCTGACTGTGCTCAGTACTCAACATGCTGAAAAAAGGAGCTGGTTCTGAATGAAAATCACAACTGACAATGAATATACAGGGAATAGGTCTTAAAGACAGACATAGAGTCACAGGTTTCTTACTGCATAATCACAAGATCTTGGTCATCACTAATTCTCTTTTCTTCCAGGCCAATTGGACTGTCAGTGCAGCAGACAAAGCCCTCTGTATAATGAAGGGCAAGGACACTGAGGTATAGTGAGGAGTGAATTATTAGTGAATATCATCAGCTAGAGTGACTTCAAACACAGTTTAGAGTATGAGGTTTCATTAATTTTAACCACTTTTGTTCTCCAAACAGGAATGTGATAATTTCATCCGCACCCTACACACAATGGAGGACGGTAAAATGCTAGTGTGTGGGACAAACGCTTTCAACCCCTCATGTGACAATATGGTAAGTAACTATTTAGGTTTCAAGACATGTCAGATGCTTTATTTCAGCTGCTGTATGCTGTGCTGCAAAAAAAATTAGTCAAAAAAACATTGTTATGCAGAGTGGAAAATAATGTTTTTAAAATTGCATAGCTTTGTGAAATATACTTTCTTGCTGAGAGTTAGATGAGAAAGTTGATACCATTCTCATATCTATCTGTTATATATGTAGCCAGAGCCAACAGGCAGTTAGTTTAGCTTAGCACAAAGCCGTGGAGAAAAGATTTTATGATTTTGTTTTTGTATGTATTAAAAGGCAGGATATAACATGATAATTGGTGAGCTTTAGAGGTGCTGGTGGGTGGATTGTGTTACTGTTGGAAAGAGCCAGACTTGCTGTTTCCACATCTGTAGTCTTTGTGCTAAGCTAAGCTAACAATCTTAGCTAAGCTTGCTAAATAATATCATATTTATCACACACACATCAGAGTGGTATCAAATTTTCCATCCAACTCACAGCAAGAAAGTGAGTAACTGTATTCTCCAAACAGTTAAATAATAATAATAATAATAATAATAATAATAATAATAATAATAATAATAAAGAATTGGTGGATAAATTGAGTAACAAACATGAGTGTCTCCTTCAGAATTTCACAAATGGAAAAATCTCCCTGGAAGGAAAGATAGAAGTGGGTAGAGGGAAAGTTCCTTTTGAGCCTTACCAACGTTTTGCTTCCCTTATGGATGGTGAGTATACAACTCTTTACAGGTTTCTTAGTGCTTTATAGCTGTTTTCTCATCGCTACTCTGAACAGATAAATATCTAGCTGTCAAAACTTGATGGTCAGAGAAAATCAAGCCTGGTTTGTAGTTCTGACAACAATAATGACACGACTGGTTCCTTTTCACTTGACAGGAAACACTTTGTACTCTGCCGCTTCCTCCAACTTTCTGGGCACAGAGCTGGTGTTTCAGAGACATGGACTAAACCCACTCAAGACTGAAATGAAACGCTCCTGGTTTAACGGTAAGCTGCTTTTAAATAAGTACTTGCAAAATAACAAAATGATCCAATATATGGTGCAGTTAACCATTTCATGAGACAGATTCAAGAATACTGAAAGTTCTTAATGGTTTGCTTTCAGAGCCTACCATAATTTCCATAAGCCTTGTTGAAGTGAGCAAAAACAGCAAGGACGGTGAAGACGACAATGTATTCTTGTTCTTCACTGAGAATGCTGTAGAGGAACGTCGTGACAACATCCAGGTGTCAAGGATTGCCCGTGTGTGTAAGGTATGTATATCAGATCTGCAAATACAGAAGCTTAACAAAACTGTACATGTAAATTAAGTTTATGTCACTCAATGTGTCTGTTTTTTTAGAGAGACCTCGGGGCAAAGGACCCTGCAGAAGAAGTGGACTTCTTTCATGAAGGCCCGTTTGGACTGTCCATTTGGCGATGTTGGCTCACCATCCCTTGTCCAGGATGTTTTCCTTCTCCAAGACCAAAATGACTGGACGGATAGCATATTCTACGCCATATTCACCTCCAACTGGTAAGTTTCACATATCAACAGTAAGTACCTCATTGTTTTGGACTGTACAGTATATACTGTAGCTGATACGTATTAGAAGATAAGATGTAAGGTTATACAAAGTTATACGAACATTAGGAAAAGACAGGAATCAGGAAGACCTTTCTGTATACGTCACAGGGACTCCTCAAGTGCTTGCAGCCAGTCTGCTGTCTGTGCATACAAGCTGTCAGACATCAGCCAGGTGTTCAGCGGGAGGTTTTTGACTGAGAGGGACACTGGGAGCTGGGAAACTTACACAGGAGAGAAGCCATTTCCTCACCCTGGTTCAGCAAGTATCATGCCAAGAACACTTTAAAGAACATTGTTAGGAGTCACACTTACTGAAAGAAGCCGATGACTCAGTTTTCCATTGTTCAAATCTCATCTAATGACATGCAATATAATTTCTCTCTGTCTTGTCCTCTAGTGCATTACTGATGAACTGCGGGCCTCAGGTGTGATGACCTCTCTCAACCTCACAGATCAAACCCTGCTGTTTGCGAAGAATCACCCTTTGATGGAGGGAGCGGTCACACCGATAACTGGCAGGCCTCTGCTGGTCCGTGCAGGGCCACGGTTTTCCAAGATTGTTGTGGACCAAGTCACGTCACTGGATGGACGACGACATCAAGTCATGTTTATCGGCACAGGTATGCGACTGGCATGTGCAGACATGAATTTACACCAATAACACAAATGAGGTGTGTTGATATATGAAAGTCTTCCCTCAGACTTTGGTTGGCTGCAGAAGGCAGTGACGTTTGATGGTGAGGATGGGCGTCTCATTGAGGAGCTGCAGTTGTTTGAAACTCCTCAGCCGGTCAACTTTCTCCAACTCTCCTCCAAAACAGTAAGGCTCAAGTCACAAGTGTATTTTCCAAATTCAGATCCAATATGGTAAAAATGTCCTGATTCCTTGTGACCTTTATGAGAGTTTTATATCCTACTTGACATTTAGGGAGTTTCATAGTGCAGCTCTAAACTCTGTTTCTGTAGGGCCAGCTGTACAGTAGCGGCAGTAACGTTGTTGTTCAAGTTAATGTGAGGGACTGCAGCCGCTACACATCATGCGATGACTGCCTTATTGCCAGAGACCCATACTGTGGCTGGGACCAGATCAGAGACCAATGTTCATCTGTTGTTGGTGCATCACTTGGGTCCATGTGAGTCAAAGCTCTCACGATTCTGAGAAAGTAATTCTGTGTTGAAAGCTTCATATGAAAGAGCCATTTCTCTTTTGGCAGGATTCAGAGTTGGAGTGATCGAGAAATCCGGATGTGTCCAATCTCTGAGTGTAAGCTAAGCGTTTGCATATGCTCATACAGTACACATGCAGTTAGTATGCAATAGTTCTAACGCAACTATTCACACTAAATTTAGAGCAGACATTGGTATTAACTCAAAACTGCACAGATAAAGAAATCTTAACATTTCAATCCATAATAAAGTTATCTCCAAAAAAAGGGGAACGACACAGGAGTGAAGTTTTATTGAATGAATACCAATGTCTGGTCTAAAGTTCATTTTCATAGTTACAAATGTTTAATGAAAAAAAAAATGAAATGTGAAATGTGTTGAATACATATTTCTTCCACTGAATCTGAAAAATCAACAAACCTGAATGTGCATGTTCTCGATTTCTTCCTCAGTGAAGAATCCTGCCATCGTCCACCTCACCATTGGTGTTGCTCAGTTACTCCAATGTTCCCCTGAGACGAACCTCCCAATCATCTGGCGCTTCTCGGATAACATCCTCCTTCCCGGTGCTCGACACACTGTACTCGACCAGGGTCTCATCATCAGACCCTCCTATTCTGATTCTGGCCTTTACACGTGCGAGACAGTTGAAATAGTAAAGAGTAAAGTGCACAGGAAGATTGTGGTCCAATACATGGTCCAGGTTCAGGATGTTAACACTGTGGTCAGGAACCTGAGGACAACTGTGATCACCTTGGCTGTTTTTGCCGGCTTGCTCATATTGCTCAGTGCCGCTGTGATCAGACACCTAAAGGCAAAAGAGCAAAATCACACAGATTGTGGCACTGTGTGAGGCCTTTTCCGTCATTATGACCAGACCATGGATCAACGCTTGGAGGTCTGGTTCAATGTCACCAGGATCTCTCATTCTCCCAGAACGCACACAAACAGCTGTACAGTTACAGAGTGATCCCCTCCTCTTTCACCTCTTTTCATTGTATTGTATTGCATGTTTGTTTGATTAAATGTATAAAGTAATATCTCGGGCATGTGATCATTCAGACTGTGTCCTTGGACTTAATTCTTAATATAATAAATATTCAGGTTTTAGGAAATGATGTGTGTTGATGTACAGGGACTTGAAGAGGACTCATACTGTAAATAGATCTGTCTGCAATACCAAAGAATATACCAAACAATATCTAAATGTTGTTTCTGCAGTTGACTCAGACATGCAGCACTTGTATTCCTTAACTATACACAATATTTAAAAGAAATAATTTGTATTTTACCCCAGATTTGACCACACTTTACTGTATTTTGACATCCTCTTGAAAAATATTAGCATTCTTCTTTCATTGTTTTTGGAGACTTTAACAGAGCCAACATGAAGACGGTTCTCTCAAAATACTACCAACACATCACCTTTCTCACCAGAAAGGTGAGCAGACCCTGGATTATTGCTACACCCCATTCAGAGACTGCTACAAACCCCTCCCCCGCCCAGCTTTTGGAAAAGCAGACCACTCATTCAGAAACTGAAACCGGAAAAACGGGTTTTCAGGACCATCATCAAACGGAACAAAGAAGCTGATGAGGTCTTAAAGGACTGCTTTGAGACAACACACACAGCAACACACAGCAGATGTTTGAGAACGCAGCTGATGGTGACGTCAATGAATACTCTGTAGTAGGCTACATAAGTAAGTGCATTGATGATGTGGTCCCTAAAGCCATTCTCTGCACTTACCCCAACCAGGGGATCCTGATGCCTACAAAGCAGCCAGGTATAACCCCCGAAAATCCATCAGGGATGCCAAGAAGAACTACAGGGACAAAGTAGAGTCAGAGCTGAAACAAAACTGCAAAAAAGATGGTCTGAAGGGTAATCATCCAATGATCGACAGGTTTCATACTTTTCCTTTCACCAGGAAAAGAACACATGAGATGAGGCAATCCCAATACAGATTCAAAGGTCTAACTGATTGCATGCTCAGCTGTGAATGTTTAGATGAGAAAAACATCAGCTTTGCGTTATGTATTGCAAACACAAGCTGAATGTGTGCCACCGCTGCCTGCCAATACAATTCCTTTAGTTGCAATTCAGCAATTCAGAGAACCAAACTTCAGTTTCAGGATATTGTGTTTTGATTCACCATATGACGTCTCACAAATTGTATAGTATAGCCTCTTTTGTTTGTGTTCTCCTCAGCACTTTATCATAGACTGAGATAAAAATCCTTTTTCCCTGCATGACCCTGCCCACATCTTCACATCTATAAAAATTTGTCACCTTCTGGAGTGGCAAGCGTGCCAAGCTCCTCCTGCAGTGCTTTGGCTTTTATTGTGATATGTTATTTTAAACTCTATGACTGTCCTTTGGACAGACCTGAACTTTTACTGTTCACTCATGCTTTCAGTGGAAGGGAACACAAACTTATTTTAGATGGGACATAACTTCTTGGTCATTTGCTCCAACCAACGCGTCTGGCAAAACATTTTTTATTTTTTAAAAATAATTTTCTCCTTCAAACTATGTTTCTTTTGACTTGTTTAACTTCCTGTATTTCATGACCTCCATCAGACTGTAGCATATACTGTATGTTTGTTCTGAAATTGGAAGCGTCTCATCCTGGCATTGTAACAAGACAATGGTTTCAGACAGGGGTAACAAAGCTTCTGACTTCAAACAAAACCAAGTGACCTGTGCTCTTTTATCTGCTTTTTACTCTTCAGCATTTGTTGCACTGCTGTCCAAATAAGTATTTGAAATGTGTCACAGAAAGACTTGAAAAAACCTGCTTGATGTGGAAGCTGTTTAAATGAACTAACATCTCTTCATGTTTCTTAATAAATAAATAATGCCACTTATCTAAATTATAAGTTGATAATTTTTCTTTTTTACTGTTTATTGATTCTTGACAAAAGGGAGCATTAATGATTATCACGCCTCACTGGCAGCATCATCTCATTAGTTTTATGGAACCCCAGTATTGAGTTCACCTGTCCAGTTTATTGGGAAACAGGTGTTTCAATAATGCATGTTGGTGTCCCAATCCTTAATCCACCACATACGTACTTAGAAGCCTGTTGTTGCACAACTGATAGCAGGCACAACATGAAGAGTTCATGAGATGTAAAGAAGTGTGTACCCGATAATAAAGCCGCCACCAAAGTAGTTTCCAGTGTGTCTAATATTTCAGTTTATCACTGCCCCTTTGCCTAAGTTTTCCCGATCTATCAACATATGTCTTGTAGTTGACATTAGTTTGTGCCATTAACATATTACAGTGATGTTTTACAGCAAGTTTAAATCACTACATTTCTTATTCTGCATTAAAAATAAGGATTTTTCCAAGGAAGATGATCATGCTCACTAACACTGGGTTTATACATTTTAAATTAGGTCAGTCTGCATGTCAAGTTTAGCTTTTATTCTATAATCCTTTGGCCAATGTTTGTTTTGTTTTTTCCAATTTTCCATTCCATGTAAAATTTGACATCTACTGACTCTTCTTTTGATCTACTCCACTGCTTAAATAATGCTTAGTATTGGCCCTTCATTTTTAAATTGGCCAGAGTTGTCAATCAAAAGGCTAAAATATAGACAAAATGTTGTAGGATGGAGCATGTAGGAATTATTAAACCTAAGTCAAGAACATAATTAGAGACAATAGCAAACAGTTGTGGAGGCAAACAGCAACAGGTGTGTGGAGCACGCCAAGGCTACCTGGTAGACAGGTGAGGAATACCAATCAGCCTTTGTAAAACATGTAACCAACATGTTTACACCAGGAGGAAGAGGGAACAATGTTAAAAACAATCCAACAATATCATCATATGATCATAATAGCAGAACTATAGATTGAACTCTAAATGGTAAGTGGAAACTACAGTTTACAGTTTCAGTGAACTACAGTGAGGTCTAGGTAATCTTCTTATGGCTAAGAATTATGGGACCCGTAGTTATTGTTCAAATTTGACTAACCTGAACAGTCTAAGATGCCAAAGTCACTTACAGGCACTGTTCATCATGCCACATGAGAACCACAGTCACACAAGTTGTAGTTACTTCTATGACAGACTAGATGGCAGCATGAGATGTATGTGAAAGCGACACATTAGTTTTTTTTAAAGTGGCCTTGAACTGAGCTCTGTGGTAATGGTATAATTAGATCTCAGGGGAATGAATCAGTTCTCTTACTGTCTGCTGGTTCTCCATTTTTACCCCTCTCTGTCTTTACTCTCCTCCCCTGTGGATCTTTCTCTCTGTCCTTTCCCCCCCTTTGCCCCTCGTTGTCTTTCCTTCTCCGTGTTTCCTGAGGCAGAGGTGTAACTGGAATAGCTGTTCTTTCCATTTTGCAGAAAGTCAACTGATACATCAAAATTATATATATATATATATATATATATATATATATATATATATATATATATATATATATATATATATATATATATATATAGAGGATTGGTTGAAATCTGAGGAGTGAAAATTCAAATTATGTGATTCAAATTCAGTTTTTTAATGCAATTATTTAAGTTAAGCGATTCAAATTCAAATATAAATGATTCAATTCAGCCCATACAGAAGCCTCTTGTAATATTCATATATCATATTCTTTTTATCCTTAAAAATATGAATATCACAACAGATTAAAGGGTTCTCATTGACAACTAGTGCAACATTGGACATCAATTATGTATAGTGTGAAAGCAGATGAGAGAGCAGGTAGGAAAGCTGTGTATACATCTTCATATGTTCAAATTTGTACAAAATCGACATGTTGCCAGATTAAGTAAAGTGATCTCTTATGTCATACAGTCAATGTCAACAACTTGTTGACCACAAACTGTACAATTTATCAGCATTGTTGCTTTCCTCTGTGAGCTCTGTGTATTTATTTTACTGTCTTTGACCCAGAAACTCAATAAGCAGGAATACCACTGCACAATACAGTATATGAATGCCACAAGATGGCAGTCATGTATAACTAATAATTAACAGCAAAAGGCAACCTGTAAACCTGAGGCTGTGGCCAAGAAATCTATAATGTGGACAGGCTTTGAAATCCGCTCGATAATTGTATCCGAGTTGTATCATCTATCATCAAACTTGTAGCTGTATCATGTTATCTTATCAAAGCTTAACATGGTTATGAGTTTATTGCAACATAACAACTCTACAAGCTGTGAATGGATGTTTTTTCTTCTTTCTAAGATGCCCAGGGACTATATTTTGACTTGTCATAGCAGGAAATGTACGGTGTAATAACATTAGCAATATTCAAGAGTCTCAGTGAGGTGTGACAGTGCGCACAATACCAAGACCCTGAAACAGAAGCAGCTAAATAGATTTCAGCCATCATTAATTTTATGATGTACACCTGTTCTTATCATAATAAGGAACATCTTGTCCTTTGGTTACATTTCTTGGGCAAGAACTACTCTCCATAAACACATGGACTAATTGATGGTGAGAAGCAGCTGGGTAGGCAGGTATCCAAATCAGGTGATGTAAGGGAAAACTGGGCTTTAAGGAGGCACCATGCTGCCTGTTCAAAATAATGCTGCAGGTTTATGTCAAACCACCTTTGTTACCCCTAAAAAAGTGAGTGAGTGCTAACCACTGCACCACCTTGCCACCTGCTGTTCAATTTGTTCTCTATAACTCATGAATGCCTATAGAGTAGCAACATTTTCTCAGTAAATTAGCATGTAGAATGTACATTTTTTTTAATGTTTTCTGTGAAACTTCAAGACAAATAGACAGTATATGTATGCTTTTCCTCGAGCCTTTTACTTCTTCTAACCCAAATGTGTCAAATGTGTGTTTTTCATCTGTTTTTCCTCCAGAAAATTAGCTTTTATTTCTTGGTTGCCAACTTATAAAAAGATTCTGAGCCTTTCTATATGTCGCTGACATTTCTCAGTTCCTGTGAAAAGAGTCTTGTGTTTGTGAGGAGAAGGACCACTTGCTATGGCGCTTTGCAATGTCTCTAAAAGTATCCAAGATATGAACAGTCTCAGTCTGGTGCAGTGACAGGTTTGCTCAGTAGTCATCCCTAGTAGGTACAGTTTTTAAAGGAGCACTGAGAAAGATAGCTGATGTGAAATTATTATTATTTTTTTTAACCCTAAAGCAGCTCAGTGTGTCTGCAGTTGTACATTCAAGATAAAGCCAGGCTTCAGCCTACAGTTCAGATGTCTGTTCTTCATATATTAATGTCACCTTGTTTGCGCTCTGTCTAAAAGTTGATTTCTTTGGACTCTAATTGGGCCTCGAGAGGAATCACGCCTCGGCCTTTTAAAACAGTCAAGTCGGCACACAAACCCCTTTTTTTATCAAGCATGCACCCTTTCTGTTCATGTGACTGCTTTGTGTCTCCTCCTTCCTCTCTGTCCTCCTCCTCCTTTTCTTACTTGCCAGTCACTCTGAATTCCTTTAACTTGCTAATGAGGGCAGACCCACAACGTCCCCCTCTATCAATGATAGATTACAGTGATAACTTTAATCAATTTTAATAGTCAGAACTTTACTGATATTAAATAGCTGATCTCTGCACCTATAGCACCCCAGAGAGCAGACCGTTAGCCGTTTAAGACAAAAAATGGAGAGAAATGGGGATGTGGGGACAGTATAAAGTCCTTTTCTATGCATATTTCTCTCCTTCTCCCCCTATAAGGGATGTTACATTAATTATAACCCGGTAAGATCCCATAGGCAGCCCAGCACAACCTCTGCACAGTAAAACCCCCAGAATGACACTCTCTACGGGCATTAAAATGCAAGTATGTCCCTGGACAGTAAAGATCCCCAGTCCCTTCAGAATGACCCCTCTGGATATTCCATCAGTTTTATCCAGTCATGTTGTAGGGCAGCCTCTGTATGACCCCTGCATCTGTTAATGTTATGGTCACTAACTACAGTCAGGCAAGTTCCAAGGGCAGCTTCTGTTTGCTTCTGGGGCCTTTGGGATGACCACTGTAGATGCTAAACTAATTCTAATCAGGCATGCCCAAGGCTGGTCTTTTTATCATCATGTCAGGAGAGTGGTTGAATTTACACTTTTTTTTTTTATTCAGGTGTGACTGAAGTGTCCAATGTCAGCCTTTAAGTATTAATAACAGGGAACCTACTTGTCACCGGACCTGGAATATTATGGAATTTCGCAAAGCGTATCCAAGACAGTGAAGGTCAGAAACCTGATAATGTCACACGGGAAATCAAATCACTTGGTAGGTTCTGTATTAGTTAGTGATTTTCTTCTAAACAGCATGAGCAGAACAGGAAGAAGATTCTATTTAAATTTAATGTGTATCATGATCAGATTTGGTAACCTGTCCTAACTGATAGATTTGTATTTTGAGAGAATCAGCATCAGGCCAACATCACTTTTTATTTTTCAACAGAGCCCCCCCTAGGGGAATGTAAAGGCAGTTGAGTTGTCGCTCTTCACTTTGCTAAGTGAGGGACAGGAAATGTGAGACAGGGGAAGAAAGAGGCAGTGACAATAATGGGGAGGAAGACGAGAAGGGCAGACTGAGATGGGGAGAGGAGGGGAGGCAAAGGGAGGAGGGAGGGGGTTTTGAAACCTAGAAGGAGAAATGTGAAAAAACGAGTGAGGCAGGCAGACTCATCATCAAACACGGCATACCTGCAGGAATCTTCCCCACGGCAGCCGTGTGTCTGTGTCCATCTGTGTGACTCATTCAAACTAGCTGATAAGCAGAAAATTGTTTTTAAAAGGGGATGACCACAGGCAGCCTGAAATAACCCAACACACAGCAGTGAGCTCAAATCTGTTCCCACAAAAGTTGAAGTCTTATTGCTGCTTTCATATTACACTGGGTGAGAACCAGCGTGAATTATTTGCTTTTAAGCCAACGATGTGATGATGAGTCTGTTTAATCATCAAATACTCTTGTTAATGTGGTTATAAAGTAACTTTCTCTGTGTGCTCGATTGGTAAGTCATTTTTCAGGAAGCTTTGGCCAAATGGTGTTCTTACTGAGTACTTTTAGAGTGATGTGGCAGAGCTGCCACCATTATAATTTAGTCCATCTTGTTGACTGTAGCCATGTGGTTAAGGTAATGATACTCACTTCTGAGTGGATCTTCTGCTTTGTATCTTTCCTCTGCTCTTCACTCTACGCTCCTGATGCAATTGTCTTTCATTCAGGAATTCTCTACAAATAAGTGTCAGTTAGAGGTGCAACCATTAGTCGATTGACAGAAAAGTAATTACCAACTATATTGATAATCGATTATGGAGATCTCATGCTTTTCTCTGTTCTAACATCATATTAAACTGGGTATCTCTGGATTTTGGACAGACAAAACGAGGCATTTAAAGACACAATCCTTTCATTTCATTGATCAAATGATTAATTCATTAATCTGGAAAATAACTGGCAGATTAATTGATAATGTAAATAATAATTAGTTGTAGCCCAAGTGTCTGTGGCGCTGTGGGCTTATCAGCATTTCCAGCTGTAGTCAATTCACATGTGATGGAAGTGGAGAGGAGATTGCTGTAGCCCCAAGCTAGTAGCTAATATATACACACATATAATTAAAAATCAGCACAGACGAGGTGAGCGAAATTGACATAAATGTGTACATACATCCACCCAAAGAGACCTGTACGTCATTACTGGAGCACAAACTGGGAGAAGTCCAGACTTTTCACCACCAAGTGGACAAGATTATGTCAACCGCAGAGTCCGAAGATGCAAAACTTCAAACGAGCCCTCAAAGCTGGCTGTTTGGTTGACTCTAGTCAAAATAAAACAGCAAAGATCCTCAAAACAGCAAAGATCCTCAACCATATTGTCATCCCATGTGTTGGGAATTTGCGCATGCTTTTGTCCATAGAGTGTAAGTGTTATGAAAACACTCTTAAAGTGGTACAGTAATTATAGCTAAAAATGTACTGAATCCCTTGCTTAAGTTTCACTGTATCCAATTATTGTCACTTATTCTCTCTTTGCCTCGTCTTTCCCCTCTCTCACATTGCATTGCCCACCCGCTTCCGTCACACTTTCTTTCTCTCCTTTTCAAACAGGCATCCTCCATCATTTTGATCCTGCATTTGCAGCCTTTGTGTTATTCCACTTAAACCAGCGGCTCTCTGAAAACCTGCCTCTTTTTATGTGATAGTCTCAATTCCCCAAATATAAAAAAACAACAACAAAAAAAAAAAAAAACAGGCGCTCACCTCCCTCCAGCGGGAGGTTGAAAGGTCAACAGTAGCACAGTATCATCAAACAGCGCCCCGAGAAATGGCAGGGACCCTGTGTTTTTGTCAAGGGCACTCCAACATGGCAAAATGTGTGCCAGCATTTTAACGGTTGAACTCGGGCTTGCCTGTTGTGAATGACATCTTCTTGTTCATTGCACAAATCAATACTCTGTATTTTCTCTCCACGATTTGAGATCACGTTTTTTAAAAGGGTCAGTATACCCAAAAAAACATTTGTTCTTCTAGTGATATCTAGCCATGTGTGCTCATGATTTTGAGATATTTATCTCTGAGACTTTTCTACTGCATGCTGCTGTAAACAAACCGCATGCACGGTGTGGACCTCTTGCCTCCACAGACAGAATGACGAGCTGAGACCGATCAATACACTCGTATTATTTAAAAATCTATACCAGAGTCCACAAATGAGACTAATGTTTACCAATAAATGCTAAGTATATAACATAAGCTTGGACAGTGTTGACACTGCTCTAACTATTGGCTGTCTCCTGCACTGGAAATTGGATGCTCCATCGCTGTAGACAGTTTGCAACAAAGAGTTGGTTCGTGTCCAGAATCACTTCCTGGATGCATTTTATTTACTGCCTGCCTTTTTACTTGAATGTCTGAGATAAATTCACCATACAGTGCCTTCAAAAATCCACACAATAAGATGATAAATGCATTGCTTTGCTTTGATAGATTACAGGTATGTAACGCTACACCTGTGAGTGATTATATCATATGATGATTCATAGGTTTCCCTAAACTTAACTTTTAGAGCTCACCATAGAGAAAATTCTTGAGTTTTATCATGGAGAGAATAGTAGATGAGTGAACAAAGCGGTGATTGGATTGGGCTTATTCTCCTCAGAACCGTGATTGATTGATGTTTGCCTGTAATATTCTGCAACTAAAGTTTTTCTTTTTGCTTTTTAGATTTTAAGAACATTTTGCTAAGAATACCTCTGTACTTTGTATATGTACTTATCCATGGTCAGTGCATTACTTACAGCCGACGGCGGTCAGCGTGCCCTCAGTTTGAATATGCAGACATGAGGACCAGCATGGAAACTACTGCTGTGGACAAGGTCAGAAGAAAAAACTGATTTTTTTGTTGTTGTTATGGTTGTTACCATGGCAAAGAGCAAGGTACAGTGGAGTGCATATTACAACATAAACAAATAAAATAATAAAACAATTATGATCAACATTGCATTGCACTATATGTAACAGCCTACGTAATACAGTTACAGCAACAGTTTTTTTTTAACACAATAAAAAACAAACAAATGATTCAGATTGAAATAAAACTCTTGAATCAGAATCTTTGAAACAGTAATATTGTTTAATTTCTCATACAGGTTCCAGCATGAGACACTGATGTTTACTATCAAATATTAATTATGCCATTCTAAACAACTGTTTAGCTAGCTCAACTTAAAGGTGATACAAACGCCAGCTCAACGAAAACATCTACAACGGCCACGTTTCTTCTCTGGTAAGTGCTTTTCTTCACTTTGTGATTCTCATGTTGTGTTTTCTTGCTCTTACTTCAAACGTCTGCATCAGGCTAGCTATCTTACAGCAAACCTATCACTTCATGTGACTCAGCCAAGCTAGCAAGCTAATGACTACCAGTCAGTTAACCAGCTAACTGACGGCGAAATGAACCTGAACGAAGCTTCAAACTGGAGCTAGTTATTGTCAGTTATTGTTGTGTATCAGCCGTGGTGTAGCTAGCCTCCAACAGGCTAGCTTACAGTAGTCCTTTTAAAATCACTTAATGTGGCTAGCACTAAGCTAAACTAGCAAGCTAGCTGGTACTGGGACATTTTTACTCACTTTAAAGGTCCAGTGTGTGACATTCATGTGGATATATTTACAGAATACAATCAGTGAAACACTACTGTGTTATGAGTACTTTTAGTTCTTTATTTTGTACGTGCAGTTACTCATATTTTCATTCATCATTCAATGCCGGACTTTTACTTTTAAAAGTGTTTTTATAGTGCAGTATTGCTATGTTGGCTCGAGTAAAGGATCTAATATGTGTATAGTATAAATATATGAACATATTTGTGTGTAGCCATGTAGATTATTAGTTTTCTGTGTGCTCAGGCTTTTAGCCATGAATGTATCTTTGTGATCTCCCTCCATCACGTCTCATTTTAAGGGAGAGGAACAGCCAGACATGGTTCGAAACCCAAACTCCGTCCCGAGGGATGAAGAATATTTGCCCTACCCAGCCGTGGCCCCCGTGGTGTTCTTTGGCTTAGAACAGACCACAAGACCCCGTAACTGGTGTCTGAAAGTTGCCTGCAGCTTATATCCTTCATTATTGCTAGAAATCTATCATTGTCTGGCACCTGGTAAGACTAAGTATGTGTCATAATTGACAAGGATTTCATGCCTGGGGTGTAGTTATTGTCATACACAAATCAATACCCTATCAAATGTCTCGTTGTGTGTCCCTTAGAGAGATTTTAACTGTGCTCTCGACCCATTTTATGGCTGAATATGTATGATGTTTTGACTTAACGTCTTCCTTCACGTGGTTGGATTATGCATCCAGACTGATGGCGCTGCTCAGCTGTGTGATTCTGTGCATGTACAAGCCCTATGAGGAGACCTCGGACCTACTTACGGTTAGTGTGATCTGCACTCTGTACATGCACATTCACACAAAGTGTGACATTCTCTCACAGTTCAACAGTGTGGCTATGATTACATATGTTATAACTGTGTTTTACAACTGTATTTTTTTCATTGTACCTGTCCAGATCTTGGAGCGCCTAACATTCAGCTTCTTTATGGTGGAGATGCTCATAAAGATGGTGGCCCTGGGAGTCTTTGGCTATCGAGGAAGTTATCTTAGCAACAACTGGAACAAGTTTGACGTCTTCATCAACTCTGTGAAGTTAGTATCCCACAGCAGTCCAACCTTACAAAACATCATAATATAACAATAATTAGATTGTGTGTACATTATCAATTAAAATAATGAAGGAATACAAAATAAAATTCCCTGTTTCTGTCCCTTCAGTGTGGTAGATTATGTTCTGACTTTCCTCGGCATCAACTGGCAGATCTCTAAACCGCTGGAGCCAATGCGGCTGATTGGCAGAATACCGAGTAAGTCGTCAGGTTTGGTGAGAAAGATGCTCGAGAGAGAATTTAAAGTCTGTGTAAAGTCAAAATAAATTTGTGTTCTGAGTTTGTCAGACTAAAGAAGAAAGTGTTAATAACCACCCAGCCAAATTTGAATGATAAAAAATAATGACAAGTTTATGAAATTAGGTGTCAAAATCAGGTAAAAATGAGCAGTATTGGTGGTCGGTAGCGTAGTGGGTTGTGCAGGTGCCCCGTGTGTAGAGGCTACAGTCCTCGTTGCAGCTGGCTCCGGTTTGAATCCCGCATTGGACGGCCATTTACTGCGTGTCATTCCCCCTCTCTCTGCCCCCTGCTTCTTGTCTCTCTTCAGCTGCCCTATCGAATAAAGGCATAAAAGGCCCCCAAAAAATATACTTAAAAAAATTAATAAAAAAATGAGCAGTATTCTCAGCTCCAGGACTGTGGGGGCGTGTCCACTGAACGTGCCAAAGCCACGCCCACTTGGCGGAACATGCAAATTTTATGTTAATGATCGCCGCGTGACGTCACGTGATCTCGTTTTAGGACTGTAACAAGCACAATATGGATGCTACAGCTAGCAGTATTATTGGTATTGTTCAGCCCTATATGTTTGAGCCACCAGAACCACAATCTATACCATTAAGGCTTCTATACTGTTGCGCTAGGGGTTATGCTAATTTTATGTTAATGATCACCGCGTGATGTCACGCGGTCTCGTTTTAGGACCACCCACAAAATCCTGGACTGAAAACTGGTGAAAAACTGTTTGAACCTCTAACTCCATATTTCAGTAATACATTGTTCAAAGTCTTTTCACATGTTTTCAGCAACTATTTTCCAACATATTTATTGTGTTTTGAAAGAAAACATGGAATTGCCTTTACACGGACTTTAAAGAAAAAAGTTCAAACTTTTAAGTTAAAAATGAATTTGAACATAATTTAAATAGTAAACTAATGATTTGTAACTTATGAAATGTTTTAGTTTAGACAAAATGTTGAATCTTTATGAAGAAAGTGTAAAAAAGTATTTGAATTTGTTCCACTTTATCCATCAAGACGAACACTTATATTATTTATTATAAACACTCAATAACCTCTACATTATTTCTGTATAACAGAACACTGCTATCAGTAACGGACTATTAATACTGTACGGGTAATAGTCTCTGGAGGATTGCAGCAGTCACAATAAAATCATCTTTAAATCGACAAGATAAATAATTAGACACAAAATATTGATTTCTTTAGTAATCAGACGTGTAATAAGCAGGATAATGTGCAGCGAGTGGGTCATTATTGCAAAATAAACCCTGACATCATGATACAGGACCTTGAATCATCCTGCTTATTCACCATACATTTTTATTTTTGTTGTACTTCCATTACAATTTTGTGTTTTTCTGTTTGCTGCTGTAAGTGGAACACATTTTTTTAGTATGTGCCTTTATTTTATGTTCTTCCTCTAGAAGAATCATATTTACCCCCTGACCAATTTGGTTTTCCTTTAGTCATCTTCCTTTTATGGGATTCTGTGCAACATCCTTAAGTAGGTCCCTTAGCTAAGGAGAAATAAAGCTAAAAGTGTCATGCTTAAGGAGGAAATTTGATACATGAGCTTCAAGGTTTCAGAACTATTTGTCCATTTTGTGTATGTACACAGTGGAGAAAAAACGCCACGGACACCCTGTTTGTAATACTGCAAATGTAGAAATGATGATCTGATTGTGTTATCTGAACTCTGATGGCATCTTTTTGTTTTGATCTGTGTAGGAATGCAAGCCTTGATGAAAGTCCTCTCAGACATGACGCCTATGCTCATAAATGTTTTCATCCTCTACATCTTCATCATCAACATCTTTGCCGTTGTGGGAGTCCAGCTGTGGGCGGGGCAGCTGCGCAATCGCTGCTTCCTGGGAGAGGACATTCTCAGGTAAGGAAACTGCTCGCTGTGCTCTTCCAGTGTTTGCATCTTGTTCCTTTTTATATACAGTATGTGCTAAAAGTTGCTGAAATGAATTACAGTCCAAAATAAGAGAAACACAGAAAATCCTGAAAAATCCTCAAATTGTTGAAGTCAGAACCTGCGAATGCATCTTTCCTGTCGACAGAAAACAATAGCCTAGAAAACACACAGCTTTGTTAAATACTCCATTTCTATGTAGCCGCTTTGAGTAACAGACTGCTGCTATGGATGCAGTCCTGATATAAGTCTCTGGAGGACCACAGTGGACACAATAAAATCATTTTTAAGATAGCTAGATAGATGGGGAGGGAAATTCAAGCATGGACAGCAGTTTGTCCAGAGTCCTTCTCTTCAATGAGTAGCTGTGTAACAAGCAGGATGATGTACAGTGAGATGATCGTTGTTCCCTGTCAGCGTGAACCATGACACAAATTAACTGACAAATTAGTGATAAGTTTTTGTTCTTTTACGATTTTTTTAAACTCTGTTTAAACCTCTTCAAGACCTCAGAGGGAATCTAGCAAAACACTTCAGGCAATATGTCAGTCTTCTTAAGAAAACTTCACATTTTAATGATAACTCATATTTTCTGTCATAACATAAATGCGTGAAACGTCGACGATCAGGTCTCTTGTGGCAACTTACTTTTTTTTTTTTTTTGAAAAATTAAGTTATTCCATCACTGGCAACCAGTCCTTAAAATTCAAATACATTTCAATATGTAGTAATAATTTTAATTGTTGCATTAGTGATTTTGTAATATTGTTCTTACAGTCAGAACCAGACAGTGCTGGATGTGCGTTGGTCCTTTTACTTGTGTTAAATTCAGTTTTAGGGACCCTTAAGACTCAAATTCTGTAAACAGTTAAATTCTGTAAAGATACTATAAACAGTATCTTAATTACTTAAAATATAAGGTAACTAAAACTAAACTGAAAATACCATAAATTTACCATAAATTTAGTTTGAGCAACCAAAAGCTGATGCCTGGTTCCCAAATTGGCAACCACTTTACTTCTCACCATACGAGCTGCTGTATGTAAACAGCACAAAGACAAAAAACTGTATATATTAATATCTAGTTGATCAATTCCAGTCCATATAAGCAGTTTTTCTAATTCTATGCAGGAAGTACAATGTGTCCATAAGTCCATTCTACGAGCCCGAGGACGGTGAAAGATACCCGTTCATCTGTTCACCTGATGGCAAGCACGGGACGCGGCGCTGCCGTGATGTACCACCTTACATACAGAAAGGGAAACTCTGCTCACTGGCTGCTCCCGACCACGCTTCAGCTGCAAATCACTCCTTCCTGGCGGCCGGTGGTGTCAGTGCTGACGCATGTGTTAACTGGCACATATACTACAATGTCTGTCGCACCGGGATTCACAACCCTCAAAGGGGAGCCATCAACTTTGATAACATCGGCTACGCCTGGTTGACCATATTCCAGGTGAGAGGACAGACTCTGTGTTTATGTGGAAATACATTTGGATGGAGAGGCTGGGCTCCAACCCTCTTCTACTCCACCCCTCCCTACCTTATTGTTGTTGTGGGAGATAGCAGGTTGACAGTATATGCAGTGGTACACATCATCTGAATGCTGGAGCCTGAAATATCTGAATAGTTTGTGCTTGTGAAGTTTCATGAGTTTGTGATTGTCCTAGAGGTCACAACAGGTCATTTGATGCAGCTCAAAAAGCTCATTGAATCCACAAATCCAGTCTCAGCTTTCTAGGAAGACCCAATTTACGCAATTTCAATACTGGTTAGAGAGCCCAGTACGCAGAAATGTAAATATAAAATGTTGCCATGTAGTAACAAATTCTTTCTATCACTCTGCTCCGAGGTTGTCATGCTGGAGGGATGGACAGAGATCATGTTCTATGTTATGGACACTTATTCCTTCTGGAGTTTTGTCGTTTTCATCCCTGTCACCATTGTAAGTAGACACTTGTCTTTGTTTGTGATTTAGTTAACAACCTTAATATTACAAACAAACAAATATTCTACAATACTCCTGCATACTCGTGGTCTGTAACGTTGTTTAAAGTCCGTGTAAAGTCAAAATAAATTTGTGTTCTGAGTTTGTCAGACTAAAGAAGAAAGTGTTAATAACCACCCAGCCAAATTTGAATGATAAAAAATAACGACAAGTTTATGAAATTAGGTGTCAAAATCAGGTAAAAATGAGCAGTATTCTCAGCTCCAGGACTGTGGGGGCGTGTCCTCTGAACGAGCGGAAGCCACGCCCACTCGGCGGAACATGCTAATTTTATGTTAATGAGCACCGCGTGACGTCACGTGATCTCGTTTTAGGACTGTAACAAGCACAATATGGATGCTACAGCTAGTATTATTGGGATTGTTCAGAACTATACATTTGAGCCACCAGAACCACAATCTATACCGTTAAGGCTTCTATACCGTTGCGCTGGCGGAGTTATGATCATTTATGTTAATGATCACCGCGTGACGTCACGTGGTCTCGTTTTAGGACCACCCACAAAATCCTGGACTGAAAACTAGTGAAAAACTGTCTGAACCTCTAACTCCACATTTCAGTAATACATTGTTCAAAGTGTTTTCACATGTTTTCAGCAACTATTTTCCGACATATTTCATGTGTTTTGAAAGAAAACATGGAATTGCCTTTACACGGACTTTAACCCTTTATCGGACGAGGAACCATATATGGTCACTTTGGGCTTTAAAAATGGTGCCCCACGTCTCTCAATGAAGGAGCAGAATCACGTGACTTTCTCCAGCCAATCAGCAAATGTCAGGCTACGTCACAGGTAGCGTTGCTATGGCCTCTACTGGATCCCACTCTAACCCTAACCCTAACATTTTGTGCACTGTGTCACGTGCGTGATATTTTAAAATAAGTGTCATAGGTTACGACGATACCATATATGGTATTTTCTTTGACTTTGATTCGCAGCCTAAAACTGAAACTTTTTTAAAAAGTGAAAAAGAAAAAATGTCTTCTTATATCATACACTCCAGGGTTTCAATGTTATTTCAATGAGTGCCCTATTAAGGGTTAAAGTGTAAAAATCCGAGAGCAGCATGATACTTTTAAATCTGAGGTTTGATTTGGCCTAAAATATCAGATCCAGTGCCCAGAACCAACGTCCAAAATCACTGAAATACAGATTTTTGCTGTTATCCTGGAATCTTCTTCATGTACTATATCTTCTCTTATATCTACTCCTATGCTTCCAATCTATCTCTGGATGATTCCTTTTAATGAGCACCAAAGTCCCATAAAATAAGGATACTTAAAATCTATAAGTCTGTTTTGATGCTTTAATTGTAAGTGTTTTTCTTTTTGTTGGTATGTCATACTCCTTATACATATTTGCTCAAAGGTAAGTAGTTTGCCATCTCTGTATAGATTTCCTACACATTGCACACCTTTGGTTGCCCAAAGCTTGAAACCTCCATCAGTTAGCAGGCCTAACCCAGCAGATCTGAGAGGCCTTTTTGGATAATAAGAAGTTGAGTGATGTAGTGTGGCGCCTAGCCATGTAAATCCTCATGAGAACAGAGGTTCTAAAAGAAACTGGTAACCACCACAAGGAGGCTAAAACTGCTGCGGTGTGACAAGAGCAGTTGTTCTTCTTCTTCAATAGCCTCCGTTTACCTCCCCATCCAGATGGGCTCCTTCGTCATGATGAACGTGTGCGCGGTCGCCATCGTCAACCAGTTCGCAGAGAGCACACGGAGGGATGGACGGCAGCAGGATGGTGCTGCGTTCATCGCATGGCTCTGTGACATGTTGACCTCCTGTCTGCGGGTGATCTCCTCTATATACAACAGGTTAGCGACTGTATGTGTTTTAAAGTCAACACTCGGTTGTGTTTGTGGTCATGATTAGGACAGATCAATTATTTTCATTGATTTATTTAAAAAAAACAACACATTTTAAAGTACAATTGATTGTTAGCGTGGATTCACACAGGATCAGGTGTTGCGGCAAGTCGTAGCAGGGTTGTCCGGTGGTGGGGAGGTGAGGGGAGTGTAGGTGGGTTGCCGTAGGCGTGTTTATACCTGCTGAATGTAAGCTGTGAAACAATCAGGAAATAACTTTTTATTTCGCTGATTAACCGGCTTTATCGAGGCCCACATTTCCATCTTTAATGATATTCATGTAAGGTTCCCAAAGCTTGAGAAAGTCTTTCTGCTCACCCTTAGCAATGTAGGTTAGTCTTTCCAGACCAATACAATACGAGAGGTCCTTTATCCACATCGGCAATGATGGTGCGTCCATACTCTTCCAACACAGTGCATGGCTTGAAGAAGTCCAAAGTCCAGAAGTTTAGTCTGTTTCACTGTCTGTACTTGGAATATATCAGAAGGATTTTAAACACAGAGCCCAGCATTTAAGGGGACCTTGGTGTTAAACAGATCTGACAAAATGTTTGTAACATCCTTCCAGAAAGTTTGGATCTTTAGACATTCCCAATAGATAAACATTTAGAACAAACATCAGTATTATTAGCAGACATATGATGCAGCCTGACAGGAGTTATATACATTCTCATAAGCCTGAAGTAGCTTAAACCTTGTATTTATTGTCTGTGTTTGTGCTTTTAAACAAGCATCATTGAGTATTAGTTAATTTTTACACACTAAAATATTAGAGTACAAAGAGGGTGAGTTAGGCTCCAATATTTTCTGTTGACCATATTGTATCATTGAACACATCATAGTACGAGCCTACTTTTACTAGCCTTTTTTTTAATGGATAGTGGCTGCTGCAGCTCTATTCTTGCTAGGTCTTGCGTGAGAGAGGAGGTGTAAAACTATAATGATGTGGTTTTTGGTTCTTAAATCTACAAATATATATTGCAAGTTGATATCACAACTTCAAATAAACACCAGAAAAGTGTAAATTATGGGACCTTTAAAAAAAATTCACCTTGATAAAACAACAGAAAAATATTTAATAAGCTAAAAGACAAAGAAAGAAAATTAAAAATGAAAGTAAAATCATTAAAGTTACATCAGAAAATTAGATCACTGATGGGACACACACACACACACACTGTGAGAAGAGAACAGTGTGACAGTAACACCCTCTGTTTTCAGTTATTCACTGTTCATCATGTCTCGTCCTTTTTTCCAATAGGCGATGTAACACGGTGCAGCCTATCGACAGCGGGAAGGATTCCTTAATGGTGAGACTTGTCAACAAGCTTTCTGCAGTGGCGATGTCGCCTCGCTAACCCGAGGTCGCTTCACTGACTCCCCCATCCTCTAGGTTCACATCTGGACGCCGTTCAAGAGAAAACTGAACAGCATTGTCGAAAGTAAACTGTTCAACCAAGTGATCATGTCTGCCATTTTTGTCAGTGTTGTAACCATGGCCATAGAGCACCACGGGCAGGTGAAGTAGAGTTTGAGTCTGCTTACTATTTGGTGTCTATATTTTCCCTCTGTCCTTTCTTGCTCTCTCGCTTTATCCCTTTCCATCATCTCTTTCTACAGCCTAAGGAGTTGACATGGACGCTACGTGTCACTAACATTGTCTTCATCATCATATTTATTGTGGAGATGGCCATGAAGCTGCTGGTTCTCTCAGGAGCGTACTTTTGGGACCCAAACAATGTCTTTGACTTTGTCATCGTCATCAGCAGGTAACATGATCCCATAGAGTCTGGCTTTGATGCCTGTGATATTTACAGGAAATAATCTGCTCACAATTCATCCTGATCACTCGTTTTTACAAAGTCCTGTTATTGCGTTCACTGTTTGGGTTCATTGTTCAGTTTATCAGTTGTTCTGTTCAAAATTTTTCTATCAGGATAAAATTAAATTAAGGACAGGAATACCTAAATTCAACATATGCTCATGTGGCTGGACTAGTGCAATTTCTCTGAAGCAGAGTTATTTATATCGACTTTTCAAGCTTGGAGCACAAAGTGCTGGTGACAGGTAAACATACACCTTGTGTGACAAGTAAATTTCCTCTGAGTGGGATCACTAAGGTCTATCTTATCTTATCTTAAAAATAACAAAAGGCGGCTGAGGAGTTCAGGTAAAAAAAAAAAAAAACAAAATCCAACAATTCAATCAGCAGACGTCCGACAACGAAAAATACAGAGCTGAGATTCACTAAAAGCAGAAAGAAACTCAGCAACGCAGGACTGAAGAGCAGGCAAAGATGACCTGACAAGTCAAAGAGGAAAAACACAGAGAGCTAATGAACTAAATAAACAGAGGTAACAATCCTTGTTGTTTCCTTGAACAAATTGAGTAAAAAAGTCAGACAGGTGCTGTGAAAACTTTTTTTTAACTCATTTCCAGTTCTTCTTTGTAAAAGAGGCTAAAAAGTGGGTGGAAGAATAACCTCAACATACAAAACTGTAGCTACATGGGGCTGCTGTGGCTCAGGAGGTAGAGCGGGTGGCCCACTAATCGGACGATCGGTGGTCCGATCCCCGGCTCCTCCAGTCTGCATCTGCTTGGGCAAGATACTAAACCCTGAATTGCTCCCACCATCGGTGTGTGAATGCGTATGAATGGTCAGCTCCTACAACTGATGAGCGTTTGGCACCTTGCATGGCGCTTTATAAGTACAGTCCATTTACCATTTACATGGTTACAGTTGTAAGACAGACAGTTTTAAAATGTGTGCGTCTTTTTGTGGTTTTCAGCGTGTGGGAGGTGATCGCTAAAGCCGACAGCAGGTTGTCAGTTCTGCGTGCGTTTCGTCTGCTGCGGTTCGTGAGGCTGGTTAACTTCCTCCCTCACCTGAAGAGACAGCTGCTTTTGCTGAAAAGGACCATACAGGAGGCCGCCGTGCTCTGTGGACTACTGCTGATTGGCACGATGGTTTTTAGGCACGTATACGCATCCACAGACACAAATGCTAATTCTGTCACTATAACGCTGATTCTGACTAAATTCCTTGTTTGGCTGCAGTGTGCTGGGTATGCAGCTGTTCGGGAATAAATTCAGCTTCCAGACAAAGAATGGAGTCACCGTCGCTGATCGAAAAAACTTTGACACCATACTCTGGTCCATGGTCACTGTGTTCCAGGTTGGTTTTTCACTTCCTAATTTGTGGCTTCATCACAGTTTATACCAAAACCTCTGTCTGTGTCACTCTCTCTGTCAATCCAGATTTTGACTCTGGAGGACTGGAATCTGGTGCTATACAACGCCATGTCAGCCACCTCCCCCTGGGCTGCTCTCTACTTTGTCGGGCTCATCGTGTTCGAAAAAAATATCATTCTCAATATACTCATGGGCATAGTGGTTGAGAGCTTCCAGGAAAGGGTATGGGCCTCTGTCTTAGTTTTCTCCTAGAGTTAGATGTTTTTTTTAAGTATGGCACACTCAAAACAGTTCAACTCTTTTTTTTTTTTTTTTTTCCTGTTGTTACAGCGCTCCAGCTCCCCTCTCTCTTCCTGCGCCAATCTGACTCGCTTGGCACCTTCAGAGGCAGACAACAATGAGGAAAATGTAAGTTCTTAAGATTTCAAATAGTTACAGTTTGGAGACTCAAATATAACTCACTTTGCTCAGCTGAATTTCATTCATGTTCCAGGACCCCATCGGACGAGACTGCAGATCCACTGAGATTAACACAGAGGAAGAGACGGACACCAATGAGGTGAAAAGAAGTCCTTTTGCCTGGAGTGCACCAACAAGGAATCATTTTTAAACCTGATTAAATTGTGGTCTAACTTTACATTATGCTGTAGCGCTACTCTTCAGTGTTGCCGGTGGTATTTTGTTCATGCTTTGGTTAAAGAGAGGTGACTGATGCGTAACTGTTCACCCCTACAGAGATCTTTGAACCTGATACAGAGAGTGCTCCGCTGGTGCAAAGAGCATGAAGACTGGTCATTCTACATTCTGTCTCCACAGAACAGGCAAGTCTGAGATGCGCCACAGATGTTTATTAGTAACTACGGCTGGGCTGATGTAGGACATTTCTACATGTTTTAAATGATATTAAGCCAAATAATAAAAAACAAAACAAAAAATAAGTAGCTGCCTAATAAGTGGACAGTGACATGGTGATGCAGGATTAGTTCTTATTCCACTCTGTGGTTTTTTCCGCTTTTGCTAATTGAAGTGTTTTTGTTGTCTTAGGCTACGTGTCTGTTGCCGACGTGTGATCTCTCACACAATGTTTGACCACATGATTCTGGTTTTCATTCTCCTAAATTGTATCACCATTGCTATGGAGAGACCTGGAATAGCCCCTGAAAGTTGGGTGAGACACACACATAAATGTAAACTAGCGTTGAGACCATGGACTGTATATAAAGGAGCATAAAAGGAGTTTGATTATGTCTAATACTAAATGAGTCTCACTCTGCCTTTTAGGAGCGATGGATCATTGATATGTCCAGTTACGTGTTCTCCACCATCTTCCTGATAGAGATGCTTATCAAGGTAAACACCAGTTTTGTGGTTATTGTAAAATGGCATTTATATCAACCAATCTGTCCTTTCCTGTCATTTTTGTAGCTCAGATTATCAGTGTTTTAAAGAATCCATAATTGATGTATTGTTGCTGTAACACCAGGTCCTGGCTCTCGGTTTGGTGTTTGGGAAGGAGAGCTACTGCCGCTCTCCCTGGAATGCCGTGGATGGTTTGTTGGTGGTTCTGTCTTTAGTCTACGTCCTTGTCTCTCTGGCCAGCAGCGGCAAGAATAAAAAGCTGGGAATCTTCAAAGTTTTACGCCTGCTGCGCACACTTCGCCCACTGAGGTACGTCGGTGGAGTGTGTGTGTTGATGTGTTTTTTTTTTCTTTTTGTGTGGGTTGACAGTCAGCTGTCTGTAGGTGTGTGTGCTGGTTCTAACAAACACCTGTTCGTTTATGTTTGTGGTGTTCCAGGGTTATCAAGCGAGCACCGAAACTGAAGCTGGCCGTGGAAGCTCTGATCGCCTCAGTTAAACCCATCGGGAACATCGCTCTCATTTGCTGCGCCTTCTTCTTGTTCTTTGGTATCCTCGGCGTGCAGGTGACACACACACAGCTTTATGTGACCCTCAGTCATTGATGAAGCTATGAAAATGAACAACATGACCCATGTTCGGTTCAGAAAATGTCTTGTTTTTTTTTAAGATTATTTTTTTGGCCTTTTCAAGCTTTATTTGATAGAGACAGCTCAAGAGTGACAGGAATGTGGGGAGAGAGAGATGGGGAATGACATGCGGGAAAGAGCCACAGGTCGGATTCGAACCCTGGGCTTCCGCAGCAAGGACTGAGCCTTCACACATGGGGCGGCTGCTCTACCAACTGAGCTAAACGCCACCCCGAAAATGTCTTGTTTTGTCCACAGTCCGAAAAATATTCAGTTTACTGTCACAGAGGACAAAAGAAAGCAGAAAATCTTTGTGACTTACAACGATTATCAAAATAGTTGGTGATCTAATTTAATAGTTGACAACTAATTATTTAATCGACTAATTCTTGCAGCTCTACTCATTTTATTCTGCTAGCTTTGATGCCACTGAGATGAAGCTCAGCACAAATGGTGAAATAACACCCACCTCTGTCTTTGTCCCACCTAAACACTGTAGCTGTTCAAAGGGAAGTTCTTCTACTGTGCGGGTCAGGACACAAGAAACGTCACCAGCAAGTCTGACTGTCTGTCAGCCAACTATCAATGGGTACGAAAGACGTACAACTTCGACAACCTGCCTCAGGTACGGGAAGACTAGGGCGGATAAATCAAATCAAATCAAATTTTATTTGTATAGCCCAAAGTCACAAAATACATTTGCCTCGGAGGGCTTTACAATCTGTACAGGGAGTGACACCCTCTGTCCTTAGACCCTCGGTTCGAGTGAGGAAAAACTTGCCCACAAAAAACCCTTTTAACAGGGAAAAAAGGTGGAAGAAACCTCAGGAAGAGCCACAGAGGAGGGATCCCTCTCCCAGGACGGACAGACGTGCAATAGATGTCACACATTTAGCATTCACGCTAGCACACTAGTCATTCGATTGGCATATTTTATTTAAAAAGCTCAGCTGAAGTGATTTCTATTGACTGATTGTTCGTGGATACACTGCATTTTCTACGCTCTCTATGTTTGTTTGTCAGAGCTATATGCCTGCTGACATCACTCAGTCAGGAGGAGCGGTGGGAAAATGCATACCCACATGGCCCATATGCAGAAATGCATAAGCCCAACCGTTTCCAATCTTGATCAGCACTTATACACAGATCCTTGCAACAAAGACAGGAGGTCACACAGGAACGTTAGACACAATTGGCTGGGCAGTAACAGCATGATATCCCCAAAACTGAATCTAAGATTTCAGTTACATTTGGTGCTAAACAGTGAGGTGGAGATTCCTTTGTTTGAGCAGAATCTTTTTGTCAAGGCCACGCCCATCCACATAACTGAAATCATTTTTAGTCTTTTGCAAAACAGTTTTATCTAATATTAATCCAATGTTATACATTCTATGTAGAAATTATTAAAATTTTGCTGTATTTATTTCATATGTAATATTACAACCTGGAAAATGTCTGTGTGCGGACTTAACAGTTATTTCTATTTTTCCCCATTCAGGCTCTGTTATCCTTGTTTGTAATGTTCTCTAAGGACAGCTGGGTGAACATCATGTATGACGGACTGGATGCTGTTGGAGTAGACAAGCAGGTATTTTTGCTGGTGTACAGCCTTTTACACTGTTAGATACACAGTGTGGGAACAATGGACAACGCAGACTACAGCTGCAGCTAGCAATTATTTTCATCATCGATTCATCTGTCCATCATTTTCTTGATTGAATTTATTTTCATGTGTGTCAAAACGCCTAATCGATGATCAAAATGGATGGCGATTAATTTAGTTTGACAGCTAATCGACTAATTGTAACAGCTCAGTGCAGACTTGATGTTCACTGGGATAAATTACACAATTCAAGCCAGTTTCATGGGTCTGCCGATTCATTTTCTCATTATATAGAAGTCAAATTTGTCACCAAGTTCGATGTGAATGTTTTGGGAGAGCAGCATGAGTCATTTTCCTGTAAAAGTCTCGCAGTGTGACTTTCCCTAACACTTCCGACACAAGTCTTTCAAAGCAGGTGTTAATGCACGTGTTGGTATGCAGAGAGAAGTGTTTGCGTCTGTTTTGCCGTGTACTAAATCAGATTTCTCTTCTCTTCTCTCAGCCCGTGAAGAACCACAATGAGTGGATGCTTCTTTTTTTTATCTCCTTCATGATCATAAGCTTCGTTCTGCTCGACATGTTCATCGGCGTGATGGTGGAAACCTTCCACAAGTGTCAGCAGGAGCAAAAAATCAAAGATGAATGGTTACGAGAGGAGGAAGGAGATAAAATGCAGGTCGAGTGCGGCGGTAAGAGGAATGTGCGGTCCATGTTTGTGAGCGTTGTCTTTCAGAGTCTGAAAAAAAAAACAAAAGAGAAAGACCGTGTGGATATCTGCATCTTTGTGTGTGTGTGTGTGTGTGTGTGTGTTTCAGAACCTGAGCAGCCGTATTACACACACTACTCCCCCATGCGTCGGTCAATCTATGATCTGTGTGTCAGCAACTTCCTGGACTACTTCACGACAGCCATAGTTTTCATCAGTGTCTTGATGATGGCTTTTGAACACTATAATCAACCTGAGGTAATGCGCACACACATACACACACACACACACACTGGTATTAAATGACTGAGACAAGAGATTAATTTGACTCCGGGGAGGATAAAATGAACCTCTGTGTGTGTGTGTATTCAGTATATAGAGAAACTTGTAGAGTATTCCTACTATGTGTTCACCGCCATCCTGATAATGGAGATCCTGCTGAAGCTTGTGGCGTTTGGCGTCCTGAGGTTCATTAAAAGCAGGTAACATCAGCACAGTGTTTCATTTCCTGATCTGCTTTTACATGTTAGGCATTGGAAGAGCCTAAAGTGTTACCTGGCAATCCCGTGTGTGTGTGTGTGTGTGTGTTTAGGTGGAATCTTCTGGATGTTGCCATCACCTTGATTTCCATCATCACCACTGTTGTCGACAAGACAAATGCAAAAGTGTTTCCCATTAATCCCAGCATCCTGAGAGTCTGCAGAGTACTCCGACTAGCACAAGGTATAGACACACACACATACACACACACAAAGTTAAATTGATGGAATATTTTGGTGCCAAAAACTGATTTTTTTTTTTTTCATGCAGCGGTCAATTTTGAGATTTTTCTTTCCATGTCTTCTTTTAAAAATCCACATTGATGTGTTGATTTGTCTTTTGTCACTTTGTCTGTTTGTGTTTGTAGATTTCACAAACACAAAAAAATAATAATTGTCTTCATGTAAATGATCAACTGAGGAAGTGTGTGTTGTTTATGACCATGTGCGGTGTGTCTTTTCAGTGCTGAAGGCCAAAAATATTAGACTTCTGCTAACAACCATTATAAAGACATTATCACAGGTAAACAGACACGGTTGTTGTTTTGTCTGATTCATCATAAATGTGAACTGAATTTGAATGATTTCGTTTTGCTCCAGGAGAAGAATTAGAAACAGGTTTATTCGTGAGTAGGTTTTCACATGCGAGGGATTTGTTTGATGTTTTGGTGGATATATAAATGTTTGCCCACATTACAGTATGCAAAATTCTGTGTGTGCACACTAGAAACCCTCCAGTCAGTTTTATTTTTAAATCTGCATATTAATGAAGACCAAAGATCGGATAAGGCCGTCATAAAACTCAGTTTAAACTCTGTACAGCAGTATATCTCATAGTCTGATCATTTAAAGGACTATTTGTTATCCACAGATGGAGGAAGTGTGGAACAGAAAATGAACACAGTGCTTAAAAAACAGTGCTCATTCTAAATGAAAGCCTTAAAGGTCTCTGTTAGTGTTTATACGAGGTTTATTGTTTGTTGTGCCGCTGATTTAACATGAATTTTGATGATTTTGATGATTTTGATTTCAGGTTGAAAATATTTGTCTTCTCTTCACATTCTTCTTTTTCATCTACGCTGTGCTGGGAGTGGAGCTCTTTGGCAGGCTTTGTGAGTCACACTACAAGCTGGACGCACACACATAGAGTTACTGCTGCTTTAACTGCACCTCAGAATACAAAGAAACATTTAGTTTGAGCTAATCCTTTCATAAAATCACAGTGGACTATATTGTAATTTTTGATGATGAGTAAACTCATCCTTGGATTCTGACTCCAAAACACAACTCTGCTGGATTTTATTAGTTGAAACTGACATAAATCAATCTTTGCATGTGTGTATTCAACAGCATGCAGCGAGGATAACCCGTGTCACGGTTTACATCGGCACGCCAACTTCAGGCATTTCGGGATGGCCCTGCTGACGCTCTACCAAGTGTGCACCGGAGACAACTGGAGCGGGATTATGAAAGTATGGACACACTCATACATACATACACACTAGCTCTATACATACCGTATATTATCCACTGCATTGCATTAATTTTCTTTATTTATCAGCATAAACTCTGTTGCAGTTAAGAAAGAGTAGCTACATTTTTTTTCCCCCCCCTGACCATGTCTGCTCATGTCTTAGTGCAAAAAGGATTGTTTAGGTAGAAGACCACCTTCAATACACATGTGAACTTGTTAAGGAGAAGATTTAAGGCTCCCTCTGAATTGAATGTACAACTTTTGAGGGTATTATCCCAATTATACCATAACCAGTTATCATCAAAATGCTATATGTAATCAAATAAGAATATTATTTGTGAAGTTAAGCTACATCTTCCAGCCAATGAGAGAGGAATCACTCCAGAGTGCGATCTGATAGGACAACGTACAGGATGCTTTAAAGAAGCAAGAGAAGTCTCCATGAAATAAATTGATAATTTCCTGTTCTGGAAATAAAAACGAGTTGTCATGATGAAGATGGAGAAAGTGTTGTAACATGCTTCCTCACCACTCACCGTGGTTCTAAACGTTTTCGTCTTGCTCCGTGTCTCTCAAGGACACGTTGAGGTCGTGTCGTCCGGGTGATAGTGGCTGTCCGAGCTACCTGCACTGGGTCTCTCCCATCTGCTTCACCAGCTTTGTGGTCATGGGGCAGTTTGTGCTGGTCAACCTGGTGGTGGCAGCGATCATGCAAGCTCTGGAGGACAGCAACGAGGTATGACAAAATGCACAGACCATGGAAGCACACAGACATACAGCACAGCCATCCTCTGGTTAGAACAGCTGTTTATTGTTTTAGGTTTATTTCACAGCTTCTAATACTTTGCTATAAAGTTTCCTGGAAAGACTTTTATCATAGTGCTTATTACAAGGAAAACACATTGTCTTTATAGTGCTTCTGTTACATATATATCACTTAAAACCTATAAAGTACTTGCACATCAGGTCATCTGAACATGAAAAAGTCAAACCTTTCAACAAGTTTCCATTAACAAATAAATATTAAATGACCAAAACCCAAATTATTTTAGTTAATTTGGGTTTCAGATGAGAAATTAGAGATGTGCATATAAACTCCAAACAAATACATTAAGTGTCTATATAATTAGTACCACTAACTTACCACACAAAAAGCACTTTTAGTCAAAAGTACAAATCTGAGTATTTTAATGTCATGCCAGGAAAACTCCACTACAATGACAATATTTCCAAGTTTTTGTCACTAGTTGCTCAACAAATAAAGATTCTGACAGTCACTCACTTTTAATGCCAAATTTCCAAACATGGTTCCAGCTTCTCAAATATGAAGATTTGCTGATTTTGTAATGATGTTGAGGTTTGGACAAAGCATTGTAAAAAGTGTCACTTTCAGGCATTTTTTTTTTATATATATTTTTTTTACTATTTTTCAGAAATGTTACAAGCCATATGATAAAATAATCAGCAGATGAATCCAGAATGAAAAGAATCATGAGTTGCAGTCAGAGTAGTTTAAAACCTTAACCAACTTCAACAGTCCCATCCTGTTGTTACATCAATGCATGAGTCTTAAAACACTTTAACTGCTGAGTACACTTTACCTAAGATTACTTACTTTACTTTTACTTGTAATCGAGTATTTAACAGTAATTTTACTAAAATGATAAATGATCTGAATACTTGTTCCACCACTGAAATTTGCACGTCAGGATTGTCTGTTCAGTTTCAGGGTAGACATGAAACATCTTTCTAGTCTCTGTTAGACTGAATATTTTTCTTTTTCTAAATGAAATTCTTTTAAACTTAAACATCAAAATCCTCGCTAAAAACACTAACAGGCAAAAAGCTTGTGCTGCAGGAGAAAATATAATAATAATCATTTTGACTGTAACAGAAGAATATTTTAACGTTACAGAGCAAGACCATTAACCTTCCACCCCAGGAAGGGGAAGAAGAGCACAATGCAGCCCCGCTGCCTCCAGGACAGTGAGTCGGATCCAGTTCCAGAGTCGCCGACACAGTAGAAAAGAGCCGTTCTGAAGCCACGCGTTCCCTTTAATGACTATGATGTGATTATAACATGATGATATACTGACGCTGCCTTTATTTAACTGTTTGTGTGTAAATAACAAATGTATATGTTGTATATGAATGCGATTTGAATCCACACGATGGCTATTGATTGAATGGACATTGTATATATTGATCTTTGTTTTATTGTTTTATGTGGAAATAACATGCATATGTTGTATGTGAATTGGATTTGAAGCCATGCTGTTGATTTTAGTTTTTAGTTAGTAGATTTTGAGACTTTTAACGGAATGAATTAAAACATGTATATGTATATGTGTATATTGATCATTTTATACTGATTGTTTCAAACTGTTGATGTGGATTTTATTTGAATAAAATTATTGGAGATATTTAATTTTCTAGTAATTATTTTCTTGTTTAAAGTTGTAATATAAACTGTGTAAATAATAAAATAAACTTTACTTGTATAGCACTTTTCAAAATACACTTAGATAAAATTGAAGACACATTTGAGATAAAACATAAACATGTTTATTTCTGCTGTGAAGTTGGACGTTTTTATACGGACACTCATGGAGGTTGAAATGTTCTGTAGCCGCTTGGTTTCATCACTACACTGCCAACATTACCGCTTTGTTTTTGGCTGCGAATGGAGAGAAAAACACGTTGCCTGCTAATGCTTTTAGTGCGCGTCATCTTCGGGGTTAACTTCACTTTCTTCAGCAGTGGAATAACACGCACGCGGTTATCTTTATATGCACGCAAGCAGAAAGTCATTTTAGAGGGAATTATGTGCTAAAAATAATTTTTGGTAAACGACAACAGAACTTTAGACAGTCCCCTTGCTTCCAGTAGTAATGCTATGCTAGGCTAATCATGCCCTGACTCAGGCCGACAAGGCTTTCATTTTCATTTTTGGCCTTTTTCAAGATTTTATTTGACAGAGACAGCTGAAGAGTGACAGGATTGTGGGGAGAAAGATGGGGAATGACATGCAGCAAAGGGCCACAGGTCGGATTTGAACCCTGGGCCGCTGCGGCAAGGAATGAGCCGTCGTACATGGGGCTGCTGCTCTACCAACTGAGCTAACCCAACACCCTTCACTGGTGTTTAAATAACAGGTTGGTGAGATGTATTTTTAGTTGATTATGTTTTCTAAATAATGGATATACTGGCCAATCACAGGCCTCAGGAGAAGGAAGCACAGTCAGACTCTCTGAGCGAAGGTTAACTGTGTGTACAGCACACAGATTTAAAGCAGACTGTTGGCACAGCTTTGTGCCTGCGGGGGAAACCATGATAAAGAGACACATCATTTCCTTTCCTGTTGATAAATGTGAATCCATCTAACAGTCCTGATGGCTACTCCAAACTTACAGTGGGCTTGTGATAATGATGATGATGATGTTGGCTGTATGAAAATGTTTTAAATATTTAAGGAGTGTAAAAATACAGGTGCTACAAGCAGCTCAATAAAATAAATCCACTTGACATCCGGTGTATTAAACTTTCATGGCCGCTTGGTTTGAGCTGGTTCATGTGAATGGGTGAAGCGTTCTACGTATATGTGTGTATGGGTGCGTTTAAGTGCATAAGACCGGGGGTTGGGGCGCGTGAGGGTGAGCCTGCGTGCAATTATGAATGTGTGTGTGTGTATCCCTGTGCATGCGTGAATGTGTGTTGTGCGCGTGTGCTATGAATATTTGATGTGCTACTCAGTATTCATGAGGCTGCAAGATGAAGAGAAGCAAAGAGAGAGGAAGAGACGGAGAGGTTGGGGAAAAGGGGAAAAGGAGATTTAAATCATCCGACAACAGCGTATGGTTACTATGGACATAACACTGTAGTCCTGAAATGTGATTATGGCCACGACTGTGAGCCTGTGACTGTAAAACACAGTAAATACAGGACACAGCAAGGCAAGAGAAGTTTTTCTTAACTGAGATTTTTTAATCAAATGAGCGTGTGACTCATTGAATTTAGCAAGACGTCCATGATAGCTGGATTCCGATTCAGTTGTTGTGAAAATAATTTGAACAGGACATGGTGACTTGCAAATGAATTAACATTGGAAATGTGTAAAATAAATAATGACTCAGCATGATCTAACTGATGAATCATTCAGTCTCATTACGCAACACTTGAGTGCTGACTCATGACTCGAAATGTTATCTAAGTAAGCAACTGCTCCTTTCACTGGACTGTATATAAGGTTTGAACTCAGTGTGACATGTTCTATAGTCTAAATATGAAGAATAACAGCACAACTGTCATGGTATATATGAAAATATTATATATATACTGTATATTTACACAACTTTACCTGTTTCCTGCAGGTCTCTCCTGTTTATTTCACCTGATGGTGAACAGCCATTTCTGTGTGTCATGATTCAAGCAGCCTATAATCGTTATCAAGTATGGTGTTATATGATCTTATCACAGAAATAAGAAATGATACAGTCAAATTAAAAAAAAACTTTTCTTCACTAATATTCTGAATGTGATAACTACAAGATGATTAAAAGATGGCTTTATATTTAAAAAATCAAGCCTTAAAGAGTGACCAACAACATACAGTGTATGTATCTAAGTCGAGCGCTCTGTCGATTGTAAATAAATAGTGCAAAGGAATAAATATTGAATGGGTAGGTTACTTCATATGCATGAAGTGGGTGGTTAGTTACAGTATGCATGTATGCATGATGTACCATAGGCTATATACAGTGTGCAGGATTTATAGCTGATGATGCATGCATGTTAGAGCACAGTGTGTATTTTAAATATCCATCCAATGTCCATAACTGCTTATGCTCATTAGGGCGCCTACCAGAGGAGAGGAGCTGGATCAGCTTGTGTTTAGGGTGTGAAGGGTCTGCAGTGGTGTTTTCAGTCTGTTTTCTGCCTCTAGAGATATAGATGTAGGACTACTGTAAGTCCTGGGTGGAGGGCAGGTTGGCACCAATGATTTTCAATACAGCCCTGACTGCATGTTTCTGAACAGACTACATGATTGCAGAGTAGAACTGTATCAACAAGTCCTGAGGCGGGTTGAACTTCCTGTGCACCTCTGTCCAGGTTCAGCATCACTTGTTGAATAAAGTTAAAATGTAGTTTTCACAAAGTTCATGAAGTAGAGCTAATAAATTTGGCCAGACAGAAGGCACATTGCCTAAGGTGGGTTCTTCAGTTCATCTATAACAACACTTCCTTCCACTTTTATGGACCACATGCTCCTGAAGGCAGAGGACTCTGAAGGCTTTCTCATCATGAATATCTGATCAGAGTGTGAGAGAAGACAAGAAAGAAAAGACAAAATATTGTGGACTCACATTTTGTACTCCCTCTTTACTAGTAAACCAGGATTTGTTGACACAATCTGACCCAACTCAAGTGTTAATAGCTTAAAATGTCGAATAAAATAAAGTTACTACGGAAGCGCATTGCATTCACTGGATAAAGAAAAATTTATCTCATAATTACGAGATCCTGATCTCGTAATTATGAGAAAAGATCTCGTAATTACAAGATAAGGAAAGGTGCCACATTGGCCACTGCACTTCGGTAAAGTTAGAAAGATATTGGCACTTCCGGGATCAATAACTTGTAGCTCGTTGTCTGTCTTACTACGGTTGAAAATATGCGTGTTTTGTGTTTTAACAATGTTTCAGAGTTATTGATCCCGGAAGTGCCAATATCTTTCTAACTTTACCGAAGTGCAGTGGCCAATGTGGCACCTTTCCTTATCTCGTAAATTACGAGATCTTTTCTCATAATTACGAGATCAGGATCTCGTAATTATGAGATAAGGTGTCTAATTTTTTTTTATCCAGTGAATGCAATGCGCTTCCGTAAGTTACTCATGCAGACACTTCACAATCAGCCCAAATTACACTAGGGAAAAATCCAGGGTATTACTAAAGTCATTGGATTTTTCTTTGGGAAAATGGATTTCTTGGTAATCCATCCAATACTTGTTGAGATCTTTAACCCTGGACCAAAGTGGTGGACTGACTGACTAACTGACAAACAGAGAGACAGAGAGGATGACAGGCTGACATTGCCATCCTTAGATCCATGCTGCAACCGCAGCAAAACATACACGAATACGTGTATCATATTTTGCTACTTTGTAAAAAGACCATGTCTGGATGAAAAAAATGCCTTGTTCAACAAGATATGTGGTGTCACTGAAGCTGTCAGTGTCAGTGCTGATTGCGCCTGAGCCGTTTAGTGACTTAACATATTGAGACAGCCTCAAACTGGGGCACACACACAGTGAAACAGGTAGAAGTATTGGATTTTACCTCGCTCTCTCAAACATCTACGAACCTCTTAAAGAGTTCTGCTTTAATGTAACTGCAGTAACTGTCGCGTTCACATTAGTGCTGCTGTCTGGTTTCATTATGCACACAGCAAAAATGAGCCTCACATTCACTAAAGCGAGTTGTTCACAAAGTTTGTAAGGAAACAAGCCCTGCTACTTCAGATAGTGGGAAAGCCAAGACAGCTGCATCTTTGTGGAACTTTCTGTTTTATTTTTCTAAACTGTAGCCGCATTTTACATCTTGTCGTCCTCATACTACCTTGTTTGTTGAATATTCCTGATTTACTGTAGCTACACAACTATGACTGCATGAATAAATTAAATAACAACAAATACGAAAGCACAACAGCAAAATAAAAAGAAGGACTACAATAAAGAAAATTAACACAATATAAATAAGAGTAGAGCACTGTGTGTGGGCAAGTAAAAATATGAGCCAGTATAAAACTGCAATAAATGTGCACAGTAAGCATGTATGCAGGATATTTATATCAGAAAAACACAATGTAAGCAAAGCAACAATACAAGGGACACAAGAATTAATGTTTAATTTCAGTGACTAAGCATTACTCTGCAGCAAGCTGGGCAGTTATCATCACGAAATTAAGCCCAACTGTGTGAATCAGATGATGCAAAGTAGCAGCAGCCTATACATCATCCTCTTTATTACACACTACTTATCAAAAGCATTCGTCTTTGAGCACAATATATCGACTCGGAACAACTTAATTACAAGCTAAAGTCATTTACAAGCATTTGCCAACAAGCTGATTTAACAAGCTTGCAAACATTGGTAGCTAAAATCCATGGCTTCACCGTGACAAACGGATGTTTGGGCCTTTGTTTTCGGTGCGCTCCTAATTAGTCGAAAGGTGAACTCGCAGTGTCCCTGTCAGACGAGATGAGGGGAATAGTGAGACAGAGGGACAGATATGAGACATCAGTCTTCTTAGAGGTACAGAATCAGGCTGGCAGTGATGGGCTGTAGGTCAGAGGTGTCCTGTTTGAGAAGACGCACACTTCACCCGAGCGGGTCCAAAAACAACTTACCTTGATTTTATTTGCCCTCTTGCCTGTGCTGCTGCACTTGTTCCGCTTTCTCCTTCCTCCTCGGTGAATGGTCATGCTGAGACAGAAGCAGCATGACACATGACACTATATATATATATATATATATATATATATATATCATATTCAAAATACACTCTTGCTTATAACCAAAAGAAAAAGGACACTGAACTGTGGGATGAAACATATGCAGGAACATGCATCTTATTTGTTTGAAATAAACCTTGCTTCTGCTAGCTAAATGTCTAGTTTTTCTTTTAGAAACTGGGTAAAAGAAAGAAAAAAAACCCCAACAACTCTCATATCACCTGACATGACCACATCCACCACAAAAAACAGGTTAAAAACACAAGCGCAAAGTTATGTTTGCCATCAGATAGCTTACAACTAGCTCAACTGTTTCTCCAACTCCAACTTTTAGTATTGGCTCGGCTCACTTGGAACCTTAACCAAGGTCATACCAAGAAAAGTACCAGGTACTCTCTACGATTTTTTCTAGCGGAAAATCAAAAAACAACAGTTCAAATCGAATCAAGTCAAGGCATGCAGTTCATATTATTTACATTCTTCACAAATGATCTTTAAATCATTTGATTTTTACTTTGTTAGTGTGGACCCTAATTGATCAACATGAATCAAAATATGTCTTTTTACCCAAACAAAGAAGATAATACATATTTCTTTTTGATAAGCGTCTAACCTAATAATAATCCCATGTAACAAGTAACCCATGAATCCCCACTCTGACTCTGGATGAAGAAATGCTGTGTTTTGACATCCCGGGTTCCTTATATTAGAACAATAACATGACCAGCTTAACCCAGTGCTGTGTGGGGAACCTCTAATGAGCCAGCCGCTCCCCAGCCAGTTTGAACAGGACAGACAAAAAAAACAAAATGCACGATGCATCCACCACTGCCTCCTTACAATTGTCACCAGGTTCTCAAATATCATCGAAATAATGTCATCCATTTAGACTCTACATCTCAGTTACTGGATGAAATACTACGTGAAAGCTTTACCGGAGGTTTATTTTTCACCGTCACACAGAGATTGTTTAACTGCTCTCCCTCGTGTGAGCTTTCAGGGTAAACACACTATGATTACAGAGACTGGACTTTGGACTCCGGAGCAGTTTGAGTCTTTATTTAATTAACTGATTTTGACCTGAAATCAATTTGGCAGGCTACTGGAACTTGGCACCCTGATGTGTAAGTGTGAGTGGCTAGCAGCACCACTCAGACTCAACAACTAATGGCTGGCTTTTACACCTGGACATGCACCTTCCCACACACACACACACACACACACACACACACACACACACACACACACACACACACATGCAACACACACGAATAGGATAAACCAACTGCTGATATGAAGTTGCCAACCTTGTCTATGTAGGCAAAGAAAATGGACATTTAATTGTAGAGCAATCAATGCTGAGAGCTTAATGGGACTTTTATAGCTTTCTATTGCTCAACCACTTTCCTTCCCTGCCTCTCCCTCCCCTGTATATTCTTTTTGTAATCATTTTTCATCCAACAGATATAAAACGTGAGAGCTTTTTTGTGCTATGGCTGAAATTCACTTTCAGCCCCCCCACAACCTCCAAATTTCTATTTCTTTGCTCAAATCCAATCAGCTAAAATCAAGGTCCATACTTGACAATAAAGGCAGCATTTTCATCTCTTTGCTTGTTGGCGTTAGTTTCTTTTGTTCCTCTGGTCTGTTGGTCTTGATGTTTCGCCACTTGGAAACACAAAAGGCGCAACTTTTTTAGACAAAGCTAATCTCTCTGGACATAAGCAAATGAAAAAGCCAAAGCGGGCAAAACAATAAAGGAAAATCGAGTGTTTTGTGTTTGCTGGCTGATAAATTAACCTCAAAGTCAGCCTGAACAAACTCTAATAGACACTACATGCTTGTTTTGGAGCTTTTGAAAAAGGGCAGATACAGTTAGAGTACAATAATACAGATGTAAGATGCAGTAGTACAATAACAAACTTTTTTGACCTTTGGGCAAAATGTTTATGACTTGCTCATGGACACTTTTAATTTTAGGAAATTTACCTTTATTTTGTAGAAGAACAAGAAGCCAAATTTAGTTGCATTACAATAGCTCCAGCTCCACGGGTAGTACTTTCTAATGGTTCAGGAACTATTGGGCTGAACACGAGGACAGATATAGGACTAACCCTGATCCTACTTCCAACCCTGAAACACAAACCTCTGCTGCTCAGAGCATTTTAATGTATTTTAGCTAATTGTTTTGGTTTTCTGGCCAACTATTTGCTGTTTTGGTTCAATCTCACGTTCCTTCTCATCAACCTACTTTCCAGATGAAGCAGGCAGCTGTTTTCAGCAAAATGTATAATACAGCAAACAACAGACAAAACAAAGTTAGCAAACCTGCTGGTTCACATATGTGGAGCGCAACTGCTAAAAAAAGCTATGTTTTTCATGAGTTAGTGGAGACCAAAACAGAGCTAAAAGGAGACTTCATATAAATATAAATGTTTGCTGGCACCTTTACCAGATGAACTTGTTGACTGAAAGAGCTGAAAGCTGAAGAGAACCTGAGATGAATGGCTGTTGATCGAGCTAGCAGATGATTAAAAAGCTTGTCTCATTTGCATTTATTCTTTACATCCATTAAAAAACACAATAAATGAAACACAACAGTAAATATAAAGAACAACACGATGACAACACGATGAAGCCTTTTGTCTCCTCTGCGTGAGACATGCGTCTTTTTAAAGCTCCAGCTGCTTTATTTGCCTGATCTTAGTTTACATGCAGAAAAAGCAAAAAATAATCAGCAAAAGGGAGTTTTTTTTTTCAGTTCCTTTTTAGTTGCTGATTGTAGATCCATAGTTCCTTGAACTATTTGGTTGTAAAAGGCAATTTGATTCTTTTATTTTCCCGCCAACCAGCTGTTGGTGGCAGGGGTCAAACCAAGTCTCCTTGAAGTCTCAATTCTATTCTCACAGGACCAAATGACTTATCTCACAACACACACAAGCAGGCACACACATTCACAGATACAAACTCTCCAAGTGGCAAAATGACTGCGTTTACCATCACACACTTCTACACATCACTGTGGCAACCATGACAACGGACAGTACAATCCCCCCCCTCGCTCAGATTAGAGTTGACTGAAATGAGATTCCCCTGGAAATCCAATCTAGCCGTCCTCATTCCATTCCAACAAATCTCGACTGTCCATTAATGTTCACCTGAGTGGCCGAGTGTGTGTATGTGTGTTGTGATAGAAATCAAGTGAGTGGATCACACAAAGACCCCCATCCCTGCCCATGTAATTCCACCTGATTCCAGTCAAGACCTCTTGAAACGTGAACGTCACAGTGATGTGCTCGGTTTGTTTGTTATAATTTGAATTCTAATTTTAGTGCAAAACAATGATGGACTGCAATGAACTGCAAAACACTATGAATGACTCATGACAGACACATTTCAACAGTGTTGCATGCTTTTTGTTGTAGTTGTAATCTCTTACAGTTCTTGCTATGGAAGCAGGTATCACTTCAGTGTAGATCCTCTATCTCAGAAGAAAGGGTCATTCGCTCTCCCTGCTTCAAATTCCCAATACAGTGCACTCTTTCTGAGAATGTGAGCATTGTGGGTTCTTGCAACAAGGCCAACAACGTCAATGTCCAAGTTGCAGACAATTCCTACATTCAGAGAATGGAAACCCTTTTGATTGACATATTTGTATCTAAACACGAGTAGCTTGGTCTTTGCTACTTCTTCTTGATTGATATAATTGCTTTGTGTACCAGAGTACCAGAGACACTCTTCTAATAACCTGATATCCTGTTGTCCAATGTACCTTTACCATATCTCCCACAGTATTTTGATACATGAGAGTACCTGTTGGGTGAGGGATAACAGTTTGTGTGCAGTACATGGTGTAGTTGGTCTTCTAAGTCAGATGTAATCCTGTTGTATAATCAGCTGGTGTACGCGGCTCTAGTAGTCCATTAATTGTGTACAATATATAATACTAGATGGTAATTAGACGTTCACACACGGCTTTAACATAGTGAAAGGCTTTATGCAGTGTTTTGTTTTAAAAGTCAGGAGCAGAAATGTTTCCAACCTTGAAAAACGTAACTGCAATTCCGCAAATATTGCAAGATACTATTTTCCTTGGTCTCAGCAGCTCATAACTTCAAATTATTTCACTAAATGCCAACCTTAAGGTCAAATTAGCCTTTGCACTTCATCCCATCATGTCCTCTGGTGCCAGGAAAATTGTGAGCACATAGAGCTCAAATGTTATGTGAAAGCTCAAATGAAAAGCAATAGAAAAAGGAGAATGAAATCTAATTGAATAGATGAACAGAGAAGCCGCGAGATTACATCCTTGGTCATTGCATTCAACAGTAACGGACAGATTTGCAGATACACGTCCTATATTTCATGGGTAGGTGCAAAAAATCGATTCACGGAAGAATCGTGATTCTTATCTGGCTTAGCAAGGCTGCCAAGGATTCACATCCCTGTTATATTATTATTGAGCTGAAGAGAGAGAAGTTGACAGATGACAAAAAAATCCAAAGAAAGAAAGTTGGGAAGAAGAGAGAAGACGTGTTCAGGTGTGAAAGTCATTCCTAAGCCTTTGTGTCTCAGAGCTCAGAGGATTCAAAATCATCTCCTTGTAGCCTGCAGTCCTTCGGTTGCAGGTGAAAAATTAGAATTGCTTATATTTTTTTATTCTTTAGTTCTCAGTAGCGGTCAATCCATTTCCATTCTTCCATTTATTCTTCCATTTTGTTTCTGTCAATTCACCAAGTTTCATTCTGGTCACATTCCTGTGAAAAACAGCTGCAGAAATCAAGCTGGATAAAGGTCTCACGGTAATTAAGCTTATTGCCACTTTGTGCAGGGGAAACTGGTGACCTGCAAGACTTTGTTAATATTCAGAAATGCAGAAATACTTTAATACATTCAAATTACCACTCGACGATAGAGTAGATACTTGAGGGGAAATTCTTTCTTCCCTCAAGTTTTTACATGCATACAACCACACGCTCACAAAGGGCTTACAGACATGCAAATGTGGAGAGATGGTGGAGTGATGGGCAATCCCACAGAGCGGCACCCTGGGAGTACCCTGGGTTCGGTACCTTGCTCAAGTGCCTAGAAGGTGAACTGGCACCTGTCCAGCTACCGGCCCACCCTCCATACTTTGGTCCACACTGGACTTGAACTGGTTCCCCATGCAACTCACCTCCCTAGCCAAATCCCTACAGATCGAGCTACTGCCGCCCCCTTGCTCCTCTGTTATATTATCTGCTCAAGCAGTGTTTCCTGCCTGCGGATTTCTGGGACCTGTGGTATTAAATTGAGAAGGTCGTATTTATCAGTTTGAGACTTTCACCATCCACAGTGTCTAAAAACAGATGTTCACTGGGATCATTCTCTCATGTACAACAGCTGTGAATACAAGAATATACGTGTGTAAGCAAAATGGCAAACTTTTCAATAATACATGAGGATTTGTCCCAGTCTGTGTGTTGGAGCAAAGAACATTTGAAGTGTGTGTGTGTGTGTGTGTTTCCATGTTAAGCCATTGAATCAAAGTACAAAGAGATTTGAAGGGATTTGATCACATGTGGTACACTGTGTGCCAACAACATGTGACAGAATATGTTAGGCGATTAGTCAGTTTCTTTTCATATGTGTGTGTGCATCCACTCTCCTGTGTGTGTGTGTGTGTGTGTGTGTGTGTGTGTGTGCTTGGCAATTAGCACACACACACACACACACACACACACACACACACCCACAATGCCTCCACAATTAGCTTTCTAATTGTGGAGGCAATTAGAAAGCTCGCCACTTCGTCATGGAGAACACTGTTAATTGGACTGGCTTATTTACGTTAATTGCTTGTTAGTTTCAACAGGAAAGTGGAGTGTGCATTACAACTGCGCGTGTGCATTTGTTTGTGTTGACGTTTGTAGTTTAAATCATTTTCCGTTCAATGAATTTCCTTTTATATGATATTATGTCTGTCATTTTAAAATCATTCCCAGTGTCTCAAAACACGTAAAATAAAGTCATAAAGCTGTAAGATTGTGTCATGAGGGAGATCCTGACCCAGCGTGCATAGTGGAAAGCAATGAGGCTGTTCGCTGAAGAGTCGGCAGGGAGCACTGACAGGGTCGCAGCAACTTACACGTAAATTCAAAGATCTTTTCCCATATAAGTTGCCAAAGACAGTACCTACTACAATGTTACTGTTTTTTATTATAACAATGTCGGTTGGTCAAAATTTCATCGCATCAGTAACCAATGGAAGCCGTTTTCTAGAGGCCTGTTGGCTGAAGAGTCGGCAGGGAGGACTGGGTCACAGTGACTTTTACACTTATACATTGTGTTTTTGTTTTTTTCTCATGTAGCTGTACTTTGTTTTGTTTTTGTTTTTTTTGTTTTTTTTAAATCCTAATTTGAGTTGTGGTTCTCAGAATTCTGCTGAGGTCTAGAGGGTTAATGAACAAGTTAGCAAGGAAGAGTTTTACATATGCTGATTACATGTGTAATAATTAGATCTGACTCGTGTGTATACAAATGGGAGGAAAAAGGTTGCAACTGTAAATTCTGACAACCAGATTGGGAAAATGCATGGATTCACTAACCCCCCAGTGCAAACACTCATCTTCTCAAACAGTTCAGTTCAGGATGTCTTCCCCTCCATCTGTTTCCCCTTTCATCTGTCTTCACTTGCTTCTTCTGCTAATGTAAAGTTGACATTAGAAAGAGAAAATGAAGAAGGAAGGAGGTGGAGGTGGGAGGGAGCATCAGTTCTGATCTGTTCCCTGTGTCAACTCTCCACTCTGTTCTTCAGCTGAGCCCACCTTTCTCTCCCTTTTTATAAGTCGGTCATCAGGCGGTTTAAAAGGAGATTTCTTTGATGCTAGCAAACAAAAAGAATGACTTTGTTGTGCAGAGAACCTTTCATGTCCCTGAAATTAACAAGATGTAGAAAGTGAAAGTGAGAGTCTGCGGAGGGAGGGAGATGTTGTGAGAAGAAAGACTGAGACAAGGGAGACAAGTCCTGCCAGGCTTGTCATTTGCCAACTTGATGTGGCCTTCTTTACTGGAAAGTTTTGACAACTTTTAAATGTAAAAATGTCAAATGTGAATTTGATCATTTAAGTGAAAATGAATTAAATTAGTATTAGTTTATTAATTTGTATTTTGTTTGTAATTTCCCAGTTCCCAAAATAATATGTTCAGTCCAAAATCCACACAATATTTTGGTTTGAAACCAATTAAATGATTATAAGAATTGATTTGTTTTTGATTATCAAAATTGCATTATTATTATTATTATTATTAATAATAATTAATAATATTAATAATATTATTATTTTACTGCAAGGTATCTAGTAAAAGTCCCCCTACGCCTCAATAAATGAATTCTCTGTTCAATGATCTGATCTGAAAATAAACATGATAAAATATATTGCAGTCCTGTGGTCAGGGAAGAACCGCCATGATATCAGATGTGGTCGACACTCAATGATTGTTCACAAAAAGTCAGTATCAGCCTGATATGAGTGTCGCCTAGAATGCATCCTTAGCTTGACTCCTAATAAACTGTCACATAGGGAGATATGAAATATCTACAAGCCCCTGTTCCTGTCCAATCAAACTAAATGGGAAAAAACAACAACAACAACAACAACACAATCACAATGCCACAGATAGATATAAACAGTTTCTATATATGGGGCTGCTTGTCCAGTTTGTCAAGAATACGAAAGTATAAAGTCTTGAAAATTGACAAAACCAGCTTTTACTGGATCTCTGAAATCCTGTCAAACCATGTGAAAAGAACCACCGCACCATCTTTTATGAATTGTCATAATTTAATAAAACGCTTCCACTTTCTGTCTCATAACTTGACAGAAAGAAAGTTATTCCTAAAGTTAACTGTCAAGTGTGAGAACATGCACACACACACTGTAAACAATTCTCTGATCATAATATATCAATCTTTCCATTTACTCCTTTACGTTAGCTCCTTTTTAATGACTGCATAGGTACATACTGTACATTATCAGCTCTATTTCTGTGTTGCTGTTGTGACATATGTTCTTGTTCTTCTATTCTCTGTTTGTGTGTGTCATAGAGCAAAAGAAACATTATTATGTATAACATGCCACCAGAAAAAATTAACATGGAAATGATGTCAGTGGGCATCTTCTTGTCTCTCTCCATCATGTCATTTCTCTTTTTTCCATTTTTCTTTTCATCCTCTTTTATCTTTCTTCCCCATTATATTTCATTCCTCCACCTCTCTGTCCTGTTATGTCTAACACAGCTTAACAACAGCACATTTCAAGTCGGTCTCACTCTCTTTTTTTTTTTTTTTTACATTGTATTTCACCCATTTAAACACATTCCCACATACAAACACACACACACACAGACGCACACACCTGTATAATTGCATGCCATCCATGTGACATTTCTGTAATTACCTTGCAGAACATGTTTGTCTCTCTATTGGACACATCATAAACACACGTGTGCTCTCTGACAGGGTGACAAATGCGTGTGTGTTGTGTGCTCGATGTAATGACATTGACACAAGGACACAGCAAGTAGATGATTTATCATAGATGCTGTATCTGTCTGCTTAAATGTTCATTTCACAGTTAATTCTCGTAAATCAGGAAACCATGGAAGCAAATGGACTGGTATTTCCAGTGGCCCAATGAAGCAAAATAAATAATTAATATCAGAAATTGTTTTAGATGTTTTATGAGGTTCTAAGAATGCAATATGATTGAGTGAAGAAAAAATGCATGACTTATATGAGTTTTATGATTACAAATGAACATACTGCAATATAAACAAATGATATACCGCAATCTTCAAAGCCAGTTGGCTTGGCTGCTAATATGCCAAGCTTTGTAAACATGTAAAGCCAGCCTTGTGTTTTCATGGCCTAAGCTCTGAGGGTTCCTGAACTGCCTATGGAATGCTTCTTCCACTATACAAGTGAACAACCGCGCAGGGTTTACTGTGAATACAAAATACACATATACAAAGATGTTCTACTGTTGCTAAGTTATAGATTTAAACTGTATGTTGGACACTTAAACAGACCATGGCACACCTAACATTAGCCATATGTTGATGCCGCAAAAGTCAGCTCACCACATGTTACACTTTTACAAATATCAAGCATCTCAGTGTGATTCCTCAGGTAGCTAGCTAGATCTAAATTAGCATATCTTCAATATTAAAGGTTGTAGAAGAATATGCCATCCCTCCATCCATCCATGCATCCATCCTATATCCATTTCCTCCTGCTTATCGGAGATTGGGTCATGGTGACAGCAGGTTTAGCAGGGCGTTCCAGACGTCCCTCTCCCAACCAACATATTCTAATTCCTCCTGCAGGTTTCTAAGGTATCACCAGGCCAGATGGGCTACATAGTGCCACCAACTAGTAGGAGACCCTGGGGCAGACCCAGAACCCGTTGGATGTAACTGGAACACCTCCAAAGGAAGTCGCCCATGAGGCATCCTAATCAGATACCTGAACCACCCCCGGCTGGCTCCTTTTGATGCAAAGCCCCTAACCCTATCTCTAAGGCTGAGCCCAGCCACCCTTGTTAAGGAAACTCACTTTGGCCACCTGTATCTGCAATCTCATTCTTTCAGCTACTACCCAAAACCAACGACTGTGATGGTAAACTGACTGGAAAATCATGAGCTTTGCCTCCTGGCTCTGCTCCACAACAGTCCAGTGCAACATCTTCAATACTGCCAGTGCTGCATCAACCCACTGATAACGTCCATTTTACTTTAACAAAAAAAAAAAACAACAAGTCTGATAAGGCAATGGGACTTGTGCTTATACACTGTGATTTTTTATTTCATACAGATCATCACACAAATTGTAGCTCAAATTGACAGGGTTACTGTTTCCTAGTTTACTGTCAATGTAGGAAGACATTGAGCTCACACTCTCCCTCCAGTCGTACAGCGATGTTAGAGAGATGTGCCTGGTTGAGGGTCTGTCCATATGAAGACATATGAGGTTTCTCTCATGGGACTTAAAGTAGCTGTTTCTGCATCAAGACACGGATGATAAATCATCTCTGCTCTGCCTCTTTGTGACAAGGCCAGTCCAGAGTGCAGTCTGTTGAAGTATGTTGGGGTGATTACAGATGCTGCACTGCCTGCAACGCTGTTAGATAAGAAGACATGTTACGTCTGTCCCGCAGTACCATGAATAATGGCCTGTACTTCAGAACAGTGCATGGAAATCCAAAATGACCTCATCTGCAAGGTAGAACAGTCAACATACTAAATAAGTACATCCTTTCCACCTGTCCGTGGCATCAGAATTGTGTGGTAAAATATTCCATGTGTGGACATGCCTGGTTTCCTTTTAATGAAGTGCCTCATAGTAAGGAGATACTGTTGCTCCTATTTAAAAATATATCTGTAAGTAATTAAAGCTCCTACTTTATATAAGTTATAAACTATAAATCACTGTCAAAAGTAAACAAAGTAACCATGGTCAGCATGATTTATGGCTTCTGTTTCACACCAGTGCAAGTGCAAACTGTTTCATAGAAGTAAACTTAAAACCTACTCTTACCTCTATGTAGCTTTGGTCATCAGATTAATTTCCATCCCTGACTGAAATTCCATGTTCACCAAAGTGAGGCAGGGGTCAGCTGATGAGCATTGACCCTTTTCAGATAGACCTCTCATGGTTATGGTTGTTTTGCTGTTTGCTTTTGTCTCTATGCTTTCCCCTGTTTCTCTCCCTGGCAGTGTGTCTGTGGCAAAGGACATGGCTGGCCATGCTGGTCTCAGCAACCTGTGTGACATCCAGCAATCACTCCTGCTATGAAAGCCTGGTGTGAACGCCACTCCTGTGCCAGATTATCCTGTTCCCCATTGCAGTCAGTAACATGCTGTAGTTTAGGCTTTAGTACCTTTTGAGCTGCTTGTGATTTAACAGTGTTAGACTCCTGTGTTCCAGTGTGCTTTTGACAGCGAGCTTTGCAGTGCCTTTCTATTTTTTCCCTGTGTGCCTCGCTTTGTTCAGCCAGTGTTCTCTAGTGAATCCTTTTATCGGTTTGCTTAACTTCATCCGTGATGCCAAGCAGCCTTCAGCCACCACCACGGGCCTTTTTGTGTTAATTATCATAATAAACTGTACTGGCCACTGTCCTTGCATTCTGAGTCCAAACACAAAACCGAAAATGTAACAAGACCCCCAATGTGGGTTTGACCAGCAGTTTGGTCTGAATTAGGCATTTACACAGAGTATTTTTACTGTAATTCAGTGATCACTAGAAGATTTTTGTACTCATTACTGCTGTGATTATCTACTGTTGCCAGAAACTCTAAAAGCTTTACTTCATTAGTTAAAGAAAATGACTGAAGCAATCAAGACTTCCAGCAAAATCTGGGCCAGTGAGTGACTGAAGGCAAAATGCAGAGTGGATGTTGTCTTCTCAGTGGTGATAGTTGTTTTCTACTAATATATGCTAATACTAAATGTAATGTGGTGTTGACTGTGATGAGTAGAACCTTTTTTTTTTATATTATAAAATATTCCATCTCAATCATTTTAAATAGGTTTGACATGACAGGAGCCATAATTAATAAATCATCTCTGTTGGAGTAATTTGAGCAGCTCCATACGGGCATTAACCCCTCTGCCACCGAGTGACACAGTCTACATCAAACATAGTCACACTCATTTACAGACGTACATGATGCATTCAGTGTGACTTACATTTTTTTTTCCAATGACAGGAATATTATTTCCTATGTAAATAAAGTAATTATAGGGAAAAGATAACCGTTAGAGCCGCACTCATTTGAACTTATTTTCTTGAGTATCAAAGTAATGCTGTGATAGTTGTCTGTAAATGAATGGGTACACTGCAAACAGAAACCAGTGATGAATTGAAACTGTTAACTGATGTAATGACTTATAAATCAGAGTACAGGCCAGAATTTATGATAGAGTTGATAAAGTCTACCCCTTAAAGCTCTAGTGTGTAACATTTAGGGGGATCTATTGGTAGAAATTTAATATAATATTAAATGTATGTTTTCATTAGTGTATAATTACCTGAAAATAAGAGTAGTAATTGTCTAGTAGCCTAGAATGGACAAAGCTAACACTGGTATCAGTAACTGGGTGACAAATCTCTTCAGATGTCATTTTCCATTTTGGTTTGGTAAAGTTGTCTAGGTGTTGTGTTGAGATGTATTCTTTGTTTTCTTGTGAGAGTTATGTGGTAACACACATCTTGTAAGATGTGTACGTTATCTCAAGTCACACTGGGCTTAGTGATTTGCAGATATTTTATTTTATCTATTGAAGTGGTTTTATTTTCTGTTTTCTGTTAATAGTCATAGCCCAGCACTGTATTTTGGTGTTTTAAACCTGCAACAAACTGTAAAAGTGTGAGTTATCCTCCAAAAAGACTTATAAACCCCGTCAAAATGACCTTTTACAAATATGGCCAGCAATAAATTTAAAGCTACAAGGACTCCTCAAGCAACAGTGTCCTGTGTGTCATCTAATTCAATTGGCTATGATAAAGGGAAGTAAAATCTAACTTCCTCTATGTTGTCTATATGAAGATAAACTACATACACTAAACTAGGATTGATGTTTTATCTGATAAGTTCAACTAAAGGTAAAGATTTAATTTTACATGCAACATTATGAATAATGTGATGGAGAATATGTGTGATATAAAGAACAAAAAAACATGACCTCTCAAAACTAGAACTGGTTGTGATTAAGAAAGTCTACTGTACACAGCAGGACGTGATTGATGTTATGGATTCTATCTAGTTTGGCATGAATGATGAGAAAAACTTTACTATATAATGAGGGCGACAGCGGATACAGGAAATGTGCTCTGCTCTGGTTAGAGCACTGCTGAATAAAGACACAAGATAAATCTGTGTGTGTTACATAAATGTATCCTTGAGCTGGAGAGTTCATTAATCAGAGGTACAGACTCTTGAAGGAGAGGGGGAGGAGAGGAGGAGGTGGTAAGGAAGAGGAGAATGAGTAGGCAGCCAAACATACATACATACATACATACATACACACATACATTTCTTTCTTTCTTAAATGTCAGTGTGTAAGGTTGCCAAGTAGCGAACCTGCTTCTAAGATCGCAGTAAAAATGAAATGAATCCTCAAGGTATGTTATTAAAACATTCGTTGGTTTGCTTTAGAAACACAAAGCCAAACTAACAAAATACTAGGACATCTTTCTAGATGTCTTTCAAATTACTAATTATGCCATCATATAACTATATCACTGGCTTGCTTCCTTGTGGATTGCCATGTGTCTGCATGGGTTTTCTCCAGCGGTTTCTTCTCACAGGGTAAAATATACAGGAAACTAAACTGCCTCAGACTGGCAATTTGGCAACAGTCACTGACAGTATAATGAACGGACATCGCATCCAGGATGTCACCCATAGGTTTCTGGAGAAAAGTTGAGAAGCTCAGAGTGTGGTGCCTCTCGCTGCCACCATTTTGGCAGTCTTGCCTCCGCCGCCTCCCGGCTAATCCAAAAATGTAATATAATTTGAATAGGTGAGCTAAATAGAAATTCACCCTGGTACAGTTGTCATGAACGGGAAATTTTTGTACCAGGTTGTAAAAATGTTCATTTCTTTTTGTGCTGTGAAATTGGGTGTTTTAATATGTGGACTTATAAAGATTAGCTTGTCCTGTAGCCAGCCTCAAGTGGTCATTAGGGGAACTGCAGGTTTATGACACTTCAGCATTAGCTTCATGCCGCAGAGTTTGCAGCCCATCCATTGAATTGCTGGTTACACAGTTCCAAAATTTGAATAGGCTGATGCTGCAAAATGTTTTTTGACATAAATGTCATCCTAATCATGCATCTTTGGGCACAACACGGTTACAAGAAGAGTTTCTAAAGACATAACATTACCTTTGCTAGTACCACAGACATAAAGTTATGTGTATTTGTACAGTAAGATTATTTCATCCAGATAAAAACAGCTGTATATAAACAAAAGATCACAAAACTCTGCCTAAAGGTGAACCCTATGATAAACTGGCAAGTGGATGGTGTATGGTAAACAGCCTCTCACCCAGTGCATGCTGGGATAGATTTTCTAGCCATTTATGAACATGGAGCTTAAAGCTGCACTAATCAATATTTTATATGAAAAATAGTAATGATGTTTAATGTGAACAAGGTCATCCAGCTCACCTAAACTTTACGGGACATTTAAACATCTTTCAGCTCATTGTTTTGGTTTTACGATTCTGTTTGGATTCAGTCTCACGGCTCTCATCAACAGGATGTGATGTCATATCATATCAACAGGAGGCAGAAATGACATTAAGAGCTGCTCGTAATTTTAAGTCTAAACTCACCTAATGGCAAGCTTTCATTATGTTGTATTAAAATAATATAGACACCTCTATTACTACTCTTTTAATTATACATTTTTTTTATAACATGATAAATATTTTTACATTTTTTGCAAACCTTGTCTTTCACTTCCAGTGAGAAGACAAATTTCTTTTGTCTGGCAACACATGATTGACAATTTTGATGTGGAAGCTAGCTGGTTAAATTTGACCAAGGCTGTCAGACAAGAGTGAACAAAATGCTTTTCATAGCTCGGCAAGGTCTTTGACACCTACACCTTGAACAAGAAAAGGTTGTAGGTCCTCGGGGAGGAATGAGGCAAGGTTTTGTCTTATAGAGAGTTTTTGTCCTTGTTTCAATGAAAAGAACGGAAGAGAATGAATAAAAACAGAAATATAGATTCCATATGAGGAAGACGTGAAGAAGAGCAGGTGGAGAGTGGATAAATGCAGTGAAGGAATGAATAACGTGCAAACAATAACAAACCTGCTGAATGCAGAAAGGAAAGAGAGGAAGACAGCTGAAAACAGGAAAAAAAGTAATAGACGATGGGGTACCAGAGGGAAATTAAACCTTAAAACACTCAGAGAAAGAGACAGTGGGGCTGTGCTTGTATTTTTGTAAGTAAGTGCAGTGACGGAGCAAAGGACAGGTTGAGAAAAAGATAAACACTGCAAATAGAAGAAGAAAGATGAAGAAAAAATGATATTATTGAAAGGCTTAAGTGCTGGTGCTTCCTGTTCTGCAGAACCCTTTGTAAACAAACATAAAAACTGCTCCTTGTAAAATGAGTTTTTAAAAAGACATTTTGAAGATAACAATGAATAATTTTTCAATGAAACGACTATTTTATGCACATTACTCTAGTTTAGCTAGGTGTGAGCTCAGTGGCAGAAAAAAACAGTTAGAACCCTGGATAAAATTAAAATAGTTTATTATGTGAGTATAACTACTGCACCTTTGTAATAAAACACATTTTACCCAGGCAATTTAAATGGAGAGCACATGCTTTATGCACTATAGGGATATCCATGAGGGCACTTCTGGGGCATTTCTTTCAAATCTAATGTGTAAGCTATATAATGCTTAAACTTTAATTGTGCCAAAGAAGATCTTTTTAACCTGATATATGTTTTAGACCATCAAAACTCTTGCACGTGTGTAAGGTCAATACAGTGAAGTACACATTACATTATATTTCTGTCCTCTCTAGAATTCCATTGAGACCGATGCAGTGACACACTCCATGTGACAGACACCTGTTTTTGTCAGGAAACGATTCTGTCCTGCAGCCCTGCTCTTTATTTGACATCAGGAAGATAACAAGACATACATTTGCCAAACCAATCCAAGTCCTCAACCTTGAAAAACCAAAATTATTTGAAATTGTCTAAATGTCACCTTTGCCTAGCTTCCCCATATCTGTCAAAGTGCAGTGCACAGCAGCTTCCCTGAGCCTTTCAGTGGGAAGAATCCCGGACTGTGGGAGACAAACTCAAACAAAGATCCAGGGGCCTGCTTCAGACAGAGCTTTCGTCCTTGTTCCAGGAACATAGAGGGGAACCAGAGGTGACATAGCAACATAGACCAGCTGCATAATGGTCAGAGGAAACAGTACAAACCTTTTTTACACAAGTAATCCAACCAACTGCATCTATGCACACGCATTAAATTTTGTTGAAGTGTCATTGTAAGCATCAGCCCTTGAGTTCAGACGTATGCAGGTCAGCAAGTTTACCTGTGCAAATTCATTGAGTACCTGGGAGTCTCAGGGCTCTATGCTGGGATCCCTTCTCTTCGCTATTTACACCATCTCTCTGGGTCTGATTACACGCTCGTATGGCTTCTCATTTCATTTCCACCTGCCCTCCTAATTGGCGTCCCATCCTACACAGTGAAACACTTTCAGATGATCCAGAGCACAGCAGTACCCCTGGTTTTCAATCAACCCAAAAGGGCACAGGTTACCCCACTGCTCCTCGAGCTTTATTTTCTGTAAACTGTGTTACAGAGTTGAATGTTAAGGTACACATTCATGTAAAAGTAATACTGTTTAAGTAATACAGTCAGTTTTCTGTACAAGAATACAATAGAATAGAATATATAGACAGCAGAAAACTACTGTAAAAAATGTTTTCCATAAATTTGCTTAAAACTACTAAAATATAATATATATAATACCAAAATATGAAATTAATTCAGAAGACTTTCTTTTGTTCTGGTTCCATTTTTCATACTTTTGTTTTGGCAATTTACACTATAAACACACAATCTGAAGCTTAAATCATACAGAAAAGAGAAACTAGAGTTGATAGGTACTGTTTTGAGCAAGAAAATCGTAGGAAAATTCACCAATGTGTGTGTGTGTTATGTTTGGTGGTAAAAAGCTATACATACAGTACAATCTGATGGGGATGCACGGTAATGTTTCAGGTGCTGGAGGTAAGCTGTTGCTGCAGTCTTTTATATGACAGCTTTATAATACCAGCTTTTGCAAAGAGTTAATCACTTTCTTTTTCGCCAGCTTGTGATGCCAATTTGCCATCTGCCAACATTAAGGCTTAAGATACAAAACCTAAAAGCCAAGACACTATAAACTTATGAAACTAGAGAGGTTTGGAGCTTTTTAAATCCTTCAGGGATTGACTTGTGAGTGGAACTGAACCTGAATTTTGATAATCTTCATTATTATGCACTAAAGGATCAAGTTTTTTTTGTAAAGGTTTGCTCAGCCTGAATGTCATTTTGTTTTTACAATATCCTGGTCGTTTTGTACATGGAGGGTTAAGAGCTGAGGAGTTTTGGAACTCAGGAAGGCTAAAAGCCGCAAGAACAAACCAATTCCAATTCAGAAACAACAGAGTTTGGTCAATAAAGAGCTGTGGAGACAGACAGCAGGTCAATATTTGAGTTTACTCAACAAATCTCCGGCAGAATGGGTACACATTGCTTTTGACTCATGCTGTCTCCTAACAAAGAAATGATGAGAATAGATTTAGAGTGAACAGATTAGATCTGCTCCTAACATCTGTAGCATTTTTTTCGGATAAAGCAAATGGATGAGTGTGTTATATAGAACTTGTAACAGTGTAATTCCTTCACTGCTGGCAAGAGGTTTTATGGACTCAACATGTGCAGTTAGTGAAAAGCAAAGCACATAGACACAGCAATACTGTTTCAGAATTTCAGAAACACTACTATTTTCCTGTCTGTAAAATATGCACAGTACCCTAGAGGTATGCTCAGGCTCTGAAAGCTAAAAATGACTTAAATGTATTTTCACTGTTATTTTCTGCACTGTTCCCTAATCTGTGAAATTAGAAACCTGCAGAGAATGATCACCTGAATCTGCAGCTCCCCTCAACTTTATGAAGTTTCACAGTGAATTTCAGCTCATTCTCCACAGAATGGGGAATGGCAGGGCTTTTGGTGGAATCACAGTCATTGTCTAGAATGTTGTTGATCAGCTCCACGGACCATGGCGCAGCCCGGTGGCAATGAGCCTTCACTGGCCACTATATTTGGTACATTTACTTGTTGCGGACATCTAAGAAACCAATCATGTTGCAGGAGGTGAGTATTAATGCCTTAATGCCTTCATGGCCACACTCTACCAATTTTTTAATAGCTACTTCCAGCAGCATAATGTATCATGTTGCAAAACACATGCCATCTTAAGCTGGTTCCACCAACATGACAATGAGTTCAGCGTACTTCAGTTGCCTCCTCACAAGATATCAATCCAGCAGAGCACCCTTGAGATGTGGTAGAATGAGAGCTATGTAGCAACGTACAAATCTGCAGCATCTGCGTGATGGCATCAAGTCATCAGGGATGTTTCCTGCACCTTGCTGACTTCATTCCAAGAAGAATTCGGGCTGAAACGTGTACCTAATAAAGTATATCAACTTATCTTTTAAAAGATAAAGTACAGGAATCCGTGTTGTCTGGTGGTTCTGAAGATATCTGTTGTTATTGTGTTGGTCTTTGCGGCCACGGCAGCGAGATCGGTAAACTGTACTCTATCAGTTATCAGCCTTGTGGCCTCGGCCGCCATTTTGAGCATGTGTCTTAAGTTGTCACACCGCCATCTTGTTCCCCCTCCTAAATGCCATTCATTCACACCTCCACATACATACACACACCACACACACACACACACACACACACACAGATACACATTGTGGTATGTGCTTGTGGTTGCTCCTTTGACGCTGTAATTGTGTAATGAATGTTTACTGACGCAGTACCATTAGTGTTAATTAAACACATTGTACTCTGAAGAGAAGTTGCCTGTGATTTTTTTTTTTAACATATTATAAAAGCTGGTTGATGGTCAGTGCTGATTCACAGTTCACTTGGTAAATGGCAATTATTGGCATTTCCTAAGTAAACATCCCTTAATGAAAACAGCCTTCAGATTCAATGGCGTTCCAAAACTGTGCCTCCTCTCTGTTAGATTTTGAAATAAATGAAACTTGAACAATTTCTTGTCTTATAAATACTGTAAAGAGTTACAACTGTGGGTCTGAGAGTCAATCAACAGCAACTCACTCTGAAGATGTCATCCTTCACTTCAGGGGTCCTGTAAACCTATCCCCCCATGACAGAATATGACCATGTTCTTTTAACATTGTGAAGAAGAAAAAACCCACTTCATATACTCTTTGTTGACTAGCACCTCTGGGCCACTGTACCTTGACTTCTTCTCTTGACAGGTGATAGCACATGTTCTTTGGGAATCTTTTAGCTGTCAACATGGATGAGGAGAAAGTTATTGTTAAAGGATATGAACATCCAGGCATGAACCATAGTCCTGGATTTAAAAAGATAATGTCAAGAGTAACATTTCCCAATAAGCTGTGGCTGAAGAGGTTGGTTCTATGGGTGATGAATATCATAAATAATCCAGGGAAATACTTTCAGTTCACATGAAATGCTTTTAATCACTAGTTCTCAAATTGTCTCTGAAATATATATTGTTTTGATTAAATACATTCATTTAGAAACATTTTATAGTAGCATTATAGTTTGTTTTGAATGAAAATAGTTCAACTATGAGACTGCAGGAGTATAATTTAAAAAGGGGTTTTGCATTTCCTGTGATATTCTGTTTCAGGCTGCTCTGTAGTCATAGTCATGCAGGTATCGTGCATACATCCACGATTAGTTCTGAGCTAAATGTATTGCTAATAAGAGGATGTAGAAAAACCCTGTTCAAAAACTGTGCAATCATGGCTCCAAACTTGAAATATTAGGAAGTGTGAACCAGGAGATCCTCTTTTGCATGCATGTAGCTCTGGTTCTGATCAGGATTTCACAAAAGTCAACAATAAAAAGGCCTCTTATGAACTGTCTGTAGCTGAACAGGGCCAGCCTTGCTGGATGGTGGTACTTGGACAGACATATTTTTTTCATTTTGGTACAAGGTGTAAAAAGTTTGAGAAACACTGCTTTATGTGATTTTTCTGTTCAGCCATGTTAAAATGATTCTGTATTCATAGTGTGCAAAGTAAGAACAAACATGAAAGTATTTGACATGGTACAGATGTATGTTCGAGAATATCTACTGAATATGACTCTAAAGCTCTCTCAAGGGTCATGGTTTCAGCTCACTTCAGTCTCTACTTATCCATGATTGCTGCCATTTGTAATTCCATCATGAAAATGATTCAGTTGCTGCTCACCATAATGGATTGTGAAGAGGTGAGGCACCTTGATGCATGTGAGCCTGTGAGAAAGGCCTCAACATAAAATGTCCATTAAAGCAACATTGTCTAAGTTTGCTACCATTAAATAACTAATGATTTTAAATCATTTTGATGCAATCAGGTAAGTGGTGTCTGTCATTCATCGAATGCCTGTTATTTTGTAACTTTGTCCTCTGTAAGGAAGAGGAGGTTTCAGGCCTTGGGAGGAGGGAATGGGGAGTGGAGTCAGTGTTGTGCCAGAACCGGACCTGGGCAAGCGGGCAAAGTAACTGGGCTCAGCAGCCTCTATGGACATAATGATTGAAGACCGAAATGGACATTGACAGCAGGAGCTAAGGAAGACAAAAGAAGAGAATGTACAAAGTCTCATCAAAGTCCAGCTCTTTGTCCCCTGCTCCCTTTGTACTGCCTTCCGTGGTGCTCCCCAGTCCTGCTTTAATTAGATGGCTTAAACCCGCCTGTCTGTGTGGCGAGGCATTCTGGGAGATGTAGTGTTTAAGGCAGTGGCGGCTGGCCAATAGAGGGCGGTAGGGCGCCGCCCTCCCTGAGCCACAAAAATAAAATAAAAAAAATAAAAATAATAATACTACTATTAAATCATTCATATTTTCAATATTTGTGTGTTTAAATAATGGAATACATCCATTAACATGTGCAAAATATGATAGAAAATCCACTGCGCAGCAACATGCTGTCCCTTGTCTGCATGTCTCAGCTGCTCTGGGGCCCTGGAGAAATCGCCCTGAGGAGGCGGGTCTATGAAGCAGATAAACTGATCGCTAATTTAAGATATTAACGTTTGATATACGATTTAGCCAATCAGTGTCCTCAAATCTACTCCAGAAAAGGCGATTATTTTATCACCCCAAGCCAGCTACAGCTAAAGTCAGGGCGGCTACATACAAGTGCTATTCTGCATGACAATGGCGTACGTAACGGTACTCCTCCAAGACCCGACCCTCACTATGGTAAAATCACTCCTTCAGCATCTGTTTGAGAGGAGGACTTTGCCGGACAAACTACGTGTGAAAGAGCTGGGCCCAGATCAACCTGACCTGGATATCAGACAGCAAGCTAGCGAAAAAGGGAAGCTAATACTGTATATGTAAGGATTGAGTTCAACCACATGATATACATTTCTATATTATACATCCTTTATACATTGTAAGAGCTCATATAAACATTTATTAATCTATATAATTTGATGTTATTGTATATTGTTCTGACGGTATGCCTCTTGTATTCCCTTTTAACTACTAACAGCACCCTTTCATGCGCGCGCAGCTGATCAGCTCTGTCACAGCTGATCAGCTCTGTCAGCTGATCAGCTCTGTCACAGCTGATCACCTCTGTCAGCTGATCACCTCTGCCAGCTGATCACCTCTGTCACAGCTGATCACCTCTATCAGCTGATCACCTCTGTAACAGCTGATCACCTCTGTCACAGGGGGCACAGGTGTAAAAGTCAACAGCCTTTCCAACATGTTACGCTTTGTTAGAAATTGATACGTCAATTGTTTACAAGTTCTGTTTTATATGTAAAGCTTGTAATTGTGCAGTGTTTATTTTTGTATAAGAATGCCTCATTTTTTTATATTGGCATTAAATAATTACTTATTATTTCACAGAGCACTGGTATACTGCAGTTTTTTTTTTTTCAAATTGTATCAGGATGGGATGGTTTCTGAAACTGACTGAATATGGCACAGCCCCACCCGGCCGCCACTGGTTTAAGGGTGTATGTTTTATAATGCTGCAGCTCTACTACATGTCCCCTTGTGATGCCACAGCATGAACACAAACACACCCTTGACCTCCATGCCAAATTTCAGGCTAACTGGTTGGAATTTGGGCCTGCCAAATTAGTGATTACTGTTCATCCTGATGGAGAGATGAATCACACAGGAGATCATTAAAGTCAATAGAATTAATCACCTCAGATCGCCAGTCCACCATTTTGGTTCAGATTGAAATGACATCCCAAAATATATACCACTGGTATGGATAAAAAAGTCAGCTACATCCCTCAGCTTGAAATCAGTTAGAAGCACACCACAATACATCATACTGGGTCTCTAGTCCCACCTATACTGGACCTTTCAATCAAATGATCCAACTCACGTCGAGCTCACACTGTTTGCTCGCTTGCCATCTGCCACATAACACTGCATTATTGAAGCAGCCAATATAGACCAGGAGTATTTTTTTTCTTGACCTAAGGCACAAAAAACATGCCGAGTGTTACTGAAAATTACATTCTGTCACCTTTTATATAACCATTGCATGATGCATGCATCCCATAATCCCTAACAATGAATGCGTCGATAGTTCAGTTCTGCCATGCTGAGACCCTTGACCTACCTTTCATTATTTACTTTTGATATGAATACAATGTGCCTGTTCTCCTCTACAGATTGTGTCGCATAATGTATCATTGTTGTTGTTGTACTGAGCAACTGGAGCAAAACTTTCAGGATTTTATACCGAAACAGGATATTTGTCTGAAACATTGAAATCGTAAGAGAGGTCAAAAGTTTACACATTGTTCATCTAGTACAAAAAAAAAAAAATTGAGGAACATAAAAATCATATGAATATCATTTAATCAAACTAAAATGAAAATATCTGAATGCACACTAGGGTGGCACAGTGGTGCAGTAGTTAGCACTCCCTGTCAGCGTTGGTTCTCTCAGGCTTCCTCCCACAGTCCAAAGACATGCACTTAACAGGTCAACTGGTGACCCCGTAGCTGTGAATATGAGTGTAAATGGTTGTTTGTCTCTATGTGCCCTGTGATAGGCTCCAGCTCCACCGTGACCCCGATGAGGATAAGCCGTTACAGACGGATGGATAGATGAATGCAGACTTTTGAGCCTAATAAGCCAATGGACTACCACAGGCAGTTTTTTTTTTTTTGTTGCTTTTATTTAATTTACTTTTACTTAAAACTTTTTGCCTGAGCAACTGTGTGTCTTGCCTTTTTGTAGTGCCTGCACTGACATGCCGGAAAATCACATATCTACTTTATTTAGGCTTCTCAATTTCACTACTGCTGAAGTTCTCCTTACAGCCTTTTTTTGGGAGGCATTTCTCCAATTCTTAGGCATGTGCCAGAGAGAGAGAGATGGTTTCATTTGATTTGGAACGTGCCATGACCCGGAGGACAAAGATTTTACATTATGTATTCACTTACATAAGTTGGCATGACAGTAAAAGTTGACATTTTATTGAGTGTCCCCAATACACACAGACGCGGGCACACAGACAAAACACATAAGATCGCTCAGATGTGCCCTGAGCTCATGAGCTTTCTGTCATTTTAGCTTTTCTTGTTTTCTGCTCTTTATTCTCTCTTGCTCTCTCTCTCACCCAAATGGCTTCAGGTTGTGAATTAATGAGCAAGGCTAAAAACACAAGAAGATAGAGACGGAACGAGAGAAAGTTTAAGGCAAGAAAGGCAGGGAAAGGAGGGAGAGAGATGACAAGACAGAGGGTGTGAGTCAAGTCTTTACAATGTACTGTAGATGCTTGCATAGCCTTTGATAGAAATAGCAACAGCCCCAGAGCTGCAGAGTTTACATGGGTGCCACTGAAAACCACTGAAATATGGCCGACTATTATGGCTAACAGGCTGTACCTGCAGGAGAAGTTGGAACGTGGCAGAGCAGGGAGCACTTTATGGATAAATGAGCATTTCATAGCCTTTACCTTCATAAAATGTATTGACCAGCAGGGGTGCGAGTTTCATATCAACTTTAGGGGACAAATTGTTTGTGTTGCCTCCAAATTACTGCAGGGCTGACTCCAGACAAACACTCATGTCCATGTTTTACAGTAATGCTCATGATACTGAGATATTTTTGTCATCTGAATCAACAGAACACAACTGTCTCTAAAATTAAAACTGCTCAGGCGACATCAGGTGCTGTTTAGCTGTTTTATGTTGCTATCTTTCAGTTTACTTTCCACTAATTTAAATTATGTTTTTGTTTCCATCCCATATTGAGGCTTATAGGATGGCTCTATTATAAGGTAAAACACTTGTCTGATTATTACATTTTATTTATGATGGGAAAGTTGATTGAACACCATGTTCAACTGTAACTGTATACCCACATTTTTTAAGTACACTACTATGCTATCTATTAATCCTGGTACCTGTCCAAGGATGTTTACAAGATCAGACCTGTTATGGTTTAGTTCTAAAAAGTGAATGCAGATAGAAAAAAGGAAGACTTGACAGAACAGGCAGGTAAACACAAAATAACAAGAGGCGGCTGAGAAGTCCATGCAAAACACAAACTGAATCTAACAATCCAAGAAAAGTCCAGTATGCTGTGGTGCAACAAAGAAAAAACAGAACTGAGATACATTCGGAGCAGGAGTAGGAACATAAAGAGAAGTAAAGGACCAAACAACACAGGACTGGAGAAGAGATGCAGACAACCTAGAAAAGGAAGTAAAAACTAGGAAAAACTCTTTCAACATAAAACAGGAAATACTAAATCAGAAACCCCAAACAGTGACAAGACCTGGCCTCTTTGCCCTCTTTTGGCTGAGCTGAGGTTGCTGAACTTTTTGACATGAACCTTTTTGTATTCACTGAGCATCCAACTGGTTACACCTTTTGCAGTGGTAGTTATTATATTTGTGGGTATTTATTAGCTACTTTCTAGATCTGTAGCAGTAAAACTACTATTACTTTGAATATTTGAATTTTTTTTTTTTTTTTGTACTTCACCATGACAGAGGCAGAAGATAAAAGAAATATTAATACACTTTATTTTTTTGCCAGTTTGTGTTTTATGCCCTAATTTTCACTGCCCTGGATGGATACTGCATATTACATTTCTGTCTGCTCCTCTAGAACAGCAAAGAAGTGCAATTTTACTGATTGTGCCACATCAGGAGGGTCTCCAGCAGCGCCAGAACAGCTGTGATTACATATGACCATTGCACACGGCTGTGGCTATTTATAGCACCCGTATAATGAATTCATCCTAGTACCTGTAAAACATCAGCAACACATCTGTGTTGTCAGAAACATAATCATTGATTTAGTTTCAAGTGTTGTTATTGTTCTAACAAAGGGATTCATAATGGAGGGTTAAATGAAAAGAACATCAGCACAGAGTATTAAAATGAGAAGAAAAACAATCTTTTCTTTATCATAGAAGAAAAATGTGTGTGAAATGCACACATTTAGAAAGCATCAATTGTTGTAATATTTTTTACAGCCCACATTTACCTGACATGTGACCTTGTGGTCATAAGAACTCATAATATAACTGTTCATTCTGAGTTGTTATTGCACCCTCTGTGTCTAACCATGACCATAATCTTTCCTTAATTTCAACCAAGTACATGTAGTTGGCCTGAACTCAATCAAACCTTAACAACATACAGGGGACAAAAACAAACAAACAAACAAACAAAAAAATCATATCCATAGTTTTTTGAGGGAAAAGAAGACTTATTTTCTTGTTTAGAAGCCAGTCTGAACCAAAAGTACACACACACACACACACACCTACACACACACACAGGTGCACACAGTTTCCATTATCTCTCCCTACCAGCCGTTAGATAGCCCGCCTGCTGGTTAGGTTGCTCTGAGCATCAACAGCATTTCAGTGGCCCACAGCGTTTTAGATAGTCCCTACTAGACACTGTAATAACACTTTAAATGACCCTTTGTGTGGATGGTGTGTGAGCGTGAGTGTGTATGTGTGTGTCCAACTCTCACGGAGCTTCTCTGTCAGAGTATTATCTCTGACACCAATAGTAAAACCTTTGATTTTATGCTTCCACATACGTATGTCTCTCCTCTCAAACACTAAAAATGTAAAAGTACACACACTTCCTTTAGCCGCTGAATATTTGAGGATACTCCACTTGAGCTACAGTAAAAAAAAAAAAATCAATGTAAGGTTCAATTTTAACAAGAGAACATACACAGTAGTGATTTTATGACTGAGTTAATCCCGTCTTTCCTCTCACTTGTTAAGGGGAGTTATTTGAATTTCTATAACAGGAGAGGATAGAGAATACATTACCCACTAGAAGCTTGAGCGTAGACCCCCACCAAGGTGTTTTGTCTTTACAGTGATATTTGAGGTAGCTGTTATGTGTTTTAACTGTTCACTTTAATCAAGATGGGTTCGTGCATGAGCTACAAATTCAGTTCATTTTGCCTTAGACACCTGTGTTTTATAATTGGTCTTGTAGGGTTAGTGAAAGTGAAAAATAATTGTGTATTCCTGTGATTTGAATCTGTTCCAATATGGGATATACAACCGTCCCCTAAGTTTCCAAAAAAAATCAGGCCAGTAGTTTTTACATAATCCTGCTGACAGACAAACACATGGCACTAAAAACATAACCTCCTTGGCAGAGGCAATAATTGGAGGAGGTAATAACCTCGCTGAAGGAATGAGTCTGGTTAGTAACCAATTACAATTAGCATAATGTAATTACGCTTGTGTCTCACCGCAACACACACACAAACCCTGCACCTCTCTCTCTCTCTCTCTCTCTCTCTCACACACACACACAAATTTATTACACCTATACGAGGCACGTACAATTGTCATCACTAGTCAGGTGTGAGGTTGAAAGATACGGAAAGAGATAACTAAGGGTCGCTGGGAAATTTTAGTTTTTACAACACTCTAGGCTGAGTTTACATAATTGCTCTCCATTCTTCCCGAGCAGTGTCTAGACTGATTTTCCACCTTTCAGAGAGCTACTAGGCTCATTTAATTTCAGAACACAATGGACATAAAGTTACAGAAAGCTAAAACTCACTTGGCATACAATAAAATCCTCACAGTGGACAACTGTCAGCTTCATTTCTTTTTACATTACCTCATTGTCTTGTTGTACTAAAGCAGTGCCGCTAAAGTGTGCTTCCTAAGTTGTGTATTTGAGGCTGTAACTGTGGTGCCTCTGTAACTTGAACCGATGTAACAGTGTAACAATTAAAATCTCAGAGTGTCTGTGAAGAAACTATTTCCAAAATGTGGTAGAATGCTTAACCTGAAGCACATTTTAAGCTACTTTCATATTATGCATACATTATTAGAAGCAGGTCTAGACTTTACACTTTATAATATTATTTACAGAGATTTAACATTTCCTACCATGAGCAAGCACTTGTTGACAGTGGCAAGGAAAAGCTTACTTTTCAGTTAGTTCAAAACAATGAAATCCACAGTAAATACCAAGATTCACTGTCTTCTTTTTGCTCTGCTTTTGGTCCCTACCAACTCCTGAAGGAAATGTCTGGCTCTTTAGCTGCAAAATGTTCACCAGCTAGTCACTAACTTTGTCTTTATCATGTTTTTTGGTGGTGAGGTAGTGTTTAGTTCTTCAGAGCATTTTTCACTGAAAGAAATCGAACTACTGTGGTTGCAATGTTGATGAGGGCGATGAGACTGAAACAAAACATTACAGTAGCGCCAATCTGCTATTAGCTCCTTTTTTTTTTCTACACATACACATTTATCCCATTGTCAATATTTAAATAATTAAAGTGCAGCTTTAAAATGCAGTATGGATGGTATAGTATCTGATACACATTGAAATGAGGCTGCTGCTATCATTCTGTGCTGCAACACTTTACAGCATTTGTAAGACTCTCTTGTATCCCACCACCACATCCCATCATTCCATTTTTGAGGTTGCTGTCCTCCTTTCTATTTAATTTGGCATCTTTCTCCTTTTGTATTTGCAAGAAGAATTCATTCACCCCCTCCAGTATTTGGATGATCTTCAATGCCTTCTTGACTTTGATTACACCCATATTATGCTTCATATATGGCACTATGGATTTTAATTCATTCACACAGGATGCATATTTATGCCAGATGGAAAAATGCTTCCAGACACAATGTGAGCCCTGGATTAGCTATACGAGTGTGAAAGTGGCTAAGGGTGTCAAAGGCTTCAGTGTAACCCCCAGGCAAAGGATATGCACTTGCGTATAATATGGCACTGGTGCCCTTGCAGAGTATTTACCATCCATATACAATAAAGACAAGAAATGTGTGGGTTTAAAGACGCTAAGCAGTGGCACAAATGAGCCTCGCTTGATGATATACACTGTTGCTAGTCAAGAAAGTGGCTGCTCTTTGTTTACAGCTCAGTCCTCGTCAACATGTTCAGATGTCATGTGTTAGTCATCACCTCATCTACAATAATAAAGGTGTAACATGTCTTTATAGAACCACCAACAAAGACACACACACACACACACACACACACATACACAGACATGCAACAAGTAAATAGACACCTTAATTCAAATTCAAATTAAAGGTGTCTATTTACTTCTTGCATGTCTGTGTATATCGGGGGTCGTCTTCTTTCATTCTTTTGTCTTTGTTCAATCTCATAACTTCACCTTTAACATCTTGCTTGATGTGAGAGAGCGGAGGTGATGCAGCAGGCCAAACAATTATCAAGAATGACCAGCTGTGTGTGTGTGTGTGTGTGTGTGTGTGTGTGTTATTAACAGTGTTATTCCACATGCCTGGTGCTCTTTTCTTAGTACAAACAGAAAACATTTGAACAACACACAGTTTGCTCAGAAACTAGCTTACAAAATAAAGTTATCAACTCAAAATGTCATTTATCCAAAGCTATCCTCGCATTATCAATCCCACATAAATGATGTCACAAGACATCTTTCCATTGATATTCTAAATGCTGACAGTCCATATAGGGGGAGCAGCATGTGTGTACAAAGTGTAGAAAATAAGTTAGCTGATGCTTTATGTTAAAAATGGAAGAAGACCTCACTACCGTTCTGCACTTTACTTGCTCTGTTATTCTCGTGCTCTCGTCTGGTTTGAGCTGCTCTATTCCAATTCCTATGGCAATGTCAGGGAGAAATGAAAAGTGTCAGCCTAAGTGCTTCTCAGTCCTTTTGGGAAATTTTAGCTGATACAGGAATGGATTCTTGCTTTTCATACAAACGTAATAATTTTTCTTCTTTATAAACATATCCTTGAAAGTGTCCAGAGAAAATTAACAGTGCTGTGTCCTATTAAGTGCAGCATGATCCTGTCGCATTGTATCATATTTCATTCCGTTTGTATTCATTGTAGCTGGTTGCCAATCCGCTTCTGATTAAATGTTTTTTATTGTAAATGATGGAGTGAAAAATTGCAACCAAAGCAGGTCATTTCAAAGTAAGACTTTCATTCAACTAAAGTAAATATCTGAAACTCTGCTATGAGAGGCGGCATCATTCAATACAACAATCCAACATAATTATGTGCTCGAGGAAATGTCAGCGGTTCAGCAATAAGAAATGTCATTACAAAAAGTGGCAGTAAAAGAGAAGAGCATCCCCTCTTTTTTTCTTTGAGCAGCCAACATGCCACAGAGGAATGATCCAAGGGGTCTGCTGGTTCTGTAGGTAAGTTCTGAGATATATGTAGAGGAGAGACTGTGGAGAAATTTATAGACAATTCAAAGGATTTTGTTGTTGACCCTGAAGTAAACGGGAAGCCAGTCTAGAGATGCTAGCATAGGTGATGTGCAGTTTTCTTGGACCTTGAGTGTAACCGGGCTACAGTGTTTTGAATTTGTCGTCAACCGAAAATGGTAGCCTAAGAGATGCCTAGGTAGAGTAAGTTAGGGCGCTTTCACATCAGGATAGTCCGGGGGACTAACTGTTCGAATGGGCGGGGAATGCTGAAAAATTTCACATCTTTATTTGGTTTGGTTAACTTTCACTTTGTTTGGGGTGGTATTGCCCGAAACAAGCACTGACCACGAAGAAAAAAAGCATGAGGAAGAAGAAAACCCAGCTCATCGATTGGCTAAGACCAAAAACGGAAATCAATCCTCTTCAGCTAGCTTGTTCACAACAAAAACAAACAATGGAGCAACACCAAATTTATGCAGTCTTGGGGCTTCTGTTTTTACTTTGGTGTTCAAACCTAATTGGTTTTTCACAAGAAGCTGCCCAGTATGAGCAGCAGGTGAGGCAGCGAGCTATCCAGCATGTTACTCTGTACATGAGACAAATGCAGCAGTACCGAAAAAGATGGCAGAGATCGAGAGATGTACGATGTGATTACACAGATGCCTCTCTTTGGTTTGCATTTCCCACTCTAAGCGAACCACACCAGGGTTAGCTTGCAAGCCAACTGAGACCCACGTTTTGAGGCGGAGTAGAGTTTGCTTGTTTGCCCAAATGAAGCGGACTATCTGAGGAAACAAACTCTGGTCCGTTTAAAGCGGACCAAACTGCTCTGGTGTGAAAGCACCCTTACAGTAGTCCAGCCTAATGATATTAGTGCGTAAATGACTCTTTCAAGATCAACAGTAATTTGTCTGTTAAAACACAGGTCGTCAAATTTAAGTAACAAACGATTTGTGGAAGTGTTGGGTCAATTTGTTTAGCTGAGTTGTCAGCTCTGAGAGAAAGTCTGATAGAGTATACATGTAGGGTAACAACAGCATCATTTCAGACAAACCAGTCTCATTGTAAGGACCCAGCTCAAGAATTAAAGTAGCATTAAACCAGATGTTTTTGGTAAAACAAACTTTTTATTACAAGGAGCCCAGAATAATTCTTACAAACAAAAGCATGTGAGGCGAACCACAAGGGAAAAGTACAAATGGAGGCTGTTTAAATCAAAGAAATAAATATAACCAAAAGGTGACTCTACAAATAACTTCCTAAAAATGGAACTCTACTTAATAAAAACTAAAAACAGTCAAAGCACTACCTCTAAACCTAATGACTCCAAACAAACAGTCTGTGAAATCAGTGCTAGGATCTATACCTGGCACAGTCCCCAGGTAGTTAGCGAGTGCCTCAATACTAGCTCAACAAGTTAATACTTCATTTATCCATCTGACATATCAAATAACAAACGGCATGTTGGCAAGCTGAGAATACCTTTTTATAACTTCAGTCCCCCAAATTCGCTTCCTCTTGATCAGAGAGCTGGATTGGGTGCTGCTCCACTCAGGTCATCAGACAGGAAGCAGGAAGTGAGGATGACACAGGGCACCGCACATTGTAATCGGCACTCATGAAACACTACAAAGAGTGTTAACACATAGAGTGGGAGTTCGCTACAGCCGTCTATTCTCTTCATCTTTCAGCCAACTCTACAATAATGCAACTAGGACGTTCAAGGGATTATGCTGACGATATATGACATTCAGGGGGTGTGTCTGTATGTTAATGAGCCTGTACATGCACAAGCAGACAGGTGAGATTTATCAGTTTTCATTGCATTGAACTGTAACTATGTTTTATAAATATCTACTGTCTTGTTCATACGGACACTTTCAATGCACACTTTCCGTATGCTTTGATAAATGAGACACCTGGTGGGTATTGAATCGAGCAGAAAATATTCACTGTATTTCATTCTCAAGTTTCAATTTTTCATCAAACTGTTTGATAACCAGCAGTAGGCGAGTGCTCTCTCTCTCTCTCAGCAGTGTTGGGTTTGATCTCTGCAGTTACAGAAGCAGAACTGGGGATGTCTGGCACTCTGGAAGTGCTCGAGGCTTAATTCAATAAGTACAATAGAACCCATCTAATAACCCCAAAGACACATCTATTCTCACATGCCCTCATCATCCAACAGCACAGCACCTGTCAAAAGCGCTGACTTAGTGGCATGAGAGGTGGTTGCAGCGTATGACCATCCATCTTGTCTTTTATAATGCTGCTGCTTCTGAAAGTACAAAGACACAGTACATGGAGTTGTATGGGATTTCATGATCCACACTAGGGCTGTAGCGATACACTAATCTCACGATACGATACACGATATTCAGCCAATGATACGATTCGATACGATTTGATACGATTCGATACAATTCGTTACGATTACATAATTTTCTGAAAGATTTTAAAGGGACAGTGTGATTCTGACTTGACTTGGATTGAATTAACTGAACTGAAAACTGAAAGCATCAATTACACAATATATGGCCCTGACTGGACAGAGAGTCTACAGCTTGCAAATGCTGGACAAAATGAATCAGATTTTTGTCATATCACACCTCAAACAGTACTAGTGAAGAGTTTTTGAATGAAAATATTACTTTTTCAATCCCTTTGCCTGACATACATATGCAGTTTTTTTAACCAAATATGTGAAGAACAATAAAATAATGCTCTTTCAATACAAAAGGTCCCCTACATTTTTACGTCATAGATACCGTCCACTGATGGGTTGAAAAAGAAACTAGTCCGCATAGTTGACTGCGCTTTCAGTCTGCCGAACATCTATTTTTCGATTGGTCTTTTTTACGCGGCGGCATAGAACAACAAGGAAGTGTCGGACAGACACAAACCGCACATCTCCGTCTTCAGCAGAATCTCAGGAAAATAGTCAAACAAACCACATCTCTCTATTATAAACTGTTTCAGAGATATTCACAGATATGTAAAACTTCGGACTTTTTGGGCGAATTCACCCAATCTGTCCCCAGAGGGTTAAACCCGAAGTAGGAAGAGAAAGATGTCGGCGTCTGTGTAAAGAGAGTATCTAGACGGGTGACTTGCTAGAAATGCTCTACAGCGAGACTAGCGGCTGGCTGACCTAATCGCTCTTCCTGCAAAGCCAAAGGGTAAGAAAGTAAACAAGTTACACATTGTTTCTGGCATGCACCCAGACATGTGCACCCTCATACATATTCACACCTTGTACCAAAATCCTTATGTATATACATGCCAGCCTATTTACTGTTACACAAGAGTGAATGCTGCCAACTCCAGATTCTTCAACCTGGATGCTGATATAGTAATTTTGGTTGTAGTCAATAATTTCGAAGTCTAATTAATGATTCAATTAAAATCATTAATCAGAGATACAAATGATTATTTTGGGGTATTTTACAAGACTGAGGCCCAATCAAGTAACTGACTATAATTTTTCCTTTTTTAAGGCTAGACCTAGATGTACTTTAATATTAAGTGAACATACTGTATATTATATTACATTTCCTACATAGTTTGGTACTCCTTTAAACTCTTTGGTATTCCCTAAACAGAGATGACATATGCTGGTCTGGTGAGACTGCTTGGTTCATTGCATTAACACTGTGTGTACAGTCAAGTTTATGACTTGTTAATTGAACTTGAATTTGTACTTGCTTTTCTTCAAACAAGCTGAAATTGTCTTTATACTTGTGACACCTGATCCTAACTAGTTTATTAGCATTGTGAACAAGTTTGATCATCTCCTCTCAGTTTTTCACTTGAAACAAGTGGAAAAACTAAATGTGAGACTGAACTTGTTAGGATGCACATTTTTAGCTGCTGACACCTCGCTCAACTGCTCATTTGGTCCAGCTGTTGTATTTTGATATTCTGCAGTGCTATGTGTTTGGAAGACAAAACATATTGGATCTGTGGGAGTTTATCATTTCAACTAATAAATGTAAATGGATAGCAAAAACAGCCATTGTCTGTTACTATGTAGAACTGCTGTACTACTTTGGTCCAAAGCGCCTGAGCTACCGTTAGCTAACAGCAATTATAGTTTGTAGCTGTTAACTTAACTGTCTATCAGGAGTTGATGCAGAGCAGCCAAAAGGATCTCTATAAAATATGATCCAGTTTGATCAAAATTAGTGAAATAGTTGGTAGTGTTTGACTTAGTGCCGTTAAGTGTTACGTACTTCTTGTGGGATATCATACCTGGAGCACAAATTTACATAGTGCAAGAACAGACAGCTATGATGACAGATATGGGGTGCGGGGTGAGAATAACTGGCTCCTAACTGAAAATAAAATGCAAAGATTCCTCATTACACTTTTTGTTTTATGCTGTTAATATAATAAGGTGTCAACTAGTAATGTATTGTCATCTTGCAGATTGCAGATATTAATTACTGCATGTTTATACAATTTAAATAAGTTGATTTTGAATATTACAGCAGCCTGAAAGCACACCTTCTGGAGTCGTGCACCATGTACTGTAGCTGATTCCCTCCTCCAGGGCCTGGAGTTTGCGTTTCAGCCCAGGGCCCTTTGCTGCATGTCATCCTCCCTCTCTTTCCCCCCTACCCTGTCACTCTTCAGCTCTTCCTGTCAATAAAAAACAAAAAACAAAAATAAACTTCCCTTGCCTGAAACCAAGAAAGTTTTCTTCATCAAAACATACGGTGGCTAAGAGAGCCCAGCTCCAAACTGAGAAAACACGCAAAAACAAAGAATATCCACCAAATCGGCAAGAGACATGCAGCATTTAGAAACATTCTACATATGTGGAAAAGAAAGAAAGTTTGAAAAACGGGAGGGGAAATTGTAAAAGCCTTCAGGTATTTTTAGAGGTACTGAAGGAAATACCAAAGCCTAGAAGGCAGGCTGTGTGCTGAGTGTGTGTGGTGTCTTTATCCCACTGGTGTAGTCAAGTTGAGGCCAGGTCCTGCCTGTAGTCAGGACTGAGCACAAGGGACAGTTCATACTCAGATTTGTAGTGTGTGTGTGTCATCTATCAGGCTCTAGGCCACAGACAGGAAGTAGAAAATTGAGAGACAGGAAATTGAGCTAAAACTCAGAGCAGAGTGCCTTAGGCCTCCTCTCTGTGTCAGTTTCTGTTTTCTCTCCTCGTTCACGGTGTCTTGCTGCTCGCTCGCTCTTTCCATTTCAGTCAATCTGTCTCTCGCTCTCTCTCTTCACCCATCAGTCTCCTTTCTCATCTGTCCATCTCTCTGTCTGACAGATACCCAGACAATCTATAATACACACATCGGAAAACACGAGCACAGCCATGAGCAAAGAAAACTGGACTTGGGCCCAGATCTCGTTTAAATTCTTTTCATGTTCCAAGTGAGGACCTCGCTTTGGAGAATTTCCCCCATCTTTGTCTGCTTGTCAAAATATTTGATCCTCACTAAAGCAACAGTCAGAGGGGCTGAACTGACTCCACACATTGTTAGTGAGGCTCTAAAGACTCCAACATCATTTCGGCTCAGTGCACATACAATAACTCTGCTTCTCTCTCAGCTTTTAAGTGGATGTTTCTCTTCAAGCAAATGTAAAAACAAACAAAACAAGCAAAAAAAGTCAATGGCATTCATTCCACATCATGCTTTCATATCTTATATCTGAACCTGACCACAGAGCCCTCCACCTATACACCAAGTCAATTATGTTGAAGTTTACAAAGAAAAATGTAAATCTCTTACGCCCAGATATATTTTTTTACAAGTAAGCTGCAGATCAGCAACCTACAAGTAAAGAGAGATGCTCATGTTACCAGACTGGAATTGTTTTTATTAATTAAATAAAAAAAATCATTTCTTTACTGCCTCTATTTACCCTCTTCCAGTTTAAAGTTTTAACTGGCAACTCCCTGCTGGCTAACAATTCCCAATCAACTAGTTTTTTTCACGTAAAGCAGCATCTGTTTCCATACTTCATATAACTGTCATAAATGTAAATCATCGTTCATAATCCTGTGAAATAAACTCAGAGCTTTTTCAAATGAAATTTTTCAATCCACATAAACATGTGAGCCATGCAATTATTTGTGACGCCACACATCAGCATCCTCTCGTCAAAAAAGATGTCTCTGGATGTCTCTTCTGGCAGTTAGCTGAGCTGTGGGTCATTTACATTCATGCTACAGTTTCTTGTGCTGATCAGCAGTAGAGAAAAGAAGTTTGTTTGTAGACTCTTTCGACCTAACATGGAAAAAAAGACCCTGGTGAGGATCAATCAACTGGAGCAAGGCTGCTTGAAAAGGGTGGTCTTGTAATAATTCTTCATTCTTATGAGTTATTTCTTTGTGAGTTCTTATAATTATTATTCAGAACGAATTCCATCAATTGTGGTGAAGGAGCACCGAACTCAAACAACCAGCTCTTACTAAGTGGACTGAAAAAAACAAACAAAACTCTCTCAGACATTCAAGTTCAAATTGAAATTTAACATTTAGCTTCTAATTCTGTTTGTATTGGCATCGCTTGCAAGTAGGTAAGAAATGAAAAAAGACAGCATTAGAAAACCCTAGACCATGACTTTGACGTTGGAGACGATTCTGTCAAACTATTAAACACATTTTGCATCTCCTCTCTCTAGCTCTCCTTATTTTGCAAGTAGTGACACATTATTCCATTGTACTCTTTCTCACCCATGCTGTGATAATGCTTTCTTCTCCACATGTCTATCTCTCCATTGAGAGACATTTAGAACTATCTTGCATTGTACATATGCACAGAATTTTGTTTCCTGCTAGTCAACACTGTCTGTCTCTGTTTTCTTTTAACCATGATTAAGATTATTCCTTAGAACTTAGTTTTTGTGCCTGAATGTATCCACGCCTTAATGAATAAACCTTTTCATTTTTCTTTTTTAAATAGTTAATTTAGTTTAAGAATTACTCAAATGACCCCAAACCAGGGGTCACCAAAGAGACAGGGCAGGGACCCCCTACATGTGTATAAAACAGACCTTTTTCACAGCAGCCATTTTGACATGAAACAGTAGAGTGAACACAGGTGTTACCAGTCATACTAATTTGTACCACAGGGACTTTGGACCACTGGGAAGAAGAGGAGAGGAGCAACACAGGAATGGCCACCAGAACTTTAGCTCAGAGAGCAGGTAGCATATCCGGGGTCAGCAGAGGCAGAGCATTACAAAAAAAAAAAAAAAAAAAAATTGCTCTGCCTCTGCTGATTTTTAATTCATAGCAAATCGCGGTAATGTATGTGCACGCTTGATCGTGACTACCTAGCAGGCTTACATTGAAACAAAATATATCACAGGAAAGACAGAACAGATTGTAAATTACATTTTAATTAGCATTTTAGTAATACTTTCACAGTATTATATGATTTTTTTATGTATTTAATTCATCTAAAAAATGTAGATTTAAAGAATTTGTTGATTTGTCGACACTTACAACTAGAGGGAGCTCGCCTACCACCAGTAGTATGTGAGAATCACTGATATTAATCAATACACATGAACTGTCCATATTTACTGTCCACATATAGACAGTGGCAATGCTCTCTCAAAGTGAAAAATACATATTTATTCATATCAACATCTGCTTATACAAGTGTACCTGCTGTATATGGAGACTGCAGCTCAAGTGGCTGTGATCCCAAACAGGACAAACATCATGTTTAGACTGAATCAGGTTCATGCCCATAACTTGTAGTGCTTGGATAGTGAAGGAAGTTAAAGAAAAGTGGCTATCGGTGTCTCTCATCATTTTTTTTATTGTAGATCACAAAGGTCAGTCGTGTTCTGCTATCATTAAGCAGAACTTGGTGAAAATGCCTGGTTTGACACAGAGCGAGACTACGAAGTTGAAAACCTTCTGATAGGAAGATGAGGACTTTGAGATGGAACACAGCACAGCAGCTCCAACAAACTTACAGATGTGATGCCACTATTGAGCAGTAGGCCGTTAGAGGTCCTTTTACTGTACCGCGACTCAGTAGTCAGTTTGTCAACTTAAGCTGTATGTTGATGGAACAAATGCAAGTGAATATAAGTGACTATTGCACAAATGACATGACAAATAATTGCACACACAGAAGAATTTCTGCCTTTTTCTGCACCTTGTTATCCTCAAACTGGGGTACATATTTAATACTGAATAAGCGTGCTGCGATATTAACTTAATTGATCTTATACATATTTTTGCCCAACTGTTATATCGTTTCTTTATTTTCCTCTATCAACCTCTAAAAGAAAGAAAGAAAGACAAAGAGTTGCTGTGTGGGAAAGTCAGGAGTGTGTTTGTATGTGTGTGTGTGTGTGTGTGTGTGTGTGTGTGTGTGTTTCCCACAGAGAAAGAAAGTAAGTGAGAGAGTGGGCTTGTTTTCAGCTTTGATGCTTTCTTTGTACTTCAGTCAGACAATTCACACAATGAACATATGAACATGAAAATTCATACTGAGAATATACTGGTGTCAAGGAAACATATTTTGATGTCAAGGCTCAGTTTCACAGCCAAAAAATAAATAAATAAATAACAACAGCAGGGAGAGATCAATCACTCACCCCCCCTGCAGAGACACCGCAGATGGATGCTAAGGTGGTGGGTGAGAGGTTCACAGGTAAGAGCAGCTGGGAGGGAGCAGGTGACTCTTAGAGCTTAGGAATCCTCTTCAGACAGAATTCTTTGCAACAGGTTTGAATATGAATTCGCAATGTCTAAAGAGTCTAAGCACATGCATTTACTCACAAGTCAACATTTAAGATTGCCAGCCTTCATTCGTCCCGCCTCGTTCCTCGTTCCAAAGCTCCCATCATCCTTCTCTCCTCTCCTAAATCCCACCCTGGCCCACAACTTTCCACTCTAAAGCCTACAATTCTTTTGTCTTTGTCCAACAGCCAAATCCAACCTGCCGATGATACTCCCGGCTTCAAATGCACACACTGTGTTTTGTGACTTAATCCTGGGGGTCATATTGCAACAAACACACGGTACCTCCTACAGTCAGCACATCAGTCTTGACCTGGCATAACCAGAGTCATATTCTGGTCATGTTTGCTGAGGCGGTAGTGGGAAAATCAAGATTTGTTAGTTGAAGTTTAAAGTAACAGCGATAGCTCAAGATTTTCTGGCATTTCACTTTTTAAAACACTTTTACATGTAACATGTTTGTGAAGATGAACCCAACAAAGGATCAAAGAACTGTCCTCACATTTGGAATTCAGGAATGAGCAGCATATTCATATAAAACTAAAATAACAGTCCTAAATTTGGATTTGGACACAAATACCCTCTTTAAGATGAGCCTCAAGATTACACAAAGGAACCAGGATCCAACTCACAGTCTTTTTTTCAATTAATTTCCACACAGTAAGCCTGGAGTTTTGTGGGACTCTGGATTCTTGGGGCCCTCTGGCAGTTGCTAGTTAATTCATCCAACCTTGCATGGGTCTCCCACCACACACACATTCTCATTTGTTTCAGAATAAGAAATACATTCTTTGTCCCTTACTGTCATATTCTAGCATTATGTTGACATGTTTTAATAATATAAGCTCTTCAGTTCATTAATTATGTAAGCGTTATTATGTGTTTTCTAACCACAGGTGTCATTGAAACTGAACCAATCCAAGATTGGCAGAATGGTGAAGTATTTCAATCTTCTCTTGAATCTTTTGAGAAAAACAACAAACAAACATATTATTATCATATAACAGACATATTGCGTTGTTCACATCTTGACATACATATATCTGCACACTATAACAGGGTCCCATTGCATGCAGTGTATTTATCAAGCTCCAGTCTGGAGTCACTGTTTGTGGTGTCATTTATGCAAGTGTCTGCAGGGTGCACCCATATCCTCATTGCATATGCATTTAAGGGAGGAGATTATGTAAATACCACTGTAGAAAAACATAGGTTTCCTTCAACGGAGTCTGATTATGTATTCTCATGCTTTGAAAAGAAGGCAAAGACATAACACAGATAGACAACAGAAAAGCACTTTTTATCATGTAGACATTCTTGTGTGATACACTACAGATTTTCACTCTGTAAATGTAATTTTGTAGTGCACACATTCAGGGACTAACTGAGACTATAGATACCAGCTTATAAATTAGTTTTGGGACAACATAAATCGTTAATAGCCTTGCTGCTATGAATTATAAGGCAGACTAATGTGCCGACATAAGACTTTGGTCCACAACATGATCTCATGGTCTCCTGGCTTATGTCTTCTTTTCCAGGAAATTCGATTTTTCTCTTGCTGTTGTTGTCTGACCTGAATAATTTATAGATGCTCCCTAAATCCCAGAAGATGGCACACTGTCTAAAAACAGCCTCATTCACTTCATGGAGCGAGCTCCGTTCCCAAAGCTGTTATAGATTTAAAGCTGTTTTAATTCTGAGTATTGAATCTGGGGAATGTTTGAGCTATATTCTGAAAGCATGTTTTCATCATTTCTCTGCAATGATACAGTTTTTTAAACATACTTAAAAAATAACAAATGGACTTTTAAATCTTAGTCTAAAACCAGTTAGGATGAAATATTGCAACCTCAAGGAGTGGCAAAAAACCCTTTCCTTTTAGACAATCTAACATATTACTCCTAATTAAACAGTGAGTTGAAATTTATTACTGTAAACTAAGAAGCCCCCCAGTGTTCAATATATTGAACACTGGGGGGTTGTACAAATAGCAGCAGATATGTATCCAGAAAGCAAGCAGCTTGCTAAGATGAATCATCACAACTACATAAACTGGAAGCTAAATGTGTGGGGGCCACGTCTATGAGTCTGTGTTACAGAGAAAACCAAAAAGCAACAGGCAAATCTTCCTGGGAGGTGTGATAAATTATTAATTTACTTATCCAGTCACACCCACATATACTTGTTTTTGATACTTAATGAGGACTTTGTGAGGACTTCTGACTAGGAGGTTACACATGGTGACACTACGTCCTAAAGGAAATAAAGGCATGGTTTCAATTTTTGGGGTGATACAGAGATTCCAAAAAATAAACAACTGTCAAAATCTGCTTCTTCTTCTTCTTCTCTCCAGCCACGTTTTCACTTCTCCCAGGCCATATATTTACTGCCACTGCACAGACCTGCCATTCTCTATCTTTCCACAAGATGCCCTTTGACATTTCCCTTCTGCACATCTTCCCTTTTTTTTTTTTTTTTTTATTGGTCCTGCAGATACCTGGCCTACTCTGCTCACTTCTCACTTGCAACTCATTCCACCAATGTTTTGGACCTTAAATAAATTGTATATTGACTACTGATCTGTGCATGTTAGACTCCACTCTTAATAAAAATGTTTAAACTAAAAACACAAATTTCTCTCAAATTTTCTCTGGTATTTTTGGACTTTTTTTCAATTGATAAAATCTAGTAACCAGATGCGAAAAAAATCTCTATGGTGGTAAATTTGTTCATTTAAACAAGCCTATTTTACATTGTGCATCAGCGTTGATCTCATGAAGATTCATGGTGGAATTGTTGGGTCTCTGTAGATAATATTATAAAAAGTATGATCTAGACCTCTATATGGAAAGTGTCATGAGATAACCTTTGTTATGATATGGCACTATATAAATCGAATTGAACTGAAGTTGAATTCCTTCCTAAGCTGCCAGCTGTCCTCATTCTAGTGCCAGAAGAACTTTACTTATCTTAGCTGTGATGTGCTTTCAGGCAGCCAATAATATTGGTGATGCAATCTGATGTCATTGCCAAGGAAGTCAGCAAGGACACCCATTTCTTTGTCCTTTAAATTGAGAACCTTAGACATAGTGGCCATGTGGTTTCTTAATTTAGTTGAGGTTAATGCTTTTGGGTGGTTTGCCCCACAGCTTCGAGCAATATGACGAATAACATCTGATCCTCTGAAGTGAGTGCTTGTGGTCTCCCAAACATGAACCGGTTTTCATTGGACACATTACAACAGTAACTCCATCGTTGACAGCATTGCTTACAAAGCTCCTTCTCAAGGTCAGACAAAAACTAGCTGTACACCTGAATATGTCAATGAGGTATCGCAATATAAAAGCATCAGAGACCTCTTGGATATTTCTCTTCTGCCATTAAAAGGGATCACCTCAGAACGTGTCATGTTAGCAGATTTTGCCCAGTACTTCTCACTTGGTTCTTCTTGTTTTGCAATTGCTTTACGTTTATACATATTTATGGTTCCCTCTCCATTTTTTTGACCAATATGTCTTTGGATGAATGAAGGCTTGGAGGTAGTGGTGAACACAGAATCATAAACAAGTCAGACATACACATGTCAGAAAAGGTTTCAAAAAGGTTTTTAGGGAGCCTCATTTTGATGTGATGTAACCCTTTTAAAAGTGATGACGCTCCCCATCAGGGACAGTTTGATTCAGCCCCCAAAAGTGATTTTTGTCAAAACAGGCCTTTTTGACTAAGAGCTTGAATTTCTACTTTAAAGTTGTACAGGGAAATGGGCTGTCCTCATCTATTCAATGTATTATTTATTTTCTAAAAATATATATATACCAGTACCAATCAAATAAATTAGGCCTGCAGATTTTAGTATTTGGGATGGAGTGGAGGGTAAACACACTGCAGTTTTCTTTACTTACTCAAAGAGGTTACGTGGTGTAGTAATGCAGGAAATTCAGGGATAGCAGTTATGTATCTTTTCAAGTTTGCTCCTCCTTTTTGGACACATACAGATTTCTCTTTTGAGGGTCCTCATGTGGACTTCGTAGAGAACTACATGGGCCAGAGTGCATTGAGGTCCAAGTCTATACCAGGACTAAAAAACATACACCCTGATGGGGATTAGACCGTGCTCAAAGATACATTTGTGGCTGAAGTTAAACAGCATCCAAGATAAAGCAATCTGAGGATGGAGCTTTACAGAATTATTTACAGTTCAGGAATACATTAAGGATGGAAGAAAATGTCACTTTGACATTTTTATAGTAAGCTGTTAATCACAGCACCTTGAGCACGGTGCTGTCAGTCACAGAAAGTAATTTGCTAAAATTGTCAACTATTGGAAAATAAGACATATTTCTCTCTTAGTTATTGACATCCAGAGAACTTTAAACCAATTACTAATATATGATAATATTAACTTATATATTATACAAAGCACTGCAATTTTATATTTAAAGAGCAATATACTAAATCAAGTGATATGTTTCACACTGAAAATCACTGACCACATTGAAAATCATAGGTGGGTATGGTCTGTCTTGTAGGTTTTGCTACTGCTGCGCCCCTTTAGGAGACTAACAGCTGGTCTTGGGTCTACTGGGTGAAATAATCGCTTATATTTTGTGCTTAAATTTTGAAGCTTGAACTTCTCCCATTTGAGTGAATAGTCACTTAAGTAAATATTAGACAAATTTTTCACAAGCCTAGGATCTTCTTTCTTCTTTTTCTTCTTGATCTTTGTTCAAGACCTGTCAGACTCAGCAGCAACATAGAGATCTGGCAACACAGAAATCTCTTCTCGCTGTTGGTCTGGTTGGTGGTCTGGTTTCACCAAAATATGTAACAACTGTATCTGTTAAACCTTATCTGGAGCAACTTTTCTAAAACTTAAATAAGTTTCTGAACCATGATATTCACAACACTTCCAAACAAGGTTTGGGGATCGGGTAGAAGAAACCAGCCCGCTTAGAAGACAGGAAGCGTATACCATTTCATATCATTGGCACTGATTGAAATGCAATATGTTCTGTTATAAAGTATCTTTGGTTGTGTTTGTGAGCACACCCAGTGGTGGAGTCCAAGTTAATGTCATGTACACAGTACACATATAATATAACATAATACTAGGTCTGGTCTCCTTTAATTGCTGGTATTTCTGATAGAACGGTCAGTCTTGGTCTAAATCCATGAGCATCATCCAGTCCTGGCTCTGTTCAGTTGGCAGTTTAGTTGTGTCACTATATCTCAGTTTCTATTTCCATCACAGATACTGTGAAAAACAGTTACTGCAGGCATTCAGAAATATAAATTATCTAGCCTGGGTTCCGTTTGGTTAATGCTGGATTTGCGAGCAGGCACATATTAAATTATATTTAGTGTTGAAATTCTCACTCCCGTTATGATTATATAATCCAATCTTCCCAATTCATTAGCTTATCTGCTATTTTAACAGCTGGTGTCCCCATGGAGATCATGAAAGTGTCTTCTCCCTAATTTCTCTCCTTTAATGTGTGGCTTTCATTCTCTTCACTCTTTCACATTGCAGGCCCCTCTCTGATTGAAGGTCATATCAATGACACACTAGTTTTCCCACATGATAATCCTATGGAAATAACATGGAAATTACCGTTTTGCTGCCAGTGTTTTGCGCCTTGAGACTGAAGTATTCAAATTTGCGAATCATTATTGAACTGTAAGTCCTGGAGAGTAGATTGAAGTTGCCCTGCAATGACCTTCACTATATAGTTCATCGCCTTGTTTTAATGGCTTTGGTTTCACTGGACAGAGCAAAGGTGAAACATAATCACAGATGTGATTACGATAAACTTAACCTCATAAATGATTCAAAGTTATCCTGTCACTTAATTGCAATGTGGCGAGTGATCATTAAACCATGTCAGTGCAAAACACATCTACTGCATATGAGAGGACTCATACCAGATAAAAAAAATGTAGTCTCGGCAGGTAGATAACCAATGAAAGACTTTTCCAGCTCACTTTTGGTGAGTTCTGTTTAAAATTCAGTGGACACATTACATGGTTCTGTGGTTTGTGAGAAATTCTCCAACCTATGGACACATGAAACCCTTTCAAAGCCAAAATGCATGGCGGAAGAGCTAAAGCTAAAGCTGTTTTGCTTGGATTTTCAAACTGACTTTTGTGAAGGGCACCAATATTCACATCCCAGATCATCACAGACATGTGATTAATGTTTGCTTTTTTAAACCATAAACCTTAACCATACATGTGGAGATGTTATTATTATTATTGTTGTTATTATTATTAAAAAAAGACAAAAACGAAACACTGGCATTACTTTTTTTCTTAATGTAGGGTAGTATTACAACGACTGGGTAAGTAGAGACTTTTTTTTTTAATACAGTAAAATACAATATAATGTGCACTGTACAGACCTCTCCATAATAATATATATTTTTTTTTAATGTATCGAGTTTTTGCAGTGCATACTGAATAAATTGTTATTCATACACGAGAGATCTTACTGGAGCTGTGATATCATTATCTACAATTATAGAAAATTTAGCATTAATAATTATTTTTAATGTATAGTCCTTAACCTTTTTCTGCATTTGTAACTACTACTACTTTTTAAGAAACTTTATTGAAATATTGGAAATGACTTGTAAAGACAACAAGACTTTCTGTGCTCTGTAGCATTGTATTAAATCATCGGACATGATTTTGTAGTAACATAACAGCTCCATGAAACAACAGCTCGGACAGGCAGTCTGTTGACAGTTACAAGCCATTCCACATCACATATATATATATATGTTTATTTTTTGACATTTTGATCTACTAGTAAGACCCTAGTAGTAGATCAAAGACATTATTAGACTTGTTACATGTGTATCCTTTTGATGAGGGTGATTCAAAATTGTTTGATCCAACTAGTCTAAGGTACAGACAATTTAGAGGCCTCACCAATAACAGCATTGAACTTAAATAGTAACAAACCATCAAGAAAAAACACATACTCAACTAAACCTACACATGGTACAGCCTCTATGCTTATCTCATCGTACTTAAGAATTATATAGAACAAACTGTATCTTCTGTGGACACAGAGTAGAGATGTAGTAAAACATGGCCACAATATTTCTTTTTCTCTCTTTGGCCACTTTGGGACTTTTTGTGCTGGCACTTTTATATGCAAAAGCTAAAAAGGCCTTATCACTGTGGAGACCTTTTACACTGAAGCAAAACTGCCTGCCAACATGACTTCATCAAGGATATATCGGGGTGCGCGTGCATACATGTATTTCTCACATATATTTTTAGGCTATTAGAACAGTAATTAATTTAGATCAACAGACAGCAGGAAGGATTATGCAGAGAAGGTGACAGAGAGACGTGATAATTACACTTAGCATGTGTGTGTGTGTGTGTGTGTGTGTGTGTGTGTGTGAGTGTCTTTTGTTAGTCTAAATTTAAAGATAACATTATAGCATGTGAGATCACATTATGTCAGAGTAAATGTATTAAACATATATCACACCAGATCTGAGAGGGAAGTTGACTTTAAAAAAAAGTGTGACTTTGGATTTGCATTTCTTCTCTTGAATTAATGTCCTCACAAGTTGGATTTTAAACAAGTGCATACACATATTCCCACACTGCACATACTGTACGTAGGTGAGAGCCCCACTTCTGTCTATTACAATAGTACAACAGTGTATCATAGCTTGCCTCCACAACTTTACTCTTCATAGGGGGGAACTTTAAAATTAAAAGTTTTCTGTGTAGCTTGATACTAACATTGAAGATGTAAATGAGCTCAGCTGCAGTTGAGTTGAACCGAATGAACTACTGTTAAATTAGATCCTGTTACTGGGTTTGTTTTGCGCATATTTGGAAAGCAGTGGAGCACATAAGTGTCCTTTGCTACTGAACATGAAATATTTGTTATGTAACTGCAATCAGAAACTCTTCCCACACAAAGAAATTATATGTGAGGGAATATTTGTTAAATTATGAGTTCAACAAAAAGATCAGTGATTGAATATGAAAGACCAGAATTTACACAGAACACCATGGCAAAGTTTTTGACATTGTTAATGATAATCAGTTCAGTATTAGTTGAGACATATCAGTCTGGATCATAGTGGTGGCCTTACTGACTAACCGACTGTGATCTCTGGAGCCATGCTGCTAGCATAGCTAAAACTCCAATGCCAGACAGTGTATATAGGAAGCTTCCTGACTGTATGAATGTTTTGGTAACCTCTCTTTGTACAAATCTGCAAAGTGTTTTTTTTATACTGCAGACAGCTGTCAGGCGCATGCACTTCAACGTGGCAAAGTTTACAGTTTTAATAAGTGATAATGAGTGTGTCCTGTTGCTGGTATTGCCATTGACAAATGATTAAGAAAGTGCTGTTCGCAAATAGTGCTGTTACAGTTCTTGGCTGACTGGTTAATGAGCTCCACTTGCAGTATTTAACTCTCAACATTAAATTGATGGTGACAATGTTGTACTTGGATTAACTGAACTCCAACATTCATCATTCAAACATTATAGTCATTATAATTCAATACTGATACATATATACCATACTATTTCTGTGGATGTGTATTAATGTGAATCCCATTGCAGATTATTGTACTTTCTACATGAAAGAAGATGTGGATATAAAAAAGCTGCTTCGTTGGTTTCTGTGCTGATTCCAAAAAAGTTGGATTCTGTGTTAAATGTAAATACAAACTAAATGCAATGATTTGCAAATCCTGTTCAATTAATTGCACAAAAACAAGATGAAGATTCAGATTTTAATGCATCATGTGTTGGTGCAACATGTTCCCAAAAAGTTCAGACAGGGTCATATTTACCACTGTGTACGTGTGAATGATTTCTTTTAACAACACTATGCAAGCACTTAGGACCTAGGAGAGCATTAATACCATACACATTAGAAATATGGACATTGTATCCATGACGTCACCCAAAGGTTTCTGAAGAGCTGAGATGTGAAGCTCAGAGTGTGGTGGCTCGGGTTGCCTCCATCTTGGCTGTCCTGCGTATACTAATCTAAAAATGGGAAAAGATTTGGATCATCGGCTGACCTGAGGTGGGCTGAATGACGCCTGGGTGCTCAAACAAGCTGCCTGTAATGGCACCAACTTGTCTTAAAAGAACAAGTCTCTTTCTGTACATTAGATTCCCATGCACAGCCACATGACAGTTACATGTGGTGAGTTGCATGCTGTTCACTCAGCTTGTTGCATTCAATTACCTGACTGATTCAATCAATAATGTGTCAGCTGCATTCAGTTTGCTTCAGTTTAGAGGCTGCTGTTGTCTCTGTTGTGCTTTCTCGTTCGTTCACTGTGGATTGATCTGAGCAGCATTGCACTTTGACCTCTAGCCCTTTGCCCTGGTTGGTTCTGGGCTAATTGCCAGGTTCCTGAAGTGTCAGCCTTTTACTGTGCATTAGCACCAGCTAAAACTGGCCGTTTACTTAATGTTAATTGATTCAACTAGTTCCCCAATTGTTTGGTCTTTAAAATATCAAAATGGTGACTCAAATTGATCAATTATCAAAATTATTGCCACATAATTTTCTGTCGACTAATCGATTGATCATCTGACTTTAAACTTTAAACAAAAATTTACATTTCCTGCCAATTTCAGATATTACTCACTCCTAAAAAAGAAATCTTAGATAATGGGAAAGTCTTTTTTCAGAACTGCACTGTAAAAATATTTAATAGCCTATAATTTGCTAAACTTGCTAGATTCATTTGAGCCAATAGTTAAAGTTGTGTCATCTGCATAGAAGTAGCAATAAACAATAGTAAAATTGGACAAAACATTTCTTTTAGGCACTTTAAATATCTGAAAAACAGATATGTATAATCAGCTACAAAACTTTCTCTTTGTAACCAAAAAGGTTGCAAAATGGTGTGGGACTTTGCCAAAATAACCAATAACAGACCAACATACCAAGTTAGCTGTAAATTACTGAAATGTCCAGCTTTTATTCCAAGTGGTAATAGCATGACTACAAACATAAAAATAATGATCAGTTATACATAATTAATAGTGTTAAATCACATCCACTTTAGAATAAAGTCCAATCCAAACATTTGAAACAAGTAGGTACAAAACAAATTGGGCACTGTGGTGGCAAATTTACCCATTCTCGTGATAACCTTAAAGGATAATGGTCAGATTCCCTTTATGGGGACATTCATTTGTCAGGGTGAGAAACAACTGAAATACAGCTGAAATACTTGTCACTTGGTGTTCTCTGAGTGGTATTCTTTGTGATGATGTTTGTGCATATTACAATTGTATGCTCATATTGTCTTCTTAACCTCATTTTATTCTTTTTCTGTTGAATAAATCAAAGATAATACTGAAGTAATTTCCTCCACAGGCACCACTGCATTAGAACATGACTGAAACCCAGTCCACTTGTAATGGTGGCCAGAAACTATGAAAAAGTCCCCTTTAAGTGGAGTAAAATACTTGCTTGTTCCATGAACAGTATAAGAAACACATTAGTTGATTTCCTTTCAGTGGCAATGAGCAATAATGGAAGGTGCATTTCTGATGATATACTGTATCACTTGAGGCAGTACCCATGCATATATAAAACCCTTTGATATAAATCTGAAAACAAATTTCTAATTTAAACTAGATTTACTGTAAAGATGAGCCTAGGGTGTACATATGTCTGTGCATTTATGCTGTGCTGCTATGCTTATGCCACACCAACAGCAGTATCTGATGTATGGGTCCTAAATCACTGCATGCCGTTGACACAACATGGTAATTCTGTGTTGAGGAAAGCAGTCTGTAAAGAGCTTACAGCCTAATATTCACGCTTCTGTAAATGTCTCTATGCAAAGCCTTTCCTTGTAGGTGTTTCGATGCTTAAGCGAATGTAATCCCCCGTCTTCCTGTTAAACCAATTGGTCCCAGAAGGATTTCTGTAGTCTTTGTAGCAAAGTTTGAACTTGGGGGAATCCTAAGAGTCCAGGCCCACAGCCTGAATCTGTCACACTGAGCTGATGTGCTTCTTTGTTTCTTGTTTTGCTGCCCGTGGTCAATGCCTTCAGAGAGCCGAACAGGCCAAAGATGTTGAGGAGCTTGACTTTTGTGTGATAACAAAAGTCATGAGGTCTTTCTTCACTATTTTACTATACTTTTAATTTATTTAGTCGATATCTGTCTTTTGACAACTATTATTTTTGACTCAAAGTGACATCGTAGTAGAAAAGAGGAAAAGAACAAAATGAGATGAGGCATGATGAGACATTAATGGCAATGTCATTTTCACAGAGCATCTTGAACAGCATTTCTAAGTTTATTATCAGACTTTCACCACAAGGCCTCCACACCAGCTGTATTCCCCTCATATGGGAATAACTGTCAAAACAATGTGACAGTCCAAAGCATTCAATCTCTTTCAAAACTGTCAAGATTGAACAGAGTCATGTTTTCTGTTGACTACCAATGAGGCTATTCACACGTGTCACACATATTTAATCAGCCATATGTTTTACAGCAAGCTACACATGTCCTACTATGACATGCTACAATGAGTGATCGCTCATGTAATAAACATTGTTACGTGTCTCCATCCCTAAAGGCCAAGGTCTCAAGGATTAATTCATCCCCTGACCTGCCATATTATGTTTACGTGGAATGCTTGCATCTACTATATTTCCACATGGATTGAGTGCAGCACAGTTGAAATCATATTCTTCTGAGAGAGTATGATTATCTCCACAAGCCACAGTCCCACAAGAAGTGAGCTTCAGATGTGCAGTATGGGATCCAGAGGGGTTGGGGTACAGCTGTATGTTTCATTTAACGACATTTAGTTGCCATTTTCTCTTGTAAACTAATTCATTTTCTCGCGTGGTTCATCTCTGCAGTCTGTTCTGTTTGTTCTAATGTGGCAGTTGACTGTACTACTTGGTTTATTGTGACAGCTGTGGATATTAGCATTGTGTTATTTGAAAGCCTCCTGGTACAATAGTACATTTTAGCATTTTACTATATTTATGCACATGCTAAGAATGCTGCTTCAGTGGCTCCATACTGAATGTAAAATTGCTTAACAAACAAATGGCGTATTTAGTAACTTTCTGTCTTCTGGACAGGTAGTATGCTATGGTTTATGAGTTTTTTTTGTTTGTTTTAGTTGTATTAGTTGTGTGTTTTACTATAGCTGAACAAAATCAGTAAAGCTGAGGGTTGAAAAAAACCAAAATGCTGAAAGATGCTAAAATGCTCCAGAACCGAGAACTGTAGAGTTCAGTGATAATTTGTTGGATCCAGGTATGCTAAGTCTGTTAAGCTGAACAGTATCAGACTCAAGATGCACACTGAACACAAGTGAAGAGACCGAATAAGTTTCATCACACTTTATTGTATTCACAAGGGGGGAAATGTGCAGGTAAGTAGGAGTTCTGCCTCCACCAGCCCTGCACCACCCCGGTGCAGGTGTGAAGATGTAAATTAGCTGAATGTGGCAGGTGAGGGGTGGTGAGGTATTCCTGAGGCACATGGAGAGCAGAGTTAGGCTTAGTTCCCACAAGCAAAATAAAAAGATTAGCACTACAGTTGGTTGTAGTTACCACTAGGGAGACTGACCCCCAAATTCCACTGGACGCGGATGCAGTCACCGCAGTGATATGCAACTGTTTTAGTCAATGTATCAAACCCCACCGTCTCCGCCACAGTCTGGTTCAGAAGCGGGCCTCCGCTCGGCTCCGCATGAAATACGTGGCTGTTCTATTTTTGACGGACGGCGCAAGCAGCCCGCGTCAGTTTACACAAAACACCTCAAGCGGGCAGAAGCCAGACACAGAAAAAGCAAAGAGAATCTGGTAGATTTTCAAAATAAAATACCCCGTGCAAACTGCCAGTTGTAAAAACAGACAAAAGCCAAACTAATGAACTACGTAGCATATTTACACATATAGAAGCATATTTAGAAGACCATACATCAGAAAAATGGCCAAATCTGAGCAAGTAAACAAAGGTGGGCTAAACGCTCCGCTTCTGAAATGCTCCCGGTGGGGTTTGAAGTCGTGTAGAGGATGGACCAAAACAGTGTCGCAGCCGTGACGTGACAGAGACATGTTTGTTGAGGTTTCGGGGTGAGACTGGATATGCAGGGTATGCAGCCTGTAACAGCTCACTGTGGCTGTTATTTAATATTTAAAACTGATCTGCTGACTAGAAATTTGTTTTTGATTAACGATGACATTCCGTTGTTTATGACTGCTTCACAATAAAACCATAATTCCCCAGCTTTTAATGTGAAGCAGCAGCAGTAGTACATGTTGGGTGTAAAATGTACCAAACAGATTTTTGCTTTTGCCTCCACAATCCTCTCAGTTCTCATCCATAAGCTGTCCAGCTGAACTGAGCTACTGCAGACAGCAGGACAGCAGCAGCATACTTCACCTCCTCAAGGGGCTTGTTTGGCCAGGAAAAGCATCTAACTGGCCTGCTACGTAAAATAACTGCAACCTACATACCTGTATTTATTAGTATTTTAATTGGTGGCTTGTAGTGATAAGTAATGGTACTCAGGAGGGCAAAATGAAAAGGGTCAGTGCTTCTTACTGGTAAGTACCGAGCCAATGCAAAAAGTGCTTCTCATGGAGTGAAATTAAATCAACACACTGCTGTTCTGTGTGTGTGTGTGTGTGTATACAAGGTGCATAATTTAGTGAGGTGTTTGCTGAGAATGTACTGATGAAAAAGCCGGGAATTAGGCTGTAAACAATGTTCATCCTTTGAGAGAAAAAGAGAGAGAAATTCAGACTACAACAAAAGCCATGGCAAGATAGCAGAGAAAGGTGGAGTAACGTGTTAAAGGTGACACTATATGGACTGCACAGAAGGCTGAACTGGATAGTCCTATACTGGATGGCAAAGGTCAGTGAGTGCAAAGGTAGGCGGGGGGCATGCACACATTAATTCATGTGGGTGTTTGTTGTTTTTCGAGGAACTCTGCCGATCCATCACTGCAGCACACTTTGTCCCTGTCATTCCCTCAATCTTTTGTAACATTCATTAGTGATCCCTGTCCCTGCTTGCGGAGGCTCGTAACAATGTGGGCGGATATTATAGAATATTCTATGAGAACACTGCCTCTACAGTCAGAACCAATGAAGCCATAAACAGTCACGGTGGAAAAATATAGTGGGAGGAAAAACAAAGTTGGAGTGGCTTTTGTGCGGGAGTATCAATAGATAAGAGTTTTTCAATCTCATCCAGTATGCTGCCTTTGAAATTAGCAAATACTGATGACGAACAAGATTGATTGGGACCATAGATTGGGAGTCCCAATAAATTTCTGAGAATGCTACTTAATCTTTGCTCTTCATCATAATAACTCTATGATTACATTTGACTCACAATAGGCTAAGGTGCAGCAAGCGCTACATGGTGAAATCATCAGCTGATCCCTCGCAATATGTTTGTTGACCTTCACATTAGTTTTGTCTCCCAGCTGCAATGCCTCATTAAACATTTTCTGTTCTCTCTACGAATTGCAATGGCATGCAAAATCCTTTTCCCTTTGGATGTTTTTTTTTTTTTTTTTAAATGAAATGCATGATTGAGGAACAGAGAAAGGAAACGTTCAATGTATTTTTGTACGCCAGTGCACCGTCAATCAACTAAGATTATGCAACTAAGACAATCAAATATCGCACTATGATGTTTTGAAAAGACAGAAAGTTATACTTAAACTCAACTTAAACTTAAACTCATGAAACAAGAACAGTCTTTCTTTTACAAATGAAAAGTTTCCACATCCACATTCTGAGCTTCACAACTATTCTTCATAAACCTATGGGTGACGTCACAGATTCGTCCATATTTATATTGTCTATCGGTATGATCAGTAGCTTATGGTGGCTAATGTTAGCTAACTTTGGAAATGTACTACTGACATTACTGAGACAGTTCACTGCCTGTATGACTTTTCTCTACTTGTACTGTCACAGCCTTTGTTGTGGCACATAATATTTTTCTGTAATTGTCATTTTCTGGCAACAGAGGGCACTGTAGATGAAGTCACAAACATTATACAAAAAATATTGTACAGGAACGCAAATGTATCGTGTTCAGAAACCCAGTAAGAAGGTGCTTTAAAGTTTAATTAAGGAGTCAAAAAAAAAATGGATATGGCTGTATTCGGACCAAATCGCCAGTCCATGTCCATGAACTCCACCTGGATAAGGCTCAGTTTCAGTGACATTTCAGGCTGACTGCGGAGGCGTTCAACTGTTTTGATCATCTGATTGTTCACGTAGCGCTACGTCAGATTGCGGTTCTCCAAAAGTTGACTCTGGCTGTGTGTTTTTTTTTTTTTTTGGCCTCCATATATAGAGATCTTTATCAGTGCTTCCACACACTTTTGCAACTGGCATATAGGAGGAGGTCCCAGTGCACTATTAGACACCTCAAAACTTTTACTGTGACAGGTCACAGGAAAAAGAATAACTGACACTCCTACTTTTGTTTTTACATGTCTTTTGTTTTACATATTTCTTTCATGAAAGTGCTTTGTTTTGTCACCTGTGTCACCTCTGTCATGCTAGGTTGAAGTGTATTCATACCACCCTCAATGCCATGACTAGACCTCTCCTATTCTGTTCCAAAGCTGCCTGCTATTTGTCATGCGGGTTGAAAAACACACACACAAAAAGGAAAGTATAGAGAAGGATGACAGGAAGGAGGCAGAAAAAAGCAAATAAAACAAACCCAGTGAAACAATTCATCTGATCTAATTTTACACAGATGACTGGAGGAAGCACACTAACTCCGCTTTGTTTCATCTTGTTTCACTCACATTTGATTTTCTGTCATGTAGATTTCTCTCTTTCTCTCCTCTCATCTGTGGTGACAATGCCAACAGTGACAAAAAGAGCTGTATTACATGTCATCTGCATCTGCTCAGCCGTGCAGAGACGTACCATACTACATGTAATGTTAGATTGCTCATTGTGTAGAATATATTATGCATAACAGTGCTGGAAGATTATTTCATTTTAAGTGTGTTGCAAGAATAACAGCAGAGAGAGCAAGTTCAATTAATTATTTTTGTCAAAACATTTAAGAATCAAACAGTTGGTGACTACTCCAGAAATATTCTGACACATTTAGGAGAAGATTAATCTAAAAAAATGGGTTTTAGGGAGAGCATGGCAGTGTTCCTACTCCTTCATACTTTCATTTTAGTTTTTAGTGAGTGAATAATTAAAAAGAAATACAATTATTATACCATTAGAATATTAAGGCTAAATGTTTGAGTTAAGGTTAGGGTACACCATCTTAAATTCTTTATGTGTTTCTCCTTTTAGCTATTAATGGTTAGCTGGACGGTTAACTGAGCTAACTCACTAATGGCAGCTGCTCTTAGTGGTTAGCTACTTCAGCACTTCAGTCCATCAGGAACCTCCATAAATCAAAGAGAGTTGAGGCACAGCAGCTAGACATCACTTAACTTTCCTTTACAACCGAAAGAGCACTGACTGAACAACCTCCAAAAACTATTAGTATTCTTGAGCAGAGCGACTGAATAACAGACTGAGCAAGGAGCATGTCCCTGTACTTTGTCAGTGTGCATTCAGATCAGTGTGAAGCATCAGCTTTTTGCTCACAGGGATTGCTTTTATATACAGTTAGGTCATTTTTTAGAAATGCTGTCATTTTATATGAACATCTGACATTGTAACATTATATATATGAAGAGAATAAGGGAAAGCATAATAGAACCCCATTAAGATGTCTAAAAGGTCGCAAATCTTGCTGAGATGAGTTTTATGGTGGTTTCTTGTGAGCCCCACATGGTCACATTGGTTAGAGTTAAAATAATAATAAAATGAAGGTAAAATAGATCTAAATGTTGTGAAATTTTCCCCACAAATCCATTAAGTAATATAAATAGCACTGTAAACAACGCAGCATTAAACAGTGAAGATAACAGACACTCGGTCTTCAACTTTTCAGACAGGAACTCAAAAAGACGATCATACATAAGAGAAGCAAACAAGTGTTCACTGTGGTTGCTTACAAATGTAGATCTACAAATTCGGATTTATAATGGACTCCTATGCATAAATTAATGTTCATAACTTGTTAGTGCCTACATATATTTGAGTCAAAGTCAAATATGTATCCCTATTTGTTTGTATAGAAAAGATTTATCTGTCATATCATACTTTCAAAGCCTCTTATTGCATCTGTCTTGTCACTGCTGCCTTGAGATCAAATGTGTTGTCATAAATCACATAAAAGTAATAAATATTTTTGACAGTTGAAAGCAGGTTTTATTTGAGGTAAAATGTTTCACTATAGGGGCTCAGTGATTCCTTTCTTTTATAAAAAGGAACTCTTTACGTACATCTTTATGAACATTTGATTACAAACAGTTCATGCATCATGAACTGCATCATCAATATTCATTATGAACAACCTATGTAACAGGGCTCCAATATGTTTTTTTCTGCTTCTTTTTATGGCCTTACAATCATGATCATGAACATCATGTGTCAGAGGTTTACAGGAAATTCATAAATAAGGAGTTTGTATTCATGAACAAAAAAACTGGATTTGCTGATATTTACAGGCCTTTTGGTTTTATTGTTATTTTGGTAGAAGGACTCATGAAAGGGTTTTTTTTTTTTTTTGCATTGCTAACCTTGTTTGCCCTGAGCTTCAGGATATTCTCCAGCTATCCATCAGTGACGTCTAGCCCTGTCTCGTCTCCATTCCTGTTTTTGGACTCTTGCCGCCACCCACTCTTGGATTCCCTCTCATCAAGATCTCCACCTGCCACTGCACATTCACCCCTATTTCCAATAAACTCAATTTGCTCTCTGGCTGTGTTTGCACAGCCGCTAAACTTTCATCTTAACACCCTTCATGCAAGAACACTGTGCAAAGTATAGCTTTGAGCCAATGTAGCAGAATTTTCTTGATGAGAAGTGATAGTTCAAAATGCTGAACAGCGTGTGCCTGTGTCTGCTTTTAGCCAGACTAAGCTGTTAAATCTGAACTGCCAAATGGTGGTACATGGATGGCACAGGGGCAAATATTCTTTCTCACTACTGCAAATTCCCAACAGTGGTAACTTTTCCTTGGTTCCAACTGGATGTGTCCAAGGGTGTTAAGCTGATAAGTCAGGTCTTTGAAAAGGCAACTGGTGACTCAATGCATTTTCGGGGAAGCATATTCTGGTCTACACCCTCCTCAGGCCTGGGATAGTTAGCATTGACAGAGTCTGTAGTAGAAAGAAATTGGTCATTTCAAAATAGGGAGAAAAGGGGGAAATAAAATTCCAATTTTGTAAACATGAGAAGAGATTCAGTTTAGCAGTGGATAGGGCTGTTTGACTGAATGATGGAAAACTAATCTGTGCACATAGTGATGAGAGTTGACATGACTTCTTCATATTTTAATCCAACTTGGAAAAAAACATCACACTGAAATCTGAACTGAGTTTTTTTTCCCATCTGTTTAACTAATTTTATGATTTTGATGGTTCCATAAAAAATTGGAAGTTTTGAAAGAATAGTAACATATCATCTGCAAAAAGGCAAATGTTTATATGTTTGCATTGTATAGCATCTTCCAATGGTGGGTGCAATAAATAACTCCATATGATGACTGTTGGTGATGTGTATTTATCCAGTCAGCAAATCATTCATGTTTTGGTCTAAAATAAGTTTTTGTTCTCACTTTTCTTGAGAGCATTATTGTTAGTTTCAAAGATCTGATGAAAGGGGTAGGAATTGCACCATTAGACTAATGTTTTTTCTTGGATGGAAATGCCTTGCAAATTCTTTTCATGTCAGTGTTCTTAGTGTTCTCTTGTGTAATGTATGAATGTCATTTTGGTATTGCTAAAAGTTTCAAGTGCCAATGTGGAATTCCTGAAAGAGTTCTCCTGATGGCTGTGTCTTGTGTGTGCTTGTGTGTGTTTGTATGTGTGAGCTTAGTAACATTGTGAGTGCTTTTGGATAGGAGCAGTTGGCAGCTTGCATGGCAGCCTTTACCATCAGTGTATGAATGTGTGTAAATGTGTTGTAAAGCACACCAGAAAGGTTATGCTCATGTATACACTGTTGACCATAAAACTGGAATAACAAAACACATTCTTCTTTTTATTCCTATTTATACACATCAGGTTAATTGTGGTTTAATTTTCACTGTGACATGTTTGGAAGAGATTGATCAATAAAGTTTTGAAAAAATACACTTTATCTATCAAGAATAAATGACATTGTCACAATCATTTCATGATAAGAGGTAAAAATATTTTATTCCAACTTTATGGGCAACACTGTATATGTCAGTTATATTGAACTATTCCTTTAAATTATAATGACTTGTGTTGGATCTTTGAATACAGGGTGATCATGTCGCTCCTTAGGTACCTGCAGCTCTAAGGAAACAACACAAAAGGAAACAAACCAGGACCTTTGAACTTTGATGCTACACTATGTGACTTGCAATAGGGTGAATGGGGTCTCTGCCATCCCCACTCTGTACTCACATGTGCTCTGAGTCTGGAGAAGTGTGTAATGCTTTAGATGTCACACCAAGTCACACAACACCAAATATTTCACTGATTTTGGTGAAACTGAACCACATTTTATGAATAAAATGTTTTCTGTTTAGACCTCTGATGTCCTCTAGCTGCTGCGCCTTAACTTTGTGATTTACAGAGTTTCCTGATAGACAGAAAGCTAAATTTGTTGCTAAAGTAAGTTAACCGCTAAGCTGGCAAGAGCTTTATGAAAATGTGTATGTAATCATAACAAATGCATGTGTACAGCTGTCCATTTTTACAACAGCTTTGTATGAGTGAAGGACACTCTGAAAATGAGGGTGCTAAATCGCAAAAATACCAAATCATACATAGTGTTGCTTTTAAACGTGAAAATGTAGACTTCCATCTGTCTGTGCGTGCACATATGTATTGGCTATATGAACTTTGTGTATGTGTATGCATTCATTCATGGCCTGCTGGAAATCAGTCCAGGCCCTGTATCAGCTCCCTCAACAATCAGTGCCTGTTGTTCAGAGTAAAATGTCAAACCAGTCAGAGCCCACCATTTAGAATAAAATGGCATCCAATCACAGGCTGCATTTTGCATAAAATGGCAGCCAGATGGCTCAGTTGGCTCAGTTGGACCAGAACTCTCTGAATGAGAAATCATAGAAAGACACACAAGCTTTGTCCAATCTGAAACTTTCTTCTCTCTTTCTTTTCTTCTTTTTTTTTGATTCAATCAGTGAACCAGTCATACTTACTACGATGCAGTCCAGTGTGACTATATACTGTTAAGCATTCGAGTTTCAAAATAATCAGTTTCTCTACTACATTATCTACTAAATAACAATTTATTGTGTCTGGTTTTACCTACACGTATTGTCATTAACCTAATGTATGAGTTATCAACATCTGATATACAAATACAAGGATTCATTCTGTTCTGTGGTGTTTTTACATCCTACCTGACAGAAAACAAAAGGTTCCTCCAAACAAACCAAGAAAGAAGATTATTTATAGAAAGCCTCCAATTTAGTTGTTGAAAGTCACAGAATTGACATCATTGTTAATGTTAGGGCCAAAAAAACATATTTGTCCAAGATCTAAGCCGATCTTTTAATGCACCAATTTAACATATATCTTGTAATTTCAATATAAGAAAAAAGGTAGACAATTTTTAGGTATGAGAGTACAATTCAAATGTGAATCACTCGAAGCAAGCCAGATCACTTTTCTCCAGATCAATAGGCTCGTTTGAGATAAGCCAAGCCTGTGCTGACTTGATCACCAGCAATTACCACCTAATGCATGATGATTAGATTTCTTTACGACTCCATCCAGGCTTGCTGTGATGCCATGGTGACATCAGCAATGACAACTTCAAGGAGGCAGCTCAGAGTATCTCGTGATACATAGTACTTGTGACTTGTGGAAGTCATTAGAATAAGAGTTAAATTTTTTAAGAAAAACAACATGAGACCGTGGATTGTTGTGTCCCATCATTAATAAATAATGTAAATGAGGAAACGCTAAATTTTACAATGACATTCATGTCGAAAGTGTATTCAAGGCAGATAGGTCATTTCTGGCTGGTACTCAATGCACTTGATAAGGTCAGTAGCTGTGTCAATACTGATCCAGTGGATTGGTTCATCCCTGGTTACAGCCCTGATTCATCCCTGGTTATGGTTTTCTCCTTGGTAACACTGATGTACAATAATCTATGTATAAATCCTGGCTCATGACAATAGGTCTTATGACCAATGTAGATTTTGTGTATTTGGCTTCTGTTTTGTTTTAGGAAGCTTTCGGAAGTACCTCCTCCAAACCAATTAGTGGCACCTGATCCACCTACAAAAGGCCCTTCCTCTACCTCCAAGAGTCTCTCCACATCACTTTGTTTGTCCTTAGCTTTCTTCTTTTACTTAACAAATCCCAAAGGTTTTGTTACTTGACACTGCTTCCCTTGAGCCAGGGTTGTAACACGAGTTCAGAATGTAAAACTGGTCAAATCTTACCCCAGATGGAGTTAGAACTACACGCAAAGCTGCATCTTTGGTCAACGGTGTTCTACCTTTTATGAGTCAGTCTTTGCCTTTCTCAATGGCAAGCGGCATTTCAACAAATGCTGCCCACATGAAGCTACAGCGGATAACAGGTTTGACATCAGTAAGAAGAGAGGCACTTAGAAAGAAATTACAATGCTAGGAATTCAGAGGTTGTTTTATCGACATGTAAATGGACTGCTAAAGAACCCTACATTCTCAAAGTTTTGTTTTAACATAACACATAGTGGTTTTACCACTCCAGCATCCAGTCAATCTCACCACCATCCAGTTGTGTTTAAATCGTTTAGCCAGCCAGTCACTTCCAAACTGACCTACTCAATTAGTGGACCAGTCACCTACTAAGCCAATCACTCAACCAAACAGTCTTGCCTCAGATAGTCAACCAACCAGACAGTCAGTCAATTACACACTGAAGCACAAGGCCACCGTGTCTAAGTACATATGTGTGTGTGTGCTTGTGCATGTAGTGATGCTTTAGATACCCTGCTTAATTTGGCATGTCTGATAAGCTCCATGCCTGACCAACTGCCAAGCCTTGCAATGAATATATACGATATATATGCACATTTCAAAGGTCACTCATTATGTGGCTTGGAGTAGTGTGTGTGTGTGTGTGTGTGTGTGTGTGTGTGTGTGTGTGTGTGTGTGTTTGAGTAGTGTGTGTGTGTGTGTGTGTGGAAAAACACTAATGAGAATGCACTAGTCAGTTTTAAAGAGGGTGCTACTAGGTCATGCTTTTCTCTTTTACAGACACACAAACATGTACCATGTTTGTACAGGGTGTATCAAATTGCAATTATAACTTGTGGCTTTAAAGCTATTCAGCATGTAGAGGGCAATGCAGGATGTCCACTCAAACACAATCACGGGTAATTACATTCACCTGGTGTGCCAGGTGTAAATCAGATCCTGATTAAATTGCTAGAATGAAAACCAGCTGGGCTCTAAGTCCTGAGAAACAGGATTAAAGACCAGCGATTTCACATCAGTTCAGGGAAGCCAATATATAGGGTCCAAATTGGTGTTTATTAAAAAGGGATTAAGGTCCAGTCAGTATCAGTCTCCTCTGTTGTGATGGGAATGCTAGTTTGTGTCACTGTACTTAATGTTACACTGGGCATCTACGTATGGTAAGCCTGAACTGAATTTAAAGTAGCAGATGCTGTTTGAGAGGTTTTTCCACTCTGAAAACATCACTGTATAGGTGAGCAGATTATGTATTTTACACATGTAGAAGAAAAAAGTGAAAATAGTGCTCTGTAGGAAAACATAAGGTAAAAGTGCTGAGTACAACACAATAGACACAAACCATAAACAGGCTTTTACTGTTAAACGTCACCTTCATGAAGAGTAGATCATCGTAATATAATGAGGTTAAAACATTGCCAATATAAGGTGTTTCCTCCAAGGAGAAACAAGGTTTATTCTTTAGGATTTTTTTTTAAACAAAACTTAACTTTGTGGTTGTGGCTTGTGTGATTAAAATGACAAATTCTGATCAGTAATACTACCTAAATAAGACAATTTCAACCTGGGACAGGACAAAGAACTGTTCTCTCTGCAGTCTACCCAATGGTTAGTTTGAAGAGGTTTAAACTTAGTTTGTTAGTACATTCTGCTGATATTCTTTGATCCAGTTCCAATCCTGTGAACCATGACCTTCGATTTTGTGTTTTGAAAATAAATTTGCTAAAGCAACATGCCTGTTCAATCCAGCTTGTTATTTTTGAAACACTTGACATTGAAACAAGAGTCTGTTCCTAATTAAATTTGCACAGAATTTGATGCTTTGTTTCTAATTTATTTTGCGACTAGTGATTTTTTTGTTTTTGTTTTTTGAGTTTTATTATTATTATTATTATTATTATTATTATTATTATTATTATTATTATTGCTCTTAACCGTTGCTCAGAGGGTCTTTTCTCTTTCAATTGCCGGTCTGATAGGACAATTGTTCAGCATTTTGTTCTCCATGTACAAAACATTACTTTTTTTGGATAGCCTTCATAGAAAATTACATCTTATCTGTCTCTTGTAAGGAGAAATTCCTGCAACTAAAAGAAAATCAAATTTCTAAAATATCCTCTTAGCCGTCTGATTATACCAAATTAAGCTTTTGTGGCAAGCTTTTCCAAAAAACAGTAACGTTAAGCCATTTGTGCAAATGCTGGCAGAGGAAAAACAGTGTTGACAGGTTTAGGCTACGTTCAAACATACCTGAATTTTCACATCACGTTCATTTTCATTCAACGTGAGAGCAAAGGGGCAAATAAAATCTTTGCTTTCATTGGCAAATCAGATTCAATATTGGTTAACTTTTGACCAGCTAACGGCTTTAAGGTTAGAGGTCTTAGACCCCAAAACCCCAAATCTATCTGAGGCCAAACACATATATCCTGAGGTCATTATTATTTTAATTTTACATCACCTCACTCTTTCCTACCATCTATTTGATCAGGAAGCCCATAAAGAAAAAAAAGAAATGTTGCCTTTATTTCAGACATCTGAACTGAGGAGGTGACCTGTGCTGCAACATGGCAAAGGTGTTTGAAACACAGAGTGATACTGTACAAAGTAGAAAAGAGCCACTTTAAAATGCTGTTATACCAGCAATCTGTGACCTACAAGCTGACATTCAACCAGACCGTACACGCGCACACACTGTGAGCTGAAAAGAGCAATGTGAAACATAAAGGTGGGCCAGTAATTGTTTGACCTTTTATGTTGGCAGTTGGGTTGAAACGGTGGACAAAGACAAGCTCACCCTGACTGGGGAAAAGTTAAGCCTGACACTACATGCAGGCTTAGTGGCATCAACCCAAAGTCCCCTGTATGTGTGTTTCTGATTTTCTGAGTGTTTGCCTGGCTAAAAGTGTCAGAGGAGCTGTAATGCTTTTAGAAGCTTAGCTGTTTGCTTTTCATATCCTGAATTCAGTTTACCTATAGTACATGCAGAATTGCATGCAGCGTTTTTCCTCTAATCCATGACATGAATATGTAAAACGTTTGTTCAAAGTACGATATGTCAGTGATTATAGTCATAAAAAATATAGATAAACATATTAAATGTCTTATAGGAAGTTAAAGTAAAGAGTTACCCTTTGAAACAATGTGCTTTGAAGAGCTGTGGTGAAGCTCGGAGTGTGGTGGCTCTTGGGTAGGAGTTGGGCATTTTAATATGGAGGCTTGTGGAGATTGACTCGTTCTGTAGCCAGCCACAAGTGACCCTTGGTAGTGGCAGTTTTTGGCACTTCTGCTCTGGCTTTCACTTCAGAGCCATGGAGGATGGTGCTTGGTTATTAGTTGTGCTTTTACTGGTATGACAAGTCAAAATATCCACCATGACAAACATCTATACATCATGTAAAAGAAAAGGCTGCACACTGTGGTTAGTGATTCTTGTTCTTGAATACAGCCATCTAGCACTGAGATGTTGGTTGGATACAAATGAGGTAAGATGGGTTCTAACTGTAAAGTTCAGTTAATTACTTGACTCCATTAAACACGTTTATCACCATCAACTTCATCATCAGCACTGTTACTGCCTGTGTCGGTCACAGTCAATAATTGTCAATATCACTGGAGATTGAATTCCTCTGCTTGGGCCAGTCAACAGTCTATTGAAAGCATGTGTGTATGGAGAAGTGTGTGGGTGTTAAAAGTGCTGATGCTGATTTGGGGCCAAGCAGTTCTCAGGGTCACTTGGAGACATGTACACACAGCAATAAAGAATAAGATACGTTTCAGATATAAAAGTATTAAAATGACAATAAACCCAAAGATATTTTTTGTTTGAAAGACTTTCACACAACAAAGGAGTGTGTGGAGAAAAATATTAAATAGGCAAAAGAAAAAATGGCACACACAAACCAGCTCCCTTGGGTCTGACAAAACTGATACTCTGACAGTGTTACACTACCAGCAGTTTGAAAATAAAGAACCATATCTTGAAAGAATATTCAGACAGTACATATTGTACCAAAGGGATTGTAGGACATTACAAACCATGTGACTTCATTGCTAAATTAAAATAACCAAATAATGATCTGGTCTTGTCTTTTAGGTGCGTACATCAGAACTGCTGTATGTACAACTAATGTCACGATGGCAGTCGTGACTGTTGATTCCCTGTGTTCCCCCTTGTTTCCCCATCCTTGTGTTTCTTGTGTTTACTTGTCAGTCTCTCCTTGTTAGTCTCTGTGTTTGTGTGTTGTGGGCGTGGTACATTTCCCTGGTCCCTCCTGGATAATCATGGATGAAGCACACCTGCCATTCTTCAGCTCACCTGCCTTCCATCAATTCATCACCTCAACTGCATATAAACCCTGGCCTTCCTCCCACGCCTTGTCAGATCGTTTGTTCAGCTACTGTGGTAGTCTACGTTCGGACAGCCTTAACTATTGTTCTTTGTGTTTTCCGTTGGTTTCCTAGCCCGTTTCTAACCTCTGATCCTCTTGTGCCCAGTTCCACCCCAAAAAAAAAAAATCCAAGAAACCCTCCCTTTCTGTGTTTTTCTGCAACCCCATCTCTCCCTTTCTCTGTTTGTCACGAAGCCTCGGGGAGTCAGTATCAACATGTTAATAGGAATGTAATCCATTTGGTAGCAGTGCTATTAGTAATGCTAAGCACACCAGCCACAAGCAGCCAGGCAAACAAGGTATCAAATAAGGGGAATCATGTGAGGGAAGAGAGAAAGAACTCTCAAAGCTAATTCTACATTAGATCTTTACATCAACCCCTATTGCCTTCTTTGGTTGCCAGCAGACCTCTGATTCTTTGGAATCCACATCTTGGAATCATCTGGAAGATTGCCTATATTACAAAGAGCGGTACAGTTACATAAGGACTTTGGTGATCACCTGACTTTCCATCTAGCATCACCATGAGGATAGGTACTTACTTACTTAAAGCACAAAAGCAAAAAATGTTCCAATATGGTCAGATGAGCACTTTGAATAGTAGTTTGCTGCCATTAGTGTGTGTGCATGGGTGAATGAGAGGGAAATTAAAAACCGCTTTAGATAAAAGTGTTATGTAAATGCAGATAACGTATCATTCAACTGCAGTGTGTGTTTAATGATGATTAGTACATTTTACAATACACTTTTGATACACTTTCCTTAGAGCAACTCAATAACTTTTTTTTTTTTTTTTTTTTTAAATTAAACTCTAATTGGGCTAGCATACATTTTTGTGTTTCATTTAACACAACTTGTGGTGTTTGTGCGTGGGAACCCAGTGAGGGATCTTGTGTTTGCCAAGTCTTTGCAATAAGTCACGGTAGGTTTCTGGGCATTATGCCAATGACGGAGCTTCTCATTGGCAGGTGGAAGGAAGTGTCAATACATGAAACCACTAGAGCTTCAGTCTGGAGTGTATGTAGATATATGCTATTCAGGAGCTCATCCAGCCAAATGATAAACACAAATGCAAACAGAAATCTCCATATTCAACAAAATAATGTTGACACAATAGGCCCCTCTGTATGAACTTCATTTGTTTCTGTCTGGCCAACCCAAAACTTATAAGTTCTACAGACAAACATTTTTTTTTTTCTCGTCTTTTTCCTCTTGACTAAGCTCCTGTGATATTGTTGCTGTCAGTAACTTGTATTCATTACTGTATAGTCTCCAAAGATGTGGAAGGATGGTCAAATGAAAGTGAGAACAGGAGCCTGTTATGTTTTGACTCTAGTATTCAGAGGCTTCAAATAGCTCAGCAGCCTTTTATATTATTCATTACACAGCATTATAGTTCCTTATACAACAATTAATCACCAGTTTTCTCTAAGGTGATGTGTTTTTTTTTTTTTTCTTTCATAACAGTGACAGATTACATACATGTAATCACCACGGCTTATCATCACAGTGCTTTGGGGTCGATCCATAATGAGGTTATCATGACTGCCTAATAAGAGAGCAGATTAGTGTAATTCACTACTTAATTCCAGATTAATGGAGGTTGTGCAAGGAGACTGGATATGATTGTTAAGAGTCCAGCTGGAGACCCGTGTGAGGATGGGTTAATCAAACAATATTGTTCTCTACACACACACACACACACACACACACACACACACACACACACACACACACACACACACACACACACACACACACACACACACACACACACACACACACACACACACAGTCCAGTTCTGAAGCCACAGGACCACTTAGCAGATTTTTCTTCTGAACTGAACTTGCTGCTTTCTTTCAGGTCTTTAATTTTTCCATCTTTGGGCAATTTTGTGAGTCCATCACTCTTCTTTATCCATCATCTTATACCTAATGAGGTAATTATATGTCATGAGTTATTTCAGATTCACTCAAGTGGGGCCATAAACGCCACTAATTGAAATACCATCCATTCATACCACTGTGAAATGAGCATCTGTTGATGGAACATCACTACTGAGAAAATCTTAAACTTCAACTTTATTCTGATTTTCCCTGTGCTTGACTTTTTGTTCCTGACTTGCCATTCCTGACACCATTATTTTATCGTTAAAGAACACCCAGCAACAACTTAGCTACCAAATGCACTGATTGCTTTCCTATAATGAGGAATCTCCTTTCTTTCACTTTAGCATAAAAGGTAGTATTTCCTGACATTTTTTAAACTGATATGAGCTTAGTACATTTTATTCTGTCACCAGAAATGCAATGTATTTAATTTACTTCGTATTTACTTGAACTATGAATCATAACTTCAGGTTGGACATTTCAACCTGTCTCAAGTATGTGTGTGTGTGTGTGTGTGTGTGTGTGTGTAAATAATTAATGGTTATGCAGCCAATTGCTACTTGTAGATTTTAGTATCTGCCTTCACATTGATACCAAGGACAAGAAAACTAGATAACTGCCCATCAGTTCAAAAAAACTGTTTGCATTTGGGCAGACCACTTCCGGATAATTGACAGTTGGAACAGTTTTGTTCCAAAACAATTTATCAAGAAATCAAGTATTGACTAAAAACATATTTTAACCTTTCAAATATCTTCACCCAGTGATATCAGAGCTTCAATAAATGAATCTGGTAATTTCCCCAGTGATGAAGCTGCAGTCAATACTGGAGCCAGTGTGTCAACATACTTCTTATAATAGTCTGCTGGGAGCTCATCTATCTCTGGTTGTTTTCACCACTTCATGGAAGTTATTTTAATGTAACTCCCTAACATATCACAAATGTAAAAGTTGTTATGTGGCTTCAGTAGGACCTCATTTTGTCATGATTCATTTCATGTATATTTAAGTCCAATCCATTCAATATGTATTCTGAACACATCTTGTAACAAAGGAAAATGATAAATTTCAAGATTGTGCTCATATATACTGTATCCTCTTTGCCTCAAAGACAGCAGCGGAATAAATTTCACATTTCTATTTTTGTTTTGTCCTGTTCTCTTTTTTTTTTTTTTTGTCCCACATTGATTATGACTTCTCTGACGACATACCACAGAATATCATCACTAATGCAGTTGCAGTTTTGTTATACTATTGAACTAAAACTGAATCCTCCAACCACCTGACATACTATACCTTTTAATGCTAAAAGTAGTCGTTTAACCAAAGTCGTTTTTTTTCTTTCATATATAATTAATATGTCACATTCCTGATTGTACATGCACTGACCTCACACATTTCTCTGGGACAGATGATGGTAGATGGTTGTTTTGCCAGACCTCTCACCAGATTGACATGAGATGACAGTTGAGCCAAACTCCCAAAGAGTCAAAGCTAAACCTCTAACAAAGAAGAGCGTATCAGATTGTGTCATTCACTGGTTTTCAGGCTACATCAGGTACAAAGGCTGGTTGCATTTTATGGTAAATGTTCAGAAACTGATATTTGATATCTGCAAAGTTGTGAGACCCTGCAAAAGATTATTCATGTTCTATTCCTTATCAGTGAGACTACATGCCTGCTCATAACCTTGACTATCAGCAACCAAAACAATATAGTTGTGGTTGCTATGGATACTCTAACAGGAACTATAACTGCATTGTTATTCGTTGGCTACACTCAGAATTTTTCTGTTTTGTGAAATACAGTCTTAAATCTTTCATTTTCTCTTTAAAAGTATTTCTAAATCTTTAACATATTTTTCTGGCAGTCAGGCTTGGCCCCTTCATGCATATCACACTTCACATACAGTAATTCTCGCTTTTGGTAGCTTCTTAAATTGTAAACGTGTGTTATTGCTTTGATATGTTATCTTTTGGATTGATTTCCAAAATTAATCTCTCCAGCGGAATCCTATGAGCACTCTCTCTACCTTTCTAGGATTCATGAAGGCACTTGGAAGCTGTGAGGATGTGTGTCGTTGTAAGTGTGCTTGGCTACTAGTGTGTGTGTGTGTGTGTGTGTGTGTGTGTGTGTGTGTGTGTGTGTGTGTTCGTGTTCACATCTCCCAGCAGCCAAAGATAGAGCTATCTCTAAACCCAGACTCCCCTGTTACCGCGGGCTGCCGGGCACAGTGATGTTTTTCCCTAAAAGTTTTTGTGAATCAGTCGAGCATTTGAACAACACACACACACAACTTCACCATCATGCCTTCTTCCAGGCATTTCAACACTACATTTAAGGTAAACTCTGAAGTATGGCCTACATTTACACTGCAGGCCTTTACAACCATTACAGGTTTCTTTCAGTATAATTAATTATTTATTTGCTGCTTGTTTTCATCTACGTTTAAAGTTTAGTTATTCATTCCCCACTTCCTTTGGTTCTCACTAAAGACCTGTTAAAACGCTCTTATCCTTCTTCCCCTCACCATTCAGTAGTGTGCCCAAGTTTGCACACTTGGTAGCTCTATCTTTATTTATGCATGCATTTGTTTAGATCATTATAACTTACTTGTTGTGTGCTTCAAATTCGCCTTGCCATGCAGTTGCCATGTCATCTCAGGGGCGTCCAACTATTGTCCATTGTTGAATTGCACGATCTCCTGTTTTCTATTGGTAATGTGAACGATATAATTATGTTTTTATTTGTAATGTTAATTTGTGCAGTCACTAATGCGTTTTTGGTGAAGGGACAGTGGTTGTTTAACATATTTGTTAGCTGGTTAAGAAACAGTAAATGCTTTATACGTTTTAAAAAAAGGTGTTCATCATATTTTCTTGTGGAAATATTAGGCCTAGCATGAGGGGCTACTGGTTTAAAAGGGATTGCCTGGGTCCCATGAAGTCAGTCTGGAGTGGTTACAGAGAAGGAAACAACTCTGAAACTTCAAAAACGGAGTGTGGACTGTGGTCTTGTATACAGAATATTTTAATTTTTTTTATTTGTGGTTTGTAAATATTTGCACTGCTTGCTCCTTGGGAGCACTATTTTTATCACTATTTTTCTGACTATGCCTGGGTTTTCTAAAGTTTAAAGGAACGATGAGAAGACTGTCAACACTCCTCAAATTAATACATGAAACAAACATAAATGCAAATCAAGTTTGTGTTCGCTCGAGCTTTGCCTGGCGCTTCTTGAATTGCATCATCTTGTTGTGCCCACCTCCTCTGCAGCTGTTTAATGGCACGTGATTGGAAAAATTGGAACCACCAGCGATGCTCATTAATTTTCATTTTTCTGAAAATGTGTTCAAAATGTGCATTACATTTAGATGGAAACCTGCCTATAGACACATACAGTAAGCAAATACTCAAAGAGTCCTGGGAGGCAGTAAATGTTTTATGTGTATTTGTGTGTAATGTCAATGTAAACTGTAGAATACCTTTTGTCCATGTGTGCCTTGTTATTTTATCACTCCTAGAACGTCTTATTTTCATTACTCTTCATCTTCAACTTCGATTGTTTTGACCATTTTGCCAAAATATCATTGCTGATGAGCCTCTCTTGCACATGTTCAGAGGCTAGAACTGTCATCTATCATACCATTGATTCTTCACATTTGGTGTGATTAATCTTCATCTCCTTTTCCAGTGGGGAGGGTCATGTCATTTTAAACAGCTACAAAAGCAGAGGGGTGAGAGCTCTACAGACCCAGTCGATCTCTTCTTACTTTGAAGAAGCTCCCTGCTGTAAATCAACCAAGTGTCGATTTGTTTGCCCTGTAGGTCTTTCAAGTTGAGAGGGCAACATAGTACAGTAGTTCCAAGCATCTAAAGTATCACTGCCTCTGCCTTTTGAAATGGAAAACAAACACCGTTCCAGCAGCAAACGGAAGGTTAGCAAATATTCTGTTTCTGGCCAGTGAGAGTAAGGAGATATGAATATTAGAGAACTGAGAATTTAGCTTAACAAGAAAGGTCATTGGCCTCCAAATCAATAAGCATCTCGCTGAAAGCTAATCTGATTCCATTTGTGGCTTTATTTTTTTTCCCCCCCAAATAATCAGGCAGACTGTGGTGATCACATAACATCTGCTCTTTGCTGAAAGTAACACGTATTCTTTAATCAAGAATCATGTTGCTATCCTAAAAAGGTTGCTCACGAGCATGTCTTAATTGGCTCAGACCAGATGCTGTTTAGCCCACTGTGGCACCTTCTAGGTGGGGAAAGGACTGCTAGAATTAAACATGCAACAACTGTGATAGAGCATGTACACACACATCATATATAACAATCACTGTCTGTGGTACTAATAGTTGTACTGAAGCCCTTACTCCTTAACCCTTTACTGCATTATTCAACACATTGAGCTTCTCCTGTATTCATGGTTTAATTTGAGTAGATTTAAAATCATTCACATTAGAAAGACATTCAAAATGTAAGAGTCATATTATTTGCAGGTCTAATGAATCAAAACATAAAATGTGAGATGTAAAGGTACATGCATGCTGAATGTCAGTGCCTCACTGTTGATTGTTTACTGATTGTATCCAGACTCAAAAACAATGCTAAACTAAAGCTGCAGCTAAGATGTTAGGGAGTCTGATGGGGGACAGCAAAACAATCATCACTGTAACTTTGAACATTAAATTATTTCATACACAAGTGAACTATCCACACACAAATGTCTGTTAGTCCAAATCTCCTCTATATACAAGACTGGCATAATAAAAATGTTTAAATATATAAAATCAGTATCAACTGATATTATAAAAAGAAACAATAAAATTTTATATTTGTACAGCCTCTGTTTATGCTATTTACTCTAACTATGAATCATATTGCCAGGTTGGACTTTTCCGCCCATCTCAAGTGTGTATATAAGGTTGTACAATATGATTCATAATTAGAAATTATAATTTTTGGAAAATGTCACCACTGTATAGGCGCAATGTTTAGGCCTGAATAAGAAAACCAATGACACTCATATCCGTGAATCTTACACCAAAATGTGTCAAACCATCCCCAACAGGAGAAACATTATTGTGAGTCTCCACAGTTCTATAAGGATGCAGGACAGTATTACCAAGCCCTTATATTAGCATGTTGGAAGAAAACACAAACTGATATTTTAGTCTCTGCATCTCCGAACAACACAGGTACAGTGCCACAGATGCATTTTAGTCTCTGCATCTATGGCACTGTACCTGTGCCATAGACGCCTTGGTCTTTCAAGGCCTCGATGAGTGGAATGCTAGAGAAGAAGTTATCAAAAAAACCCTTGTGATTTTTGTGTTTTATGTCATCACAAAGACGCATCACCACATCTCCAGCAATTCCCAATCCACTGATGCGACCACTACTTGCAGAGCCTTGGTACACTTCGAATCTATTCATATAGCCCGAAGTTCCTGCCCTCACCCACACTTTCACTCCCCAGGGTTTGGGCTTTTTTGGTATGTATTGTTTGATGGATAGTAGGCCTTTGAAAGGAATGATCTGCTCATCAACTGACTGAAATTCTTCAGGGTCTGCTGCTGCCTTGAATGTCTCCTGAAGTGCACTTAGCAATGGTCTTATTTTGAAGAGCCTATCCGTGTTCGCTGGCTGGTAAGTCAAGTTATCCACAAAGTGCAGGTATCTCAGGATTTGCTCATATCTGTTTACAGACATGGCATTTGCAATTATTCCAAGACGGACATCCTCACTAGACCAGTACATTCATGCCCTAGGATACCGAATGTACCCCATGATCAGATTGATCCTAAAAAATCTGCATTTCTTCTCCTGTCACTGCCAGATTTTCTTTCCCTTTCTGGAGAGCATACAAGTTGGTGTTGTGCACTATATCATCACTAAATCTATGGGATCTCTTCTCTCCACATTCAGTTTCCACTCTCCTAGAAAAGAAGGCAAGTCTCCATCAAAGTCATTGTCTTGGACTTTCCAGATATTTTTTTTGGGCTTGAGTATGGTCAGGTGCCATGTGCCCATCTTCCACAGCTCCCTGATCATGCTGACCATCCTGCCCCTCATCATCCTCACTTTCTGCATCGTGACTGTCTGTATCTCCATCATCCTCAGCTTCTATATCTCTGTTATCTTCTCTGGCAGGGGAAGAACTGGGTGATGCATGATGTCTATTTCATTGGACACATGGTTAATCGTAATTTTCTACATATTGGACATAAAAATTTCATATTCCAAACAGATAATATCTTTCCTAGGTGTTACTGTATATCATCATTTTTTTTTTTTTTACCTGTGGGGCTCTTCTAGTATAGATTGACAGGATATGCCAGCGGTGGTTGGCAGAGGTGGCTGTTTATTGGCCATCTTGGATTCAGAGAAGATTTACTTGCAGTTACATCGACTGACCATTGAATTGACCTACAATGGACTATAGCAGCAGAGAGCACTCTAGAGGCTGATATGCAGTTCGACCATAGAAACCAATGCTTTTAGTAGCTGTCCACTGTAGCACCAGAGGGCTAGTGATAAACCCAGAGAATTATTACCAGACTCTTTAAACTTGAGTACAATCATGTAGCATCTTTCAGCCAGTTGTTTCGGTTTAATGACCTGCAGCTTTGTTGGTTTGGTTTCACTCTCAACTCTCTGTTAAAATAGTGCAACATTTAGCAGCTAGGTATCCAGGTATGTCCCTCAGGAGTTGTTGAAGCCTGAAGCAGAGCTTGAAAGAGAGTGTATATTCGACTTAGAACTATGTTTTTCTGGCAAAAATTAAAAACCTAAGTGAATGCTATTGTTTCTTTGTATCTGCTGGATGTGTAAGCAGATACTGTAAAGCTGCAAATAGCTAGCATGTTCATGACAGCAAATGATTATTACTGTATAGTAGATGACAAGGGAGTTGTGGAAAAGTGTATAGTAAAGTAAACACTTCATCACAAAATAACTCCTAGTCTCAGTATATTTGCTTTAAGGTTTGGCCGGAGCTCTATTTAAAATCTTTACAAATTTACATGGGAGACTTGTATGTTTTCATGCAGCCTGACTATGACAAAGTGCACCACTTGTTTTCCATTTCATATTAAAAAAAAAAATCCAATATACAGCACATTCTTTCAAATTCAGGCCAGTTTCTCTTTGTTATTTTCTCTCTCGTGAGCTCCTGCATCCTGACGGGAACAGCGTGCCCTAAATAAAATGTCCATAGTTAGGCTTTGCAAAGAGCTACACACAACAATTCACAATGGGAGGTATGACTAAAGTATTGCTGAGGCGGAGCACATCCAATTTCTGGGAGGGAAAGACTTGAATAAAATGTTTTGTATTGTAATGTGTGCTGTGGATTTCCTAATGTACAATAACTCTACAAACCAGACTCACTCTTTACTTTTTGTTCATTTTAACAAAGTGTCTCTTTTTATTTGGTCTCCGGCAGTGTGAACTAATATGTAAATAGACTCTAAGTCAGAAATAACAGACTTTGGTTCTAAAATTGATCCCTAACAGCTGACAGAATTAGCAGTGTGCATGTGTGTTTACACTTTCCACAGTGTTTACAGTCAACAGAGGCCTTCCTAAATCAACCTAATGAGATTTCCTCCTATTGGATACTCTCCTGTTTGATTGGGAACGGGGATAATTCACAGCCACAGAAGAGAGACGACGAGAATGAAAATCATTGCTGGAGGAGAGGACGGAGTCAGAAATGATTGCTATCACTAAAAGAGAGAAAATTACCATCTTAAGCAGAACTGATTGGTGTGCTGCTGGACGGAAGGTTTCACTTCAATAATCAAATCAAATCAACACTGAAATCACAGAGCACAGCCTATTTAGTTCTTACTATATGGAAATAACCCCACACCAGCAAAGGGTTTTTAAGAGCCTTCATGAAATTAGACAGTACAGTTCTACTTTTCTCCAAGGACCCTTGGCTGTAAAGGCTCAGGAAGACTTCTCTGGAAAAAAAACATTCTGCCTTTCAGGCAACTGTGCACTTTGGCAGTGATTCCCAGTTGGCTGAGTAAGGTTATGCTGAGATATACTATATGAGGAAAACTGTTCATATTCACCCTAAGACTGTAAGGGCATTCCCTCAGGTACCACCTATTTGTCAATATGGTAAACAATATGACAAAAATATACAAAAATCACCCATTAAGCCAACAACAAAAGACTTCTTCTTCTTTGTCTTTTTAAAGAATTGACTATTATTTCACACCAAAACACTGTTCTTTTTATTAAAAATAAAACTTAGAGTTGCATATTTGGAATAAAATATAATTTTTTGGCAGACAAAATGTATTTGTGTTCAAAAAAACACTCCACTGCCTTTTCATACTGAAACAGGTCAATACTCTGCATTGGAAGGAGCAAGGCAAATTTATCCACTGACAAAGGAATCATTTTGTTTTTGTACTGGATATTTTGAAATCTTTTTAAAATGAGATAAAAGATAAGGGTGAACTGATGGATATGACTAACAATCACTTGATAAATAAAACACAATAACTTAAATGGGTGTTTGAAAAAGAGGCTGTTAAATTATTCACTGGCTGCATGGGATTGTATTCCACTGTTAGGAGGAGAAAAATAGTAACTAACTGCTAGCAAATGATTAGTTAATTGGCAGTTTTTGGGAGCTAATGATTACTTAAATTAGAAACAACAGATAGATATGTAAATGAACTAATATGTAATCAATTCTTCATGGGTATCTGTGAATCCTTACGATGGTCCTTTACTTAATGCATGATTGTTGATAACCTTATTCTATGTATTTACAAATTGCTGTGCTATTTCTATCATTTATACTGGCGGCGTATATCATGCAGCAATCTTCCAAGCAGACCATCCTGTTCATTTGCCAGCCAATATGTTCACTTAATGAAAGTAATGTTGCTTTAGTTTCTCACCATATATATTATAATTAAAAGAATGTTAAAGCATGTTGGGATGGCATGGGTGCTATCTATGGAAACCACTATGCCCTGTTTGTTTGACTCGTTCTTTACCTATACTTCCTGTTCTTTTACATTCCATACCATTTCCTTATATATTTCCTCACTAGATGAATGCTTTTGGTGGTCCCTTCCTCCTGCACACAGCATGAACAACAACAAGTAAAATCCATAGTACATGTAAAGTACCTTGAAACTGAGGTGATTCTGATTCACAGGTGATGTGAGACACCCTTGTAACAGTTAGATAGTCTTGTATTTCAGTGAGGAAGGTCCATGTAATATTTCACAAATGATCCAAGAATGAAGTAATTGTGGATTACTGAGGGTAAAATGGTATATGGTAAGTACTGATGAATTTCTAGTAATAACGGAGTCATTTGTCAGTAAGGGGGTTGCACCCCTTCACTTAGGGGCAGGAAAGGGAGAGTTAATAGACAGATAATCATGACATTATGATTCAGTACTAAGTAACAACTTATGGTGATGGTGCCCCACTGTAGAGGACACAAAATTGGCAAGTAATGAACAATGATTCAGTGCCTAATAACAGCACTGTATGGTGCACCACTTTACTTGAGGAGACACAAAAACAGAAATCAATACGTGTGTAATAATGAAGTAATGATTTGTTAATGGTTAAGTGCCAGAAATAAAGAACTGAGCAGCATGGCTCCAAACAGTGTTACACAGTTGGTCACTAAGTACATCATTTTGGTACAGACTGAAATATTTCAATGACTGGAATTACCTTACCCATAGTCTAGCAATACCAGCAGGTCAAGGTTTTTGATTATATTAGTGAGATATGTCAACATTTCCAATAGGGACTGACACTGAATTTGTAAAGACTTTAATGACAATGAAGCCTGAACATGAAGGGTGGGATCAGCTGAAACATTTTTGCAAGTTACTCTTCTGCATCGCAAAAGAATAAAGATGAAGCAAATGTGATCTTCAAAAAGTTTAAGAGTTTTTACTCTTAAGTGTGAACCAGTTTACCCTTAATTGCACATTTTTGTGGCAGCAGGTAAACAAGATTGAGCGTGGCGATTCTTGATGTTAATGAAACCTACTGACATTGGTGATTCTTTGACTTTTCCTCTAGCATCAACATAAGGTTGACATTTTTGGTGTTGAGTGAAATGTCTAAGACAAGCTTCATGTCAAAACTTTAGTTGCTGCACTTAATTGTGTTCAATTAAATTTGCCATATCATTCATTTGTATGCAAAGGATTCATTCTAAAAACTTTTCATCATCTTCACTTTGGATTTAGTGCTCATTACCAAATCTTAACACACTAACATGCTAAACTAAGAAGCAGCGTGTTACATTGTAATTTTGAACATGTTAGCTTGCTAACATTAGCATTACACTTAAGTACAGCCTAACAGAGCTGCTAATATGGCTGTAGACTCTTAGACTTGTCTGAATTTGAAAGCTTCCTTTCCAACATCCTGCAGGCTGAACAGCATGGTGGTGAGTGGATAACTGTAGTACAAGGTCATGACAAATGGCTTCTTCTTTTTGGGTTTGTACCTAATTTACTTACAGAACAGATCAAAAAGCAGAATGCAGTCACGTTCTTGCATCTCCAAGAGAACAGACAGGGATACAGTGTAGTTCACTATAACAATATTAATTAATATTGGGCTAGTGGTTTCAAGGACCAGTATGTAGGATTTAGTGGCAAGTGGTGTAATTCCTGTTGTTGTGTCTGTAGAAATAAAATCTCATTTTAAGGTCACAGAAATGTAATGATTCTTATTTTCAGGTGATTATACACTAATGTAAACGAAGTAATGTGTATTATGTTCCATTTCTGTCCTATGAAGACCTATTTTAAAGGGGTTGCTTCTCAACATGAACATGTGACCATGGGAAATTAATCAATTGCTTGTTTTAATTAATGCCGTCACACCAAGCACACAGCCCATTTTCAAGTATGTAAGGTTGTGCTCTCTTTTCTTGTGGAATTCAAACATTCTCCAAAGTCAGTGTGCAAAAAGTCATTGTGCTCAGTGATGAAATAATGTGACATGTCAGTCTCCGACGTCAATGACTGCCCCATTACCTTTATGCACCCCCTTCCTTCCACTCTCTTGGCTATGACGCGCCCAATAGCTTTACGGATGACGGTGAATCACAAAGAAACAAGCCCCCTGGGGACAGAGATGTAGCTATGAATTTGTGTTCCGACACAAGCCATCACCATACGGGGCCTGTCAGAGCCTGGGACCCATTTGAATATGTATGCCTGGCACAGAGCCTCCCTGAGGGGCTAACTGGCCTGGAAGAGAGGACCCATACTGGAGGTCATCTGTGCGTCATCTGCTTATGTGTAGGTGTGTGTGAGGTTAGCTGTTAATATTGATAAGGTAATGTGAAAGAGTCGCAGGCTGCATGCTGAAACATTTTTTTTTTAATAATATGCTCACATCTTGTGCTGCATTTTCTGAGACGAGAATCCATTTGTATGTTTTTCCTCCCCCTGACATTAATCTCACCTTAAATCTAACCCTGAATTAGCCTTGCAAAGGATAAGACCTACACATAAACACACACATACACACAGGTCTCTGCGTAGGAGTATAGAGAACAAGCCTAAGGATCGCCACATGTATCACCAACCCGCTGCTCAGTGTGATGGAACAGATAATACACTCATACTCACACACTGCTCAACATAATATAATGCAAGTGCACAGTCATAGACACGGGTGCAATATAATGTAGCATATGGAGTTGAAAGATGAAAGAAGATTGGGTGCCTGGTTGGAAAGGATTTGACCTCAAAATTATGAGATATGAGTCTCTTTTGTGCTGAATCCTAATCCACTGACCTGCTATTCTCCCCCGAGATCCAAACATGTTGACGATTATCCGTTTAAATAGCAACAGTGGATCCAAACGTTTCCCATAAATCATGACTTTAAAATACCTTAAAAGTAGTACACAATGGCGTGTGTGTGTGTGTTGTCCAGTTATTCTGTCCCCAGCCTCCTATTGTCCCAGTCTCTGCCTCATTGCCTTCACAACTGCTATTGATTTATGGCTGCACATTGTTTCCTACAGGCTGAATGGATACTTAAGCCCTGTGCGTATGTGTGTGTGTGTGTGTATTTGGGTTTATATGCTCTTTTTGTATGATTTGTGCTGTAGTCCGATCATAGTTATTGATTGTTTGCAGGGAAGTGGATGCAGATAACCGCAGACGGAAATAAAGAGAAAAACATTGGAAATTTAATGGGATGAGAGATGAGAGTGGGATGCAGAGACGTAGAGAGAGAGAAATAGAAAGATGAACACAGGGAGAAAGATGTAATCATAACATTGCCTCATGGGGCATGAAGCAACCAACTCTATAGCTTGTTGTCATTTTGTTGGCAAAGTGCTGGGTCTTCGGTGTTTCAAGCAGCAGATAAGGTAATATTAGGTAACTTCTTTATACAAATGAATGCTGGTGGTGCTTCTATCAGCAATTGCCATAACCTAATATTGATTCCTGATAACATCATTTCTAAGGAAATGAAAAAGAAATGAAATGGCATAAAAGGATGTGAGATCTTTATTGTTTGCATCTGTCTATTAAGAAAAAAATAGATCATGTCATCAATAGATAATAGATGCCCAAACAGAGATTAAATGCAGCAACAGTAAGTGTTTGGCATGACGTACCCCACCCTGCAGTTTTGCTTTTACGATCTATAACTATACTGTTCTGTTCTGTTTCTTTCACATAGTAAACCCACCATAAAGTCACCCACTGTCTTGTGATTTGAAGCCTCAGGTTTGGCATTATGAATGTTGCCATCTTGCTTTTTCAGAGCCAGTAATTGCCATATTTGGGCGACATAAACAGCATTAAAAAAAATGGATGTAGTATCCGTGATGTCACAAACATGATTCTGAAGAGCCGCTCAAAGCATAACAAAAAGCAATGTACTTACAGAATCTTGATTCATATTTGATCAGCACTACCTACTTTGATCTGAGTTTGGTTTAGCCGGAGAGACTCACTGAAATGACCTGTCAATCACAAGGTAGTCAAACCCTGATTTGTTATCTATTTTACTTTAAATGAGATCATAATTTACAAAATGAACATCATGCTGCACCAAAGCAGACTGGCGACCAAGACCATAAACTCATTAGAAGTTTACTGATGTGTTAAGTCACCTGAGAAGTAAATTCATTTTCCCATGATGCTAAATATAATAGGGCCTTATTGATGCAGGCAATGGAGATGCCCCGTGCTGACAATTAGAAATAATACAGGTTTAAAACACTTAGTTTGACTTCAACTTAGTTAGGACCTGTCCACACGAATACGCGGCCTCACCCAATACGCTGTCGTTTTGAAAAAAATCTCCGTAAACACAGCGTCATTTCCAGAAATATCTGCATCCACACGGATTCACTGGAAACAACCCAAAACTCTGTAGTACATATGCCAGGCCTGTTTGTGGCACTGTGACGCCGCCACACCAATACACTAAAACCGGAAGAGAAGCCATGAAGCATGCGTATAAAGATCACACGCTGTTTACAGACATGTTCTTTTGTTGCTCCTCGCAGTAATATAGAAGCAGAAGGTTTTGTTGTAGCATCCGTAATAGACTGAGTAGTTTCTGTAGTACGAGCACAAGCCCGTAGTCCGCCATTGTTGTTGTTATGGCGCGTCTAGCAGCGGCTGAGGTTAAAGGTTAGAGAGGCGGGGCTTATACCATACCTTATATCATCATTTCTGAAAAAATCCGCATTGACTGTCCAGACAACTGTTTTAGGATTTTCCCACTCATTCTCAAAAAACAACGGTTTCACACCTCGAAAAAAGCCGGATCCGTCTGGACACAAGGCCGAAACGATAAAGTATTTATGCGGATTTGACAAAAACGTACTCGTGTGGACGGGCCCTTAGTTTAACTTCACAGACCTGGACGCTCTGACCACTAACAGACCTTTTTCACAGTAACCATTTAAATATGGCATAGCAGTGTCAGCGCAGGTGTTTCCAATCATACTAATTAAGATTCTTAAGTTTCCAGTGAGCCAACATGCACCAAAGCAGCACACTGACTCTGTTTGACCTGAATGGAATGGAACCTTAATTAGTATCATTGGTAACACCTGTGTTTACCTACCATTTCATGTCAAAATGGCGGCTGTGAAAAGGGTCTATTATACTGTGGATGGCTGACTGTTGTCATCATTATTCCAGCTGTAGCAGGCAACAAACACGCTCTGAATAACCCTCTTTCTAAGATACCTGCCCATCACCAAACGGCAGACAGACAATGTCACTCTGTCCTGACTTGAATACAGTTGTACTGTAATGAGTACTGTGATTCGGACCTCCTGGTCTCCAGCTCCATACTTAACACACAGAGATGGTGGAATTGAGTTTATTTTCCAGAACGTCAAACTATTCCTTTTATTTCCGTACCGTAGCTAAATATATCAGTAAACAGCAGCTTTTAAGCTCTTTTTTATCTGCGTAATGTGGCTCGAACACTGTACCACTCACTGATTGCATAATGAGCTGCCGCCACAGTAAATCAGACACTAATTATAGTACATACGTTGGATCACAATATGAATTAAAGGTGCAGATCTGGTGTCTGGAAGGTCTCCCCTGGAGAAAATAAATGCGAAATGTGACATGCAATGTGAAAAGATATAAGCTGAATGAAATAAACGTGGCAGTAATATCGTTTAACATGGAATCTCTTTTAATATACACAGTTCTAATAGATACAATGCACAAGGTAGATTAGAATTCAAGTCTGCTCTAAGGTGCTGAACAAAGTGGGAGCTCAACATATGTAGAGATTTTGACCCACATTAGCCTCCGATGCTGTTAAGGGAAGACATCTGCAACGGAAGGATACTTATCCCAACTAAACCCATTAACACACTCAAAGCAGATCAGCTTGGTGTATTTCCTGCCATGCACTTGAGGGAGAGATTGATATCTGGCATCTCTGTTCACACTGACTGAAGAATGGTTTAGATTTGTAAGATACGAAGAAAATGTGGAGCTATATAAACATGTCAAAAAGATAGTGTAAAATAAAGACTATACTTAAAATGTAACAGGCACAAAATGTACTGCAATTTAGAAACCAGGGAGTCATCTCAGCTGTCCGTTGGAAACATAGTCTTACAACCCTACTCCATCGATCAGCCCGTCTGTTAAGAAACCAATTCAGAGCTTTGATTAGCTTGTTAAGGAGTCAGTTAAGTCCTCCTCTGGTCTGGATTGACGAGCGCCTTAATGCCTTTGACTCACTGGTTCCATCTCTTTATGAAATCAGGCAGAGTTCATTAAAAGTCTAGTTAAGAGTTAATTGAAAACCGCCGAGTGCTGGCAGACAGATATTGTAGCTACTTCATCATATGAGTTAGTGTACGTGTGTGCCACACTCGCGCGCACGCGCACACACACACAAGGCATAGAAGAGAAGCTCTGATTGTGTGACTGAATGAGTGAGACTTGACAATGTGAGGAGGTACTGAGAAAATGTGTGTGTGTGTGTGTCTTCTACACAGGATAGTAGAAGTGAAAGAGAAGAGAAAGGAAAAATGCATCTTCTTGTTGCTCCTCAGTATTAATCAGCTACTGACTTTTCTTTTAAGCATGACATTCATACATTATTACACTGTCCTCTAGCAACATCTGCTTCCTTTGTCGTCATAGCTACCTGAGAAAACTGACGTTAGTGAAGGTCAGAAAAGAGAAGTCAGAACAGATGCCTGCAAACAAGACAAGGAAATGTCTGCAACTTCACATGAATGATTGCCAGAAAATGATAAACTAGCTGTTAAAATGATGCCGAGCACAGCATTTTAACTCAAATGAATCATGCTTACAATCACTTTTAGTTTGTCATTATACACCAGCCTCAACACTGCGTTTACCAGTGTTCAACTACACTGAATTTGGTGTGAAAAAGGTGAACTGCTTTGCATACCGAGTTAAAACAAACAAAAAAAAAAACAGCTTTTGACTGGAAAGACAAGACAAGCAAGAAAGCAAAATGAGCAAATGCATTCATGATTTTCTCGCATGAAATAGGGGCTTAAATGCCAGCATTTATATATGTAGGCCTATGTCATTAGTGTGTTGCACTTTATGCTGATGAATACAAATGCCACATGTCATCTTGAAGTGCTTTTAAAAGAGTACTCCACTTCTATAATATCGTGTGCTCACACATCCTCCGGCAGCTCACACATTGTTTACCCCCAGAACTGATGAGCTGTAGCACTAGCCGAAGCACAGATTTTAGCAGAAATAACCAGTGAGGATGAGGTTTGTAAGGCACCGACTATAAAGTAAAAAGCATTTTAACACATTTTGTTTTGTGTCTTTCGAACGAGCAGCCAGTACACTGTGGAGGGAGAATGTTTTTGTCTTGGAAATTTGGACACTTCAAATGATCACAAACACAGAACTGGGTAGTGTGAGGCTGCCAAATGGTGTAGTGTGAGCTACACAGTGACAGTGAGAAGTGTATCCATGGCGACTTATCAATCGAGTAGTAATGGCTTGGCAACAACAGTTGTAGCCTGGTGTTGTTGGCTTTAAGTTGTGCTGCCGCAGGTAAATGGACTCAGGGATGTCTGATTATGTTATAAACAACATGATTATGGCTGCTCACCAAAACAACAACGGGGGTTTGAGAAATACTCATTGTTAGGACATGATGATGATGACTGAGAGCTATGACACACACACACTCACAGAAGAATCAGTTATTATTAGCTGAGTCATTTGGAGAGGAGAGTTTGCGTGAATAATTGTATGACAAATAATTATAATAGCAGCTTAAAGTCAGACATGAGCAAAACTTTTTTTCCCCCAAGTTTCCAGATGAGATGATTGTCTCAGTGTATCTACACTGTGTCTAAGGTAACATAAAGCAGAAAATGAATCACACCATTAAAAAAAACTCCATTCCATCCATTTCCATACGCTTAGCCAGAGTTGGGTCGTGATGGCAGCAGGTTCAGCATGGCGTTCCAGAGCGTTCCTTCTCCCCAGCAACATATTCCAGCTCCTCTTGGGGTATCCTGAGGTTTTCCTAGGCCAGATGAGCTATATAGTCCCCTCAGCATGTTCCGGGTCTTTACCCCTGAGTTTTCTGGCAGTTGGATGTGCACAGAATACCTCCAAAAGAAGGCGCCTGAGAGGTATCATAACCAGGAATCAACGCACATAGGTTGCTACCTTTGCCTGCTGCCCAGCTGATAAAGCACCCAACCCATATGCCTTTGCCTGCGGGTGGAGGGCCCCAGGCGGCAGCTCCATGTTGTTTCTTCAGGCTGTGCTCAGCTGAACCCATGGATTAAGGCCCAGCCACCAAACGCTCACCAGCGTGCTCCCCTTCTGGATCTGGCTCTAGAACAAGGCTCTGGTTTTCCTAATCCCAGTGAGGTGCTGCAGCTCCTTTTTGACCAATTCATAGCATTTTGTGACTTGCATTTAGTCTGATCCCTTCCCTGGGATCAATTTACCTTTGGAGTTCCTACCAGGGGGCTATTGCACTGGACAACACAGCTCCCAGGTTCACAGGGACACACAAACCCCATCACTATATTAAGGATTCCTTGGGGGGAGTTAAAGAAAAAGCCAGACTCAAAAGATTGGCGTTGCGTTTGTTTGTAAAAAATCTCCTACCCTCACGTCTTCAGGGAGATGTGGACCACAGTAATAAGGGCACCTCTTAGTTTTGTTCTGACTTTAAAGACAAATAAAAAGCCACTACCAGAAGATGGTTAAAAGCAAATCTGATAAATAGTCAGGACCAAGACCATTATGAGATTTCTAAACCAATAAAAAAGACCTTAAAATTGATTCTGTAGCGGACAGGCAGCCAGTGCAGAGACTGTAAAATTGGTGTAATGTATGCCCTTTTTTCTGGTCCCCGTCAACACAGCTGCGGCTGACTTTTGAAATAACTGTAATTAAGCTGTATTCTTCATAGGGTGACCAGAAAGTAGAGCACAATACTGCAGGTAATCAAGATGCACATTAGTGTCTCTGTGTTAGCTTGAGAGAGAAATGGTTGCACTCTGGCAGTTTTCTTAAGCTGAGAAGTTTCTGATGTGAGGTTCAAAACTAAGATCTAAGATCTGAATCAAAGAAAGCTCCTGAGTATTTTTTTTCTTTCTTTTTTTTACTTGTTGACAGGGATTGGATGCTTGCAGTTTAATGCTGAGCTTCAGTACCAATACCCAAGACCCAAGAAGAAAAACAAAAACACAGTGTGAAAGGGGATGACACATAGTGATGAGCCTGCAGAGAAGTACTTTGTGCCTTTTTAACTTATTGTTTTGGTTTTACAGCCCACAACTTCACTGTTGATGATGTGAACAATCTCATTCTCCTTGTCTCCATCTGCAGTAGCCACCTGTTTTCTGTGAAAAAGCTCTGAATACCCACTGTATTCTACTTCCCTGCATTAAATGGCAGACAGTCAAAGGTAGCCACTAGATGGTGAACATAGTGGAGTGGGTGGAAAGCAAAACAAAGCTAAAAGAGATAGTGATGCTCCATGCTGGATGTGAAAATAAGCATCTTTTGCTATCAGTTTGGTTGGTAGGCTACAGTGGGTTAATTCTGGTCCAGAAACTAAAACAATGATCTAAATCAGACAAATAGGCTAAGGAGAATGAAGTGGAAGTTAAGTGAAATGTGATTAATACTGTTTACATTACATTTGGTAAATTGATCTATTGTTAATATTACAAACAGATTACTGCAGCTTTAAATGTGATGTATAGAAGTGTGTTGTATAGTGTGATGTCAGGCAGTACAGCAGTAAACACACAAAACTTATTCACCTCCAGTAAGTTTGCCTCTAAAGTCATTTTCTTGTCTCTCCTTTTCCCTTAAGTACCACTTTTTGTTCCACAGCAATTCAGCTTTTTCCCTCGCTGGTCCCCTTGGGCAATGTCAGTATCATTCTCTACATACAGCTTTGACTCAAATCTCTTGATGCAGTCACATCCATCGCAGCAGCCTCCCTTTCCTTTTGGGAGCATGTTGAATTTTACAGCATAATTTCTTTTTCCCCTTGACATTCTGAATGAATCTGTAGGTCTGAAACACTCGTGTCATTGAAACGTCTCAAGTGAGCATATTGGTATGTATGGGGCATGGGGTAGAATAAAAATAAAAGTTTTGCTTGGTGAGAGGAAAATAAATGTGCAGCGCCTAAGGGTAATGACTGCGAAAGAATAGTTTTTATTCAGGATGGAATGCAAAGTTAACATGAAAGACGCCTGACATTGTTTGTCTTATTTTAGGTGATGTTTATAGTGACAATTTACGCTTAAGTTTCTGTATAAATAAATGTCCCGGTGGCTCAGCTGGTATAGTGGGCTCCCCATGTACGAAAGGCGGAGTCCTTCCTGCAGTGACCCGGTTCTGACTCCGGCCTGTGGTCCACGGGCGTTTCCTTTGCTGTGTGTCGTTCCCCCTCTCTCTTCCTGCTTTCCTGTCTGTCTTCAGCTGTCTCTCTGTCTTCAGCTGTCCGCTCTCACAAGTTGAAAGCTGTCCAGAGTTCCGAGTGAGTCCGAAGTGAGTTCATTATGCCACATCTCTATGATGCTACACTCTCCATGCTTCCTCTGTAGTTAGCACTATTAGCTCCTCCATCTTACGTTCCCCACAATAAGACTGTACTCATGGTTTGTACTATTGTGATAACCTCATACCTTAGAGTATGTGTGTGTGTGTGTGTGTATATATATATATATATATATATATATATATATATATATATATATATATATATATATATATATATATATATATATATATATATATATATATATATATATATATATATATATATATATATATATATATGTATGTGAATGTTTGCCTCTTTGAAACATTGTCTTTTCATCAAACAGTGTGAAGGGACTTTGAAATAGTTGTGATTTGCTCTGGCATATATGCACTATTATGGTTTTATACAGACAACACTGGCACCTATTGATTTCCCGTCTCTCTTTGACAGCTTCTCTGGAATTTGATTGGAGTGCTCCGCCCTCATCAGCCGCCCTAGATGGCATTGAGATGCAGCGAGCGACTGTAAAACACAGTGGGTGCATGTATGTGGATGGATGTGTATGGGTATATTCCTGTGTGACTGTGTGTATCGGATAGTGCGGATACACCTGTGAATGTCCATGCTGTCTGCCATCTACTTGTTTGAGCTGATCCAGGTGGATATGTTTGTGTAACCTGCAGCACAGCAGTCTATTATTTAGCTTCAAGACACATGAGTGTGCCATTTAAGAGAAAACAGAGAAGAGATGGAGAAAGGGAAGGACTGTGCTCACACAAATGTAAAACTTCAGGCATTCACTTGCAAATGTGAGAGCTGGGAGCTGTCACACAGTGTCCACCGAGTCTGTCATTATGTTATTGCCACAATACAGTCACTCCAGGTCTGACAGCCCTGATCTTTTGAATTTTAGTTCAGGGTTTTTCTTTCCTTTTCACAGCCTATGAACAAAAGTGAATAAGGGAGGAAGTGAAATTGCTATGGTAACGATGTAAGTAACTTGTGCCTCCTGTGCCATATCTCTCAGACGTGCCTGTCTGCAGATGTTATACAGACATATGTGCACCATGTATGTATGCAGACATCATTTTAGAGGTGTTGCAGCCTGATTTAAAAACGGCTTCAAGCTACTTATCTGTAAACATTGTTTTCCAAAGTATCCAATGAATCGAAATAAACAGATTACAGCTTTTTTCTATCAGTGTGTCATGTTTTGATTTGGGGATTTTTCCTCTCATTCTTCAATGCAAATTTTTCTCAGGGTGAGTCAAGTTCAATGGGGAGCATCTGTCTACAGCTACATTCAAGTGCTTTCACAGATTGTCAACAAGAAGGTCTCTGCTTCAGCTGGGACGATGTTCCACTGTTTGGCTTTCTGCTCATTCTCCTGCTGGAACAGAAATTGCTCATTCGCTCCAAGGTTTTATGGCAGATTTGCCCACATCTATTGAAATTCAGTCTGTTGCTCCGTCTGACCTTATACATGATCTAATTATCTGTATTAGTATGCTTGTCAAATGAAAAAAAATAATGCAGTACTAAAGCAATAACGCACAAGAGGGCGTGCTGGTATACTGAATATCAGCACAGCTGTGATCAGTCATAGGCACGAGGCTGCATGCAGTCTCTTTTGGTGGAAATATCAGTCTTTTTTCTCGTCTTGATGTTTTGATAAATTCAGCATCAAAATAGGAAGCAGGAAACTGTGTAGTTGTGTAGTTACCAATAAATAACAGAACTTAGTCAGTATTTAATTCAGATCTACCAACCAGCACTAATTTTAGCGATGAATGTTTATTTTTGAAACAGTTTGCCTCATTCCTAAGGTCGTCTCACTCTAAAATAATGCTGGTAGCAAGTTCAAAATGTAAAATAGAAATGGAAATACAATTTATTGCAGAGAGCTTTGGCTTAATTCAAACTGCTAATATGTTTATTTTTTAACATTTTGTCAACACTAGGTAACTATTGAGCATGACAACATTATTTGACATTGACTGCTGTTATTGGTTTGATTAATGATCGTGCACTGATTGCTGACAAGGGCTGATCATGTTTATTATTAGCTAATCATATTCTGTTTCTATTGCAGTATGCAATAAATGGTTGCCCACTGTGTGTGTTTTTTAACTACGTGTAGTAAATGTGCAATTTAAAACATGTAGAAGATGTTTGCTCTCTGAGAATTTCCCTGCAGTTGTATGCTCAGAAATAATTTGTCTTATCTGGAAGCTAAAGATGTCCCTAAATGAACAAAAACCTCCCTCCTTGATCTTTAGCTCTAATAATTGTTTATAATACCAACAGCTCAAATGGCTTGTGCAAAGATAAGCCACTCTTATTAGCTGCTATTGTTTTACAGGATTGATTAGGTAAGCTGTTACTGTAGTTTTCGGACAGCTATTTTGGCTATTCTCCTTTCTGCTTGAAGACTTAATATTGTAATCAGTAATGCATCACTTACTGTCTATAGGGAGATATAGACAGAAATGTCTGACCATCAAAAGATAAATCAATTTTACGCTCTGTGGTGATGAGATTGAACCATTCTATGTAATCATGCTGTCATATTTTCAAAAAAGAAATGCTTTCTGTTGCTTTTTATCATATAATTGTCTTATTGACACTTTCCCACTGCACAAACTCAGCACAAACTTTTTGGATGATTAAGATGGATGGATGATTTGGATGATTTGTCCATCTCTAATCTGTTTGTTCTCTTGTGTCTTTGTCTGTGTGTCTAAACCTGTACCCTTTGTAGTCGGATAACAATACGCAGGCAAATATATCCTCGTGTGGTTGACATGATTTCTGTCATCTCCAGCTCTCTTAATAAGCTGTTTATACTGTTTCTTTGTGTACGGCAGTCTTTGACGGGGTCGAGTCTTTGTAGTCAGATATTGTGAGCTCTTCTAACACGTTGGCCCTCCAACAACATAAAAGCGTTAAGTTGCTCTGTGTGAAAGGCTTTACATGTTGTTCAGTTTGAGAAGGCCTGTGTTAATAATTACAGCCATAGATTACTCATCCTCACTGCTGGCAGATGAAAAAAAATTGACTTCAGAGGGAAGGAGACAAACTGACTTGTTTTCCCCACTGACAATCCCGTCGCCCACCATTTTCTTTTGTGTTTCCAGTCACCTTTTGAAGGAATGTAAAGTGCCTCAGACCCCGGAAGACAAGACAGTAGCAAATAATTTTGCAAATAAGATATGTGTGGGTTATGAATTTTAGATTATATAAAGATAAAAGATAAAATTGTTGAAACTTTTGTTCATTGTCATGCTGAATGCATGAAAATATCCCCCTTCCTGTATTTAAGCGAAACAATAGATAAGCCTTTGAAACAGTTGTTAAAAATATGATTGTTTGAAAGATATCTTTGTTTTTTAATTTGATCATCAGCAGTGTTGCCAGTAGTTACATCATTATATTGCCCCATGGACTTAGCCTATAGACAGCTGAAGTCCTGACGTCACGGCCAGGCTAGCCTCTGTTCTGCTAGCTTCTGTTACACAATACAATCTCAGCATTCAATATTTAGCATCTGCTGTTCTGGAAAATTGAGCATATTCATACAGAACCATGTGTATGCCCGGCTTTATAAACCAGTGTGTTTTGCAGTGAATGAGTCTTTGCATTGACTTAATATCCAAGTCACATCAAGTTTAGCCAGAGCTCACCGTTGACATGATTGTTGGCTGTTAGCAGCATGTCAAAGTGAAAAGAATGGAGATTTCATAGCTAAACGCTAACTATGCTAACCTTAAATTGCATGAGGTCAAGTCCTGCAGTTTTGTGACAGAGTCAGGCAAAGTTGGCATTAAATATGTATGTATGTCTCTGCTGTGACTTTTACTTGACTTTCATCAGGGGTCCCCGTGTGCTAATACACTGCTTGACAGGCTTGCATCATCAAAAAAAATGCATTTCATACATATAAATTCACACTCTTACATCAGTCAATTACTGATAGGCTATATGTTCTGTAATAAGATTTCTGTCACATCTCTGGCTAAGTGTGGTGCTGAATGTATGAATCTTTAATGTGACGCTCACATGTCAGCTGTCAGTCATCAAACCGTGCATGTGTAGGTGTATGGAGCCATGCCTTTGACATCAAGACTGACAGGTGGGTGACAAATGGAGAGACAGGCTGTGTTTGTAACACGGCCTGTATACAAAGATGGACGATGTGTCTTCGTCCCAGTGTACAAAAATGAAGCTGATATCCCGGCTAGAGGCTCTGCAATATGACGCTGATGATGCCATTTGGAGCCGGTCTGTGCAGTAATGATCGGATGTGGATCCACAGTATCGAGGTCCTAGGCATAAAACTATTCTGCTGGCTAAAATAGGGAAAAAAGTAGGATATCAGCAGCTAACATTAGCTTGCCTGTTGTCTTAGTTACCATGAAGTCAATATTATTCAGTACAATATCAAACGATATTTTTATCTAGCAAACAGAGTGTCTTAAGAGACAGAAGACAGACTGTGTCTTGAGAAAAGACACAGTCTGTCTTCTAGGTAAGTGCATGAAATGACAGAAATGACAAAGCATCTTTGGGAAACATTTATTTGACGTGTAATTGGATTTTTTTAGTTTGCCACCATATACAGTATAAAATATGAATGTAGTTTCTGTGATGTCACCCATAGGTTTGTGAAGAGCCATTGTGAAGCTCAGAGTGTGGTGGCTCTGGCTGTCGCCATCTTCGCAGTGAGGCGTGTTTGGCTTCCCGGCTTATTAAAAAATGGGCAAAGAGGTGGAGTGCGGGTAAAGACGGGCTGCGTGAAGCCCATCTCAGCTCCTGACATGCGGCTCATGCGACAATTAGTTTTAATCCATTGTGACAACAGAGTTACACATGAACAAGGACGTTAATTAACCTGCTTGTTCAGATGAATTAATTGCATATTATAACTTCCTTATGCTAGGTTAGCGTAATGTACATGTGGGTTCATATAACATCTGTGTAACACAGCTATGTTATTTGTGCATACGCAATGATCCGACCAGGGGATTTAAAATTACTTTAGCTACAAGGCTCAGTCCATGTAGAGTCACATACAGTACAAATTAGAAGGATAAACTGAGAGACGAAGAAATCCCATTTACATTGTGCTGACCCTTTTAACCTCCACTAACAACATGAATCATGGGTATTAATTAAGTTAATATCATTCACTATAGTATCAAAGGATAAAAAGCTTCACAGTGGTAATGCTATCAGCGATCTTATTTAAGAATAAATGAGCACGACCAACACCCCAAACATGTAATTGGATGATTTGAATATGAAAACCACAATGCACATTTCACAAGCTTTCAAATATGTCTTTTTATGTGACTAATGAACAGTATTTAGTTAATCGTAGCTATCATTCAGCATTTAATTTAGGCTTTTATTCACTACCCTGACTTACCTAGAGTGCAGCAGTAGTTTAAACTGCATTTCTAGATCATCAGCATTATAAACTTTATGCATAATTAATACTTTTGAAGTACATTTTACTGATAATACTTCAATTCAGGGCTTTTACTTGAGTGTCTTCACATTATGGTGTACCTTTCCTACACTGGCATTCTGTCATGTGGAGGCTGTTTGCCTCCCTTCCCCGTGTTTTTCCAGTTGTTTTCCCCTCCTCTTGTGTTTCTATCCGTCTTGTCTGTCAGTGTGTGTCGTTGGGCGTGGCCTCCAATTTCCCTCTCACCTGGCTGATTGCCTCACCACTTGTTCCTCATCCACAATCAACTGCAGGAGTATTAAAGTCCGGCTCTTCCTCCTAAAGTTACAGAAACAGACAAATGACTTTGACAGATCAAGTTGCAGTTATTGTTCACCCTCCTCAAATGTATCTGACTAAGATGGTGAATTCATCCAAATCTAGTAGTGCTGCTGTATAGCTGATGCTTGTGTAGCGTTGTGCAGAATGAAGCTGTCCTCCACTACACATTTAATTTAAAGTATTTTATTTTTGTTCTGTAAAGAGCAAAAATATATCATATTATTGTCACAGTTCGCAACACAGTAACTGTTTATCTTGAAGTGTGTGATCTCATTCTTGTTCTCGTATTCCCGCGAGACTTCCCCTGTCCCTGCTGTAGAAGTAAGACAATGCATAACTGCTGGATAACACTACACTTTTTCAATCAATAAACCATAAAACCATAAAACCAACCTCTTACCTTAACAGAAAAACACCCAGAAAATAAATTATCACCACACTCTGAACATGAGCTGGACTAAATGAAATGCAAATTAAATATGTAAATAATAATAATAAATGTATATTAACCCACTGATGGCTCTGTATGCCACACTTACTTAAAGATGTTTTTAACCATAAATAGAATATCTTCTGTTGGAGTGATGGTTCCTACAGTCTAAATACGCTGATAGTCATGTTGTTAGTGCTTGTTACTTCCACACTGTGAAATGTGACTGCTCGTCACTGTCAAGGTATAAATAATGCATAAATGGTGAATACAAAAATTGAAATGACTGGTGAGTCTGTCGGGAAATATTAATATCATCCCAGCTCAGTTTCTCCTTGAGTTTCTGTCTTGGTCTCTAAATCTAAATCTTTCACTTTCTGTTTTTTTATATTTGCTTCTTTTCCCCTCATGTAGACATACACAAGAGTTATTCATCCACATTACTCTGATCCCATTATACGTAATCCTTTACCCTCCATAGTCAATGTTTATCTCCTCTGCTGAAACATTCCTGCATCCCAAATTGCTGAGTGCATGTGTGTGTGTGTGTGTGTGTGTGTGTGTGTGTTTATCTCTGTGTAAATGCCAGCAGCATCATTCAGGCTGAAGGCCAGACTTTTACACTGACCTTTACACCCTCATCAACCTCTATGTCTGAGTACACACACACTCTGTCCGTCTCTCTCATGGACATACACACCGCCTGCCTGTGTGACAGCTAGAAAGCCTCTGTTAAACAGAACTGTTTTCACCTCCACTTAACCTGGAGGTAAATATCACACACTGCACTTACACACACTCCTTTGTCACACCTTTTTTCTTTCTCCGTCAGTTCAATTCAATTCAGTTTAATTCAATACAGATGACAATACAGTTGCAAAAGCACATCAATATAATTTAGATGACTCTCCAACTGCAGTTTGCTGACAAAAGCAATAAAAATAAGACTGAAAAAAACTGCGTCTTGTCTTTTTTTTTTGTAAAAATTGAGGCGACATGTTTATCATGAATACATCAACTGCTTATGAATAGTGATTTTAATAGTCACATGGTGTTCATTTGTCCCATTGATTGGTTGCTTGACATCAAGAAGGCGATTCTTGTCTAATATAAGCATGTCAGGAAGTATTTTGATTTAGTTTAGCCAGCTCAAGCTGAGTCAGGCTGCATCTGCACTATGTGTGAAAGCTGACGTCAAACTAAGAATAATGATAATAGGATTTCAGTATTTTCAGTTTTTTGGGCCTTTTTTCAGGACCTCTGAATCTGATGTCACATATGTCAGTTATCACATCTGCTGCAAGTTGTGCATTAATGTCATTACAGATGTGTTTTCTGATGTGATGCTTGAATACGGATTAGATTCAAAGCATCTCACAGATGCAGTAGTAAACCTCTGCTGCAATGTCTGTCAATCTGTCCATCCATCAACTTTGGTCCAAACTGAAATATCTCAACAATTATAGGATGGATTGCCATGAAATGTGGTACAGAGATTCCCAGATGTTTAACTGTGTTTCCCAGACCACTTGCTGAAGGTGGATTTGCTCGTAACTGCTGCAATTGCTTCAGTTTGGTTTTACTCCTTCTTTGCACCTTATGACATATGACTCAGTCCCTGTGTGACATTTTTGACAGATGCAGTGACCACTGGCCGGAAGTCATACAGAGAATGGCATAGAGAATCTGGTCAGTTTTCAAAATAAAACTTCCTGTGCTAACTTCTGATCGTAAAACTACGTAGCCTACTTACTCATGGTAGAAGCACATAAAGCAAGGAAAGATGACTAAATCTGAGAGAGATAACAAAGTCTGGTGGGCAAAATGCTCCACTTCTAAAAAGCTACAGGTGGGGTATGAAGAACATGCAGACCAACCAAACCAAAACAGAGTCGCGGCTGCAGCGTCACAGGGCTGTGCCCAGTGGGATCTAGGTGTTAATCAATGTTGTACAACAGTTGAAACCATGAGCACCAATGTCCCTGTTTATAAAGTTCAGTCATAACATTTAAAATCAAGTATGGTATAATTTCCAGCAATTAAATATAAATTTTTATATATTTTCTATTATATCTATTGATTTCTTAAATCTGTCTCTGATTGAACATGTGAAGATAATAATGGTTCTTATTTTGCCATCGACTCAAAGCCTATAAACCCTTTTTAAACAGCATCTGTTCTATTACTGTCTGTCTCCTTTGGTAAGTCGCTTTCACCTCATAAAACTAATCTATTTGTCATTTTTAGAGTAAGACAGATGGAGAGAGAAATAAATGAAGACACTAAAAAGTGAAGACAAACATGAAAATAAAGAAAATAAAGAGTGTGAAAGAAATATTGAAAGAGCTCATATCAAATGTTGACTGCCGTGTTAGCACAGCCTTATGTTTTCACTATCTCTGTCATGAGCTCAGCGAGTCAAGGAAACTGGTTGTTTTTCCTTTTGTCATCGAGAACCATCATTATCAAGTAATTATTGTTTTCCATCTTAATTGTGCAAATTTGAGGCTTCAGTAAAGTACTCTCAGTTTCACAGGAAAGGTGCTTCCAGCTGTTTTTGCATAATTTTGTTCTTTGGTCTCCTTTGAATCCATTTTCCTTGATGATTAATGATATTTAGAAGTAAGAAGTAAGTTCAGTTGTTATGAAAAATGTTCAATAATCAGAGCACAAATTATGTTCAAACATTACACTTTAATTAAACATCATCTGAAAATATGAAGTTGTAGACTGTATAAAGCTGAAATCAAGTGCTTTACTTTAGTTATTGTGATAACTCAGTTGATGCTACGTGTGCGTTATTACGTCTGCCAACTTGTGATTTGTATCATGGCGTTAAGAGAAAAAATAAATGACCTGAAGTTCTTAAAATTATTTGAGTCAAAATTTAAAACAATTATTAACCTGAGAGTATTATATTACTCAACAGTATCAGCTGCAAGAGCATACGTGCTATTAAGTCATTAACCGTACTGCCTAAAGCTAAACTTCTTTACACATCACTTAAGTGAATTTTAACACTATTTAAGGCTGTATATGCTTCCCTTTATATGGCTGGCAGTTAGTTTGCTAACATATAAAAGGTTGCAGCAGATGGCTGCCCTCCAGTGAGCTGGGTTCTGCTTGAGGTTTCTGTCTGTTAAAAGGACGTTTTTCCTTGCCATTGTCACCAGGTGCTTGCTCATGGTGGGAATTGTTGGGTCTCTGTAAATAATATTATAAAGGGTACGGTCTGGACCTGCTCTATATGGGAATTATCATGGGATTTTGTTATGATTTGGCACTTTATGAATAAAATTGAATTAAACTTAATATAAAAGTTGAGTAGGCGGAAACAACACTGAGTTTTTGTCAGTGTCATTTGGCTATTTCCTGAAGCAAGTACGCATCAGTGTGGACCCAGTTTGTTTGCCCTGCAACACTAATATTAAGCTTACATACCTGACTACTTAAAGTGAGTATATATATATATATATATAGACTAAAAAATGTCTATTACACAGCACATTGGCCACCATAAGCTACATACCAGACCAGACCAAGTAATACTCTAACTTGAGAATTCAGCTTTTCATTTCTAGGACGATTAACATGTAGTTTCTTTCAAAATTAATTTTTCCAAACATACATTTTAAACTCCCGTGCATACCCCAGCATGTCATGTTACTCACACATTGCCTCTTTCTCCCCTGTCTTTGCTGTCTCTGTCTAGTGATGTCAGCCATCTGATAATGTGTGCCAGCTGGCTGCAGGTTTCATGTGTTGCTTTGTAAGTAGGGCAAAACATATGGTGCAATATGTCAGGCCATGGTTACACTGAAAATAATATTTCCTTGTCTTGTTTAGACTTTAAGCAGCAGCATAAAAGCTCAGAGTAAATTCGTCTTCAGCAGTAACCTGGGCAACAAATAAGCGATGCATAACTTTGGTTCGCTTGCCAGCATGACCATTGACAAGGAGCCAATAAAGGGGCATGTAAAGTCTGAGTAAGGCCAGGGGCTATGATGGCTTTTATGTGTCAGACCGAGAAAAGCAAATATTATGTCCACGCTTCATAGAAATATGCCAGAATTTTTATCAGATAAAGATGAAAGCTGAATCCATAAAATAGCTAAACGTCACGGTATCTTAAAAAAGATGACAAGCAACAGATTGTGCCTAAAATGGATCATCCATTCTACTATTATCTTCTTTTCCATTTGTTTTGGACTGCATCATCGTCAACATCACCATAATTATCATCATTATCCTTATTAAACCAACTATTCAAACTCCACTACATCAGTGTCTTTGATGTGGAATCCAGAATGAATAGCTGATCTTAATCAAATTGAATTCTCTTGAAATGATCCCACTTGTACAGGCATCACCATTTTAATCAGCACTTCCTCCCATACAGCTATTGTCTAGACAGTTCAGTTTACAAAAATAAATAATAAATCCAATAAAAAGCTCACGAGGGCCGAAAAGGGACAATGTTTTATTAAATGAGGGGACTAATTTGTGTCGACAGTATTTTTGGCTTGGTGACAGAAATATGTTTGAGAATGTCTGCACAAAGGGACCTAAATTGAATTTGGTCATGTAGTGTCATTTTAATTGTTAAATAACAGGAAGAGTTCTGAAAAAAAAAAACAAAGAAAAAAACAACTAAATTAAACTTGTTTATTCTCTCTGTTGTCCTCGGCTTGTCTCTGCTGCTCTCTGCTTCACTTCATCTATGATCTGCTTTATGAAAAAGCAATAAAGAAGCACTTAGTCCCTTTCCCTCTCTTTCACAGACAAACACACACACCGATAAACACATGCTGCCCGAAACATCAAAAATCTTTCAAATGTTGATTGATGATATTGAAATGGAAAGTAACTGCAGGGTTTCTCAGAAAGATATAACACACACACACACACACACAAAAAAAAACAACAACACATGAACATGAACATGGACTCACACACACACTTAAGAAAGCCTCGGCCATCATCCAAGTTATAGCCTAAAATGTATAGCTATCTTCTTCATCTTTCTGCACAGGCCTGTCATCTCGTTCAATATTTAATGGCTGTCAGGCCATTGTGTTCTTGCTTTCCATTTTCACTGTTATTACTGTTACGGTTATTCTTTTCAGTCGTTCATCCTCTCACAGAGTTAGGACCCTTGAGAGATTCTTGTCTGTGTGTAGTTTGTATGAATGTGTGTGTGCATGTGTGCATGCATGTATATGAGAGACATTTATTTTTGGTTTTATTTGCTGTATCAGGGCTTTTGTGGGGCAAACTCTAAAAACAGATACACTCCACTTTTTCTCTCATCAGTGTTACGGAATATGACCATTATATGTCATTTCCATAGGGACATTTTCAGTGTTTATTATACATGTGACACAAGACTCGAAGTGGGTTGTTTTTGGTGTCATCTATACAAATGATGTAATTAAATATTAAATTGACTTCTTTCCAATCCAAGCAGAACAAATCAGCATTATGATAATTAATCTTTATTGAATGCTACTCTTAAAATACACTCTCTATCGCAGAGGTTTACCAACTTCTTTCTTTAAATGTAAGTATCTAATTATCTAAATCTAATCTATTATCTATATAGTTTGATGGAAAGTGCTAAATAACAATTTAAACTTCACAAAATAATGTTATGCTCTCTTGAGCTGGTTTTTGTCTTTTCTTGAAAAAGAGTTAATGTCTTTAATCCAAGATGGAAACTTTTTTTTTCTGACGTAGAAAATTTGACAAACATGACTGATTCAGCATTGAGCTAAATGCTTGCTAATGCTAGCTAAAACTGCTAGTTTGCTATTTAGTGCTACACACAGAGTACAGCTGAGGCTGATGGCACTGTCATTGTTACTGTTGCTGTCTTTTTGTGTTTATTTGACACTACTGGAAAATTAAAAAAAAAAAATCGACCTGAAGATGACGTTAAATAAAAAGGATAACCATCTATCTATCTATCTATCTATCTATCTATCTATCTATCTATCTATCTATCTATCTATCTATCTATCTATCTATCTATCTATCTATCTATCTATCTATCTATCTATCTATCTATCTATCTATCTATCTATCTATCTATCTATCTATCGGTTGTGCTTTACAACTTTAAAAGAGTGAGCCCTTTACATTACATACATTCTTTGTGTCCCTTTAATTAACATTATTGCAAAGGATAAAATGGCTTGTGGCACAAATCTGTGTTTGTCTGAATTATTGCACAAAGCATTTATTGTGACACGGCAACAGCATTGTGGCATTTGCAGCTTTAGACTGTATTAATGGAGTATTTGTCGATGAGCACTTTAAACAAAAGGTTTTGTGAAATGAGCGTGCTGTATTAAACGTAAGCTGTGGAGTTTTAGTTGCAGTTTCAGCATTTCTCACCAATACACACTGTATGTGTCCTTAGTGTCTAATAAACATTTCCTGCCTCTATGCTCAGCTTGTGCTATTGTCAAAGCTATTGTCAAATCAATTCCAGTTATATTGTCCCAGGGAAGGCAATTAATTTCACATAATCCAATTTGTGCTTTTGTCTCCCTTTTTGTACACATTTCACAGAACTTTACAAGGCTGTGTTCTAACAGATGTAGCAGACAGAAAGGCCTCGGATTGATGCAGAGTTTCTGCTCTTTTTTTGCAGCTTCAGGCCTCTGGAGTCACAAACTTTAAAAGCTGGCTTGAAATCAGCAGACCTGATATAATGCCACAAAACATCCCTTATCAAATCCCTTATCTATTTTTAACACGCTGGCTCCTGCAAAGCAGGGATCAGTGGCCTCCAAGGATGATGACACTGAGCTTCCTCCAGGAGTGAAGGCCACGCCAGCTGCTACAGATAACTAGGAGGCAGCTGTGCAGTTTCTGTCCTCTGGGCTTATTGTCACCTTATACACCAGTGAAATGCCCTTTGATTTTCACAACAAAGCATAGTGACACAGCTCAACCTTCACATGGTTGCTAGGTTTAAGTAGTTGTCAACCAGGATTTAGGTCATTAAAGTCATATTTGAGACAATTTTACTTCTTATCTTTGGTCAGAAATATCATGACCACTCTCCAGGATACTGACTCTAAAGCTGCTTACCAGTATTCATATATTTACATTGGCTAGCTTGAATCTCATTGGTGGGGACTGAAGGCTAACAGTTTCTTTGACTAGTCATCCTTTGCTTCAATTTTTAGGCTCATTACAAAATATTTCTTGCTGCTCTAATTCCTGGTTGCTGAGTTTCTTTATTTCAGTCTGTGCTGCCTCACATAAGAGGGGAATTTTGTCAAGGCTATGGGGTGACAACATTTCATGACATGCTATAAGATGTGTCCTATAATGTTTTGGTTCCAATCTATGTCATACTATACAGTTTTAAGTCTCACTGCATGCTATGACTGTAGAGCTGGCACTGAAAACCTGAACAGAGGAGAAGAATGTGAAAGTGATCACCACAAAGGAAACATGAAATAGAAATTATGCTAAACGAGTCTGAGTAAATATGGTTTTAGCAGTAACATTATGTTAGCTTGTCATTGATCATTTAATGTTCTGACAGCAGTAACTTAGTCCATAGGGACTTTGCTTGGGAAGCAGAGGGTGGCTCGTTCAAGAGTCAAGAATGAAGATTTTTCTCCCCATGGACACTGTCTGGCTGACTCTCTTCTTGTTAGTGTTTGCTTCAACAATAACCTTTGAAAACTGATATTTTAGCTTTAATTTTGGCCACTCCACTTAAAAGTATAGTCTTTTGCAGATGATGTTACTGCTTAACAACATGCTGAAACTGTGTCTATAACATCTGCTGGTTGAGTACGTCTGTTCCACCCAGCATCACTGTTATGGCTACATTTAGAGACTGGGGCTGCGCATATTGGTAGATTAAACAGTTTGCGCTAGCTGGGTGCTAAAGCTAACATAGCTTTACATTTAGACAAATAAAGCTGGCACCACATTTAGCCTATTTATAGCCTTAATTGCTATGCAGCCTGAATAAACTGCTTCAGTACACTAAAAATAGGCCAATTCCCTTGTCTTCAGTGCATTATATCTGGGGCTGTTTAACAAGGGCTCCCATAAGGCTTTCCATCTTCTTCCCACCCTTCTCTCTCTGTTCTTTTATCTCCTCCTGTCACACTGTCATACCTGCATTACATATTTTCCTTGCCTCCCTCTCCTTTGTCCATTCCATCTCTCTTTGTGGTGAATGTAACGGTGATCCCATGATGCATTTCCTCGTCTTCCTACATTCTTTCTATGAAAGCAAACACCAGCTATTGTAAAGTTGCTCCCTGTTGGCCCTCTACTTCCCACCCTAATTACCTCCTTAAATCTCATCCAACAATTCCCTCCTTTCTTCACATCTTCCCTCTTATCTTTTCACTCCATATAGCTCCCTCTTGCCTTCCCATCCCATCGTCTCAGAGGATAAAGAAAAGCGGCTGTGGCTCAGGAGGTAGAGCGGGTAGTACGCTAATCACATGATCGGCAGTTGTCGAAGTGTCATTGGGCAAGATGCTGAACCCCAGATTGCTCTTTAAGGCTGTGCCATCGGTGTGTGAATGTGTATGAATGGTTAGCTCCTAAAAACTGATGAGCAATTGGCAGCTTGCATGGCAGCCAATCAGTCTATGAATGTGTGTGAATGGGTGAATGAGATATGTAGTGAGTGGTCAGAAGACTAGAAAGGTGCTATATAAGTACAGTCATTTTACCATTCAAAGAAAAGAGAGCGTATTTATTGGTTTGCTACACTTGTGGAGCATACAAGGTTCGTTTCAGTCATGCTTGAGGACTTGAAGTCCTAACTGTGAAACTGTAATGTCTTTTGTGTCCTCTCATCTCCACAACTAAAAGAAATTACGTCAAGGACATGGAAACATAAAGAAAGACAGAATGGATGTAGTGTACGAGTTTTATTTATTTATTATTATTTAAATTGGGGATTTATCAATCAAAGATTTATTGTGAGCTTTGCCTGTTATGGCATCGGCAGAAACTGAGTCCTCTGTGAGTGGAGTTGATGAGGAAATTATTTGGGAATAAGCTGTCTAATCCTTTAAAATGTGTGTCTTGTCAATAATGTGTCTCTTTATCTGTACTCTATCCCTCTCTGCATTTGTTAATAGCTGCCATGAGGGTAAGAATTTCCATTTGCCAGCCTGGAGCATTTCCACAACGTCCAGATGTCTATATCTGGCAGTAACACTTTACAACCTAGTGACTGTTGAATCCTTAAATTTCTATCTTTATCTGTTTTGCACTGCTAGACTAATTTTTGATTCATCATTTCAAAATGTTGTGCACAGTGCACACATGTGCAAGCAGTGTTAAAAATCGAAATCTCAAAATGTTTTCATTTAATTTGTAGTCAATGTAATATTTTTCCAAAGATACCAGAAATGTCAGACTTCGTGTAGCAATAAAAAAAGATACTATATTTTTAACTGTTTTACATTTTTACCAGACAATTTAAGATAATTCTTTGCATACAGTCTTTTTGTAACCTTGTGTAGTATGGGTATGGGGTGTAGTATGGAGTGTTTTGGGTGTCACTAATATTTTCGGCATGTCGTCCAACCAACAGGGACAGTAGATCAGAAAATTTGCACATGGGTATTTTTGGAAGGCATTGACAAACAATTAATGTAAGACTTTTTGTCCTTGCCACTATAGCATGAACTGAGTTGGTAACGTTGGTTCGCCATTGTTCGTCCTTGCCTTCAAAGCACCATCCCTCAAAGTCTCAAAGAAATCAAGTTTCAAGAAGTATCTTAGAATGCAGATGAAAACCTCTAGTATTTTCTGTCCATGGATTTCCCTGTGGTGGTGGCACCTTCACAGCAAGAAGGTTCTTTGTGGAGTTTTCATGTCCTTCCCCATGTCTGCATGAGTTCCCTCCGGGTACTCCGGCTTCCTCCCACAGCCCAAAGACATGGAGTTCATTGGTGGCTCTAAATTGCCCATAGTTGTGAATATGAATGGTTGTTTGTCTCAATGCACCAGCCCTATGATGAACTGGCAACTTATGTACGCTGCCTCTCCAGCCCCCTGAGACCCTGATAAGGAAAAAGGATGGATGGATTTCTCTGCTTTCCTTCGCCTCTGCAATGTATTTCATAGCTATTATTTTGAAAAGGGAACCATTTAAAGTTACAATTTAATGTGCTTCACTTGTTTTTGCAGATGAAGGCAGAGAGACACTGACATAAAGGTCAAGAGAGTAAACAGAACATACACGATGCTGGTCCAAACATCAAATTACATGAAATAAACTCACAAAGGCCATTTTGTAGTAGTCTTGTATGACTCCCCCGCGTCTTTTTTCTTCTCCTTTTTCTTCTCAATTTCTCTCCCTGTTGTCTCCAGATGTCTTTGCCCGTCTCTCTTGCAGCACCAGTGTCTCTCTGTAATTGGCTGTAATTGTCAAATCCTGGCAGTGCAGCACATGAATGTGTGTGAGACCGAGTGTGTGTACGTGCACAGCAGGTGCTGCTGTTTTGGGTGAGTGCTCCTTATTAAGCAGAATTCAAACTACAGAAACCCAATTACTGTTACTGTTAGCGGGATTGACCGTGGATGTACGGGACTGAATGTATGCAGAAGTCTTCAATGTCGTACAATGTGTTTCATGTCAAGTTCTATTGTAGCAGCTTCTCAAGCACATTGTAATTTCGCTTAAGTTCAGAGAGTAATGACATGTCGTCATGGCAGCAGCAGGAAAAAGTTGATGCCTTTTTCAAATTTTGTTCTACAGGCTTTGTGAACAGTAGGTGCCGAGTCAGACACATCCAATACTCTTTGAAACGTAGAACAAAAATAAAGTCTAACGCCTACAAGCTGTCATGCCACTGCGACAACCAAAAATTATCATCTTATAACTTAGAACTTTGATCCCGGTAACCCTTTACAAAATAATTTAAAGCATGAAATTAAACCAAACATGACACTTCCTAAGAGATTTGTCAATTAGCAGAATCATGCCCTCAAACTCTATTTTAACACGTCTAAACACTCACACACTATTTTTATCACTCATTTACTCTCTGTGGTATTAACAGTTTTATTTTCCTCCTGCTTCAGTCAGGGATTTTTGAGAATACTGTTGACAATGTGTGACAGAAATCTGTGTGGAGGCTGTGAGAGAGTATAGCTATGGGGTTTCTTCATTCACACAAATGGAAAAAAAAGACTGTTTGATGCTCCCTTGCCCAGTAAAAATAGATTTAAAAAAAAAAGTTAACTTGGTACTATTAAGGCTACTATATGTGGAGAATTTAGACTTTTTGAGACAGCTCTTGCTGAAATGTCAGAGTCTAGAAAGAAGCCCTTTTGACAAGCTGAAACCAAAATATGGTAATGCAAATGAAACTTGAAATGAACCAAAGTTTTCAAAAGTTTTGCATACTTTTAATATACGCTAGGGTGCCATTTCAAATACATAAACAGATTGTGTATTTGACCATACAGCTACGCACATTGGTTTCTTATGTGTTTCCCATTTTTATAGAACTATTAGAACGGATCATTCAGCTGCCAGTATAACTTGATATTTGCTGTTGATTCCAATTACAGCTTAAAGGCTGGCTGTGAATAGATACTGCAGTTTGAGTGATAACAAGCAAGCTCTGCAGGTGTTGGACAGTTTTTAGAAAATTGCTGGCATTGACTTGATATGGACTGTAGGTTTGGTTGTGGGATTCATTCTGAAATGGCCAAATGAGCAGTTAGCAATTTAAAACCTTCTCAAACACAAAGAAAAGAGCCACTTCAGAGGAGTCAGACAGCGAGAATAAAAAGAAAAGAGCAGCTCATTAAAGCACCTGTGTCGATTTTACTCTGAGGGTTTGTTTGATTTTGATTTCCCTGCTTCAGTACCAATCAGGTAAAGTACTGCAGGTGACTTCATTTTCCTAACAACTGATATTTAGTCCTGCACAATATAGACTATAAAATAACTATGTTCAATTCAATTTTATTTATAAATTGCCAAATCAGATCACTTTCCATATAAAGCAGGTCCAGACCATACTCTTCTAATGTTATTTATAGACTCAATAATTCCCTCCATGAGCAAGCACTTGGCAACGTTGGCAAGGAAAAACTTCAATATATCCTATGAAGAAGACAAGGGAGTTACAGTAATCAAGTCTAGAAGATGGACGTAGATTACTGAACACCATTTTTGATGTGTGTTTCAAAGCTGAGATTTGAATCAAATGTTACTCCTAAATTACAGGCAGTGGGCTTCACACAAGCAGAGTAGGGACAAACCAAGTGCAGTGTCCTTGATGCTCACCCAGGTGTCAATTCAGTGGCGTGGTCTACAGTGTCAAAAGCTGCAATAAGGTCTAAAACTATTAAAATTTCACCCTCTCCCCTGTCAGCTGCTAAAAGGAGATCATTAGTTACTTTGAGGAGGGCAGTTTCAGTGCTGTGAAGAGCTCTAAAACCTGATTGGAATTTCTCAAAGATGTTATGTTATGACTCATAAACGTTAAAATATAGAAGAAACAACTTTCTCTAAAACCTTTAGAAAAAATCAGAAGTTTGAAAACTGTCCTAAAATTGCTAAAAACAGAAGGGTCAAGGTTAAGTTTCTTTAAAAGGGGCCGGACCACAGTGTGTTTAAACATACAAGGGTAAATGCTATTTTCTAAGGAGCTGTTAATCTACAAATAAAAAGGACACTGATACTGATTTAAAAGTGCTAAGATAATTATGAATTTAGCAACTCTTTTTTATCCTCACTAGTGGCTTGGATTTTGGGATTGCAATTTCGGGCCGTTAGTCTATTAGTTCACTGCTTTGGTCAAGACTGAAATATCTCCCAGATCATTTAATTGTCATTTTACAACACAGGGTTGCACAATGAAAGGTATGGTAAATTATCATGCTACACACACAGGACAAAATAATAAAAAAGTAAACATAGATTGCATATACAAATACATAAAATAACAAAATAAGTCTTGAGCATTAGTTTTGATCACATTCAGTCTTCAGCATCATGTTCATGAGCATAAGGAAATTGAAATGAATGAAACAGTGAGTCTTTGCTAAAGGGGACACTTTTGTAGCATTGTAATCCAAAAGGAACTATAACCTGTAATGCAATGTTGCATTCTTTGTAGGTCTAAGTACAAACTCGCAGTGTCTGTGGTAAACCACAAATAATTTGCAGTATTTTCTGTTGTTACGGTCATCTGGAACTAAGAAGATTATTTCAATCAATTACTAAAATTTGACTGTATATAACTGGTTCTATGGCAAAAATATTACAAGACCAGGAAACGCGTGTGGTGATCCTCATCCTTCATTGTGTTGTGTAGTAGTGATGCTCAGTTTCTTCTGTTCAAACAGTTTCGGTCAACTGGCTGTAACACACCAGTTACTCACAAACTGGGAACAAAATGCATTCAAAGGATAATTGGGAAAGGTGTCATGTCATTAAAACGCTGCTACAGGCAAATATGGAAGTGACTCACTAGTCGCTAGTGAATCAGAGCCTGAAATCATATGAATGTACACTTGGTTACAACGGGTAACAATGCAATGCAATGCAGCATGCATGTCAAAACATCTCAAACTGTGATCTCTTATCCTCCTACAGTTGTTTCCATTTTTACAGTAGAATCTTTGACACAACTCACATATGAAAAGGTGCACACTTGGTCTTACAAGGTCTGGAAATGTCTTGTTGTCTGACTTGATATGATGGTTGCACAGCATTTATGCTTCAGTTTTCTGTCCAACACAATTTGATCACCCAGGCATGTTGATACCAGCAAAGAGAGAAGTTAGGAAGAGTCCTTTCCAAAGACATTATTAAAACATAGTAGTAAATTGGATTAATTGCTGAATTACATCAAATATCTAATTTAAATTTCATCTAAACTCTGAATGCAATATTGCACGACAAAGAGAGAAGTCTCCGTTTGAACACGGCGATAACGAATAATTAGCGCAGAAAGAGCTGAGCTCACGCTGAGCTGCGCTGTCTTCTGCTGATCCAATTCCCCCTAAAGATGTGAGGAATGGGATAAAGCGGAAAATTGCAAAGAAGAGATGAAGAGAGCTACAGAGAGGGGTGATAAACAACAAACAGCTGAAAAGAGATTGAGAGTATAAAAAAATGAGATGAGGGAGAGAGAAAGCAGGGAGGAGAGGGAGCCATAGTAATTATAGTCATCTCCTCCCCTCAGCTCTTTGGTAAATAAACGAGCATCAATTAGCAATGATGGCTTCAAGTTGCCTCAGTGTCGAAGCACTAATTAATTTCATCTTTTTATTCTTGGTGCTTTTCTCCCACTCCTCTATTGTCCCTTTTTCCCTTTTTCTTTCTTTCTCTTTTTTTTTTTTTAATGTTGTGCAACTGGTGAGTTTTTAAAGAGCATGTACACAGGTCCTGCCCTGCTAAACAAACCAGGAGCTCTCAACCTTTTGTAACTTAATTTCTACTTCAGATTTTTAAAACATTTCCAATAACCACCTTCTCAAGAAACAAAAACCCACATACAACTACAAAAATAGACTGGACTGTGAATGCTGTTATGCTACTGCAAGTAATGACAAAAAGATGTAATGTAATGACCAAAATAATTATTCTGCTGACCTCCTTACCACATTTAGACTTGCTTCTGGGATATAATCAAGATCAAGCTGTTGTATAATGGGTGAAAGGCTGGCGCATAGAGTAGCATTCAAAGAGGCTTTCAGTTTGTTCCTTGGTGATGGTCACGGTGGAAAACCCTGACTCGCATAAATAGGTTGTGGTGAAAGGCAACAGAAATGCCCTTTTCAACAAAGAGACATGTTGACTGGCAGCTAGAATCCACACTTTTGTGACACCAGAGTCAAATGCTGGGTTATAGCCCTAGATATGTTGACATGAGGTGAGATTTGAAACAAATGTTCCTCCTTGACTCTTCCGTTCCAAAGAATCTGTTTTTTTCTTGTCTGAAACCAAAAACACTGTGCTGTTTCTGCCTTGTATTGCTACATTGAGTTTGATTTCAATCAAGACCTTTTTTCAGTGAGGTAATCATCAAGGCAGTGTATTACATTAGCTGATGTTGCGTTCATGGTCTTCAAAACGGTAGATCATCTTGCTCTGCAGTATCTCATGCAGCTATGGCAAGTATGGGCTTGCTTTTATTCTTTCCATGAATTGGCATTCAATAAGTAACTTCTCCTGCCAATAATGTTCTTCTGCTCACGATGTTACTTGTGGTGGTATTGATTTAATTTTAGTTTTCAGTTTCTTTTTTTTTTAAGTTGACTTTTTGAGGCAGTGTCATGTTGTGTTGTGCATTGATAAATCCTCTGTTCTCCTTTCCGCACATCTTGGACTCCTGTACACTTTCTCACCACTGACTGAACTCCCCATTGATGAATAGAATTGTCCACAATAGCTCGCTTGTGGCTTTTGACTGACTTTTTAATGTTGTGATGACTTGCTTTTCTGCCTGAAGTCCATCCCTTTTCCCATTGGGTTTTCAACACATCCCGGGTGCTTTGTATCTCTGGAGCTTTAATCCTTTTAGCACCTCATTTGACCGGATTTCACAACAACACACTGTGCTTTTCGGCTCAGCATCACTGCCTGCAATTATGAATCCAAATTGAATGTATTTTTACCAGACACTACCAGAGTTTTTACTGCTGCAGGGCTGTTCCACATCCAAGGGAATGTTAGTTAGCTAACACTGGCAAAACATATTTGATAATATGTCATGACTGGAAAGGGGATGTTCAAATGTTAACTGGTCAATAAAATGATGCCTTTAAATCTCACAGGTTACATTCAGATAGAAAGAATAACTAGCATTATAAATATTTTTTATCTTAATCAAACTTTTTGGCAGTATCAAAACCTCCACTGTTCACTAGATGGCGCTTTGAGGCCCAATACTGGACTACTGGTACTAGCCTGAAAAAGTACTTTTCTTTTGGGAGGTCTGGGATCTGGCAGCATTCATACTCTGCCATGCCCACCGCTGCTTTCACTGGGTTATCGGGCTATACAAGTCCACTGATTGATCCTGTGGTTTTGTAAAGAAAAGCTAGCACTTTGAACGTCAATCTGTCTGTAGCTAATCCTGAATATTTCACTCTGATACACTGATCACCGACCCTGCAGGTTTCCTCTTTGGACTTCCTCTTTGGCCCTAACTGACTGTAACTGTGTAACACCGGTATGTTCAGTGAAATTATGAACATAGAGCTGTGGCTTTGTTGGTGTGCATGCAGTTGTGTCTGAATGCATGCATGCATGGTTGCATTTTTATGCATATTAGTCACAACCATGATAGCCTGCTGTGAGGACATGCATCCTGTTCCTCTGTGTGGGTTCAGCTACAGTACACTTCAATATTGATTTCTACAGTTAATTAAATCTTGTAATGACTGTGTAGAATACACACAAGAACACACACATACAGTTTACATACTGTAAAGTGAGCACACATTGTTAACATTATCCTGATGAGATTAGACATACTGTGCTTCCTATAGTTTGTGGTTTTGTGGCATCCTTCAAATTTTTGGTGATTTGTTTTTAAGAGCTCTAATAAACTGTCAAGGTAAATTACTGATTCAAACAAAGGAGGAGAAACTACGGCTGCAAAAAAACCCTGAAAGTATTTAGAGCCAGTGTTTAGTTTATCCATTCTGGGCTATTATAGGAACACATGGTTCAACATGGCAGACTCTGTGGAGGACCCACAGCATCTGTAGATATAAAAGACTCATTCTAAGGTAACAAAAACATAATGACTCTAACGTGATATTCCATTTCTGCCATATTCTGTAAATAAAACTCTAAATCTTACACACTGGGCTGATAACTTGGCCAAGTCAGTATATCAGATTATGCCAGTTTATTACAGATGTAATGGTGTCATTGCATGTGCCTTGCCAAGTCTGCACTATTAGTTGTAATAAAATTGGTCCTTCCTATGTCCTGCCATTTTCCCTATGTGCTCCGATAACAAATAAGCAAGCTTGGTAACCAGCAGAACCTCTGTCAACTTTAGAGTTTTTTTTATCTGCATCAATCATTAGCAAGCTAGTTACATCTCAGCCAGTGTTATCAAAACAACCAAATCAACCATTAACTAATGAGTTATCTAGAATTTTGATACATTCACTCACTTAAGATATGACTATATAAATCTTACATTTCAAAATTTGGTTTTCTTTTAACTTACACATACCTTTCACATGACATAGGAAACAGGAATGGTCAAGTAAGGCCTCTATGTGAGCTTACTTTTTTGTGACATTGAAAATCTGTTGACAAGCGTGCTACTCACTGCCTTACTGTTACTATTCCTCATCTGTTCCTTTGTGCTATCTGATCTATAGTTTGTCAACATTCACAGTCCTTGAGGATCTCACAGGACAGAAGCAGGTTTTTCATAACTGCTGGAGGTTGGAGGTGGAAGAAGTTTACACAGCTGTGAATCAAACATTATGAAAGCTGTCTTCTCTCATAACTGCACACGACCTCAGTGCTTTGGGTTACGGCGTTAAACCAGGCTACAGGTGAGCTTGGAAGTGTTTTCATTTTTGAACACACACACACGATAACTTTTGTCCGAATATAGCGTTTAATGTTGAGCTGAGTTTTTTTGAAAATCATAATCCAGTTCTGAGTGAAACAAATACTGAAAAATGGTGTATATCTCTGTGTTAATGGGGCAATAGGGATGAACGCTTGCACGTAAACCAAACATTGATTCAGACTTTTATGTCTTTTTCATGTAGTACCTTTTCCTGGTCTCACTATGTCCTGATGTGATGTATCAGAGTCTATCAGTCCTCTGCATCGACCCGCACCTCCCGCTGTACTCTGTGGGCATGAGCGTGTTTGATCAGTGTCGCTCCCAACCTGTCCGTTCCTGCCAGAAAAGCTGAAATTGATGTTCTGTGTGCTCACTTGTCTTTCATTTGATCCGTCTGTGTGTTTAAAACGAGACAAACATGGCATCACAGAAACCCTACTTGTCCTTGGCAAAATGCTGTAAACCCACAGTGACATCTTGCCAGCCAAAGACAACACACACACACACACACACAGCTGGCACAGCAGACATTTGGCTAACTCTCCTCTCTGATCTTGTCCTCTGACACTTCACTGAAAGTGGCTGTTTGTGTCTGCAGAGATGGATCAATCCCACCATATCCAAGAGTCCAAGTCTCTGAGTGAATTGTGTGTTTTATTTCTCATTAACCAACACATCTTCACCTTGCACTGGTTGCCTTTCCGTTTGAAGTCCCATGTCCAAATCTCATTCAGTTGAAGCAAGAGATTTTCAGGGCAGGCATATACAAAAATCACAAATGAGGCTGGGAAGAACACTATGGTGCAAAGCTGTGTGGTGTAAAGTCGAAAGATTGTCGAGCAGCATCTACATTTTTGACACCACGACCTTGTTTTACCTCACAGCCTGTGTGCACTGGTGTGAGTTCGTTGGCATTAACACAGGACAAAAGAAACTAGTGTACTTATTTATATAATTGAGTTTCATAGATACCGTAGAAACTGGCCAGCAAGGACTCTCACAGTGCATAGTTTGTCCATGCCCACTGAAGAGCACACTTTGATACTTGAAGATAAAGATATGTCACTTTGGGATACTGGCTGAAAAAAAGAGAAAAAGGCTGCCATTTTGTCACTTATGGAACATGTAATTTTAAAGGTACACATGATGTTAAAGGTACAGTATATTGACCTAACGTCCAATGTCAGCTGGGATTGGCTCCAGCCGCCTGCGGCTGAAGGATAAGCAATTATGGAAAATATATGAATGACCAACTGCAATGTAATAAACTGGTAAAAACAGTAAATTAACTCTTGAGTTCATTAAAGAAACATTATTTTACTTCTATTTCAAAGTGAGACTGATTTGTGATAGGGTGAATGGTGTCTCTGTCATTCTTACTCTGCGCTCCATTGCAGCATTAAGTCACACACCACCAACTTTTTCACTGATCTCGGTAAAACTAGATCATATTTTTGGAAGAAAATGTTTTCTGGTTTTCCCATGTCCTCCAGCTGCTCCTTCTCAACTCTCTCTGATTTACAGAGTTTCCTGATGGACAGCAACCTTTACTTGTTAGCTCAGTTCATGCTGTCCGTACTGGGAGCTCAAAGGACCAGGGGGACTGTTGATATTTACACTACTACCAAAAGAGCCTTGGACTGCTGAGAGGAGGAGGTTTTCAGGCCCAGGCAAGGAGGAGGCAGTTGTGGATGTTAATGGGGAGGTGGAGAGCGTGTCAGCACCATTGCTGGGCGATAGATATTGACGATGAATATTTTCAAGGGCCTGTATGTAGTTACTTCGGGGTACGACCTTTCCTCAGAGCTCTACGTGTAAACCTTTTCTTTGGGCTTGTTTTCCTCTCCAGACTTTGTTTTTTTAGCCATTTTAGAACTCACCATCCCTTCCCCATCCATGTGTTGTCCCCTGTGTTCCCACCTTTCCCTGATGTTCTCCACACCCACCTGCACACCGGCTCTCAATTCCATCATCAGCTCCCCAGTACATACACCTGACCTTTAGCCACAGTGCTCCACCTGGTTGTCTCTCACACCATCCACGCTGTAACAATCCAGCCTTTTTGTTCTATTATCCTGCCGACATGTTTTTTGACGCTTGTCTGCCCTTTTGAACCTTCGTCTGCCTGTTCCTGTCCCTTTTGGACCTGGTTGTTTGTTGTGACCACCTGACTCTTGCTGAAATCTGCTCTGCTCAACAACCGAGTAAACTTTGCTTTTACCCTACCTGTTCTGTCTACAGGCTGTCAGTCCTCCTCATCATGGTTTGCTGAGCCATTGCTGTTGTCTCCGCAAATTATGACCTGAAGTCATGCAGCAGGATGAAACATGTTTTTACTGAAGTTTATGTATCATGTATACTGTATGTGGATCTGTCTGTTTTTCACCTTCTTCACAGCAGCCATTTATGACACGAAATACTGTAGTCAACGCAGGTGTTCTGTTCCATTTATTGCAGCAGAGCCGTTCTAGTGAGTTAACATGTACCACAGCAGCACCCTGACTCTGTTTGACCTGAATGGAACAGAGCCTTAATTTGTATCATTGGTAACACCTGTGAAACAGGTCTATTTGACAATGTTAAAGAACATCAAGGACAATATTGAGTACTAAGTACTCAACTCATTGATCATACAGTCACACACAAGCTGTGTTACAGTAATACAGACTGCACAGTACACAGAGTACCCTGATGTAACTATGTAATGTCACTGAACATTATATTTATTTCTTCACCAACAAAACACAAAAGCAGGTGAAGAGAGGCATAATGATGTCTCTTTCCAAAAAAAAAGAAAAGAAGTAGAATCCTTGAAGTTGATTGAAAAAAAAATAACTCAATAGAAATGGATTATTCTTTACGTAAACTTTATAATTTGACATCTCAAAAAAGAAACTGATGTTTTTCACCATACTGTAGGTGATTAAAGTGGTAACTTGTCAGACTATATTCTATATATAGACTTCTATAAAACCAGGTGTCATTCATGAGTTGCTGAAGTTGATCAAACACAGGGAGGTAGAGAGCTTTCCCTATAAAATGTACTAAATCTCAGACACAGGGCAAGATATTCTGTCCTTTGCGGCATTTCTTTTTTCTTTAATTATACGGATACTGAATTCTACAATAATTAATAGTTATCATAATTACTCATTGTCTGGATGACAGTTTAATAGTATAAAAATGAGGCTTATGTGGCCAGAGAAAGTAAAGTGGCAGCTCTTTTTCCCGCATGACTCTGAATGGATCTGCTCTACAATATTTCTTCTTCACTCTCAATACTAGATAAGATTTAATGAAGCAGCTCAGACAGCGATGATTATTTACTAGAAACTACCACATCCTTTCAACACACTTTTTCTGGATTAAATGTATACTGAGTTGACAAACGTGTGCATTGATGGTGCTAACAGTAATATGTGTTATCTTATGTTTGGTGTGTGCAAATACATTATCGAGTCTTTATAATTGCGTCATTTCTTTCTCACCATCACTTGTAAATAATTAATGCCAGCTGTGTTGTTACATTTTCCAGTAAATGGATTGCAAATTATGAAAATATGTTGTTATGGGTAATTTTTTCCAGCCTCTATGAATTTTACATGTACAGCATATACAGCTTCATTTCCGTTCTGATCGTTTTTGATGGATTGTTTTCTAATCCATAACGTGACCAGGATGACAGTGTGTGATAAGAGTGTTCCTTCCAATAGCTGCACTTGTTAATGTTACAGTCGTGCTTGTCAGTGGGTTGAAGAAGAATAGTTGCATTTTGTGGCTTGTAGGTTAAGAGTTAAGAACTTGCATTTCCTAATATTGTACTGTTTGCTAACAATGTATGCACACCAAAATAAAAGCTTATAATTGTCTTTAGATAGATAAACAATAACACAAAAACAATGCCATGCTCAAGCACCTGCTGGGCACTGAGAAACAGTCCAGTAGGTGGTATTTTAATGAGAACAATAAATATCTTTAGGTGTTTTTGCTTTTTTCCTCAAATGAGGCTAACTAGACAATATGTCTTTAAATTACGGTCCAAACTTTCTCCATCCTGTTGACATTACAGAAATTTTAGAGCGGTTAAAGCTCCGGGGACACTAATAGCAGTGATGGGTTGCAATCCAGTTGTGACCCACAGATCCATTCTCAGTAGGTCGAAAACAGGTTGGTCGACCATGAACCATGACCACGTAGCACTATTATTTTGAAGTATTGCTTCCTGCTGCAGAGTAAAGCATTGAGTAGCAGGTGTTTGCTGGGAGCAGAGGGGAGACTCTTGAGGTCATGTGACCTCCCAGCAGTTCCACAACATATATTAAACCTGGTTTTACTCACAGCGGTGGCTTGTTTGTGTGAATAGGATACAAACTTACTTACCTACTTACTCACTTATGCAAACTTTTCCTTGTTCATAAGGAAAAGTTTGCATAAGTGAGTTGTTTATATTATAAACAAGGAAAGCAACCATTTTATTTTGTTCATTATTATCAGTATTAACATATTTTGTTATGGAAGCCTGAGGTTCTAATTTCTGTTGTAAGGATTTTAATGTGCTAATTGTTTGTTGTTTTGCAACACTTTCTTTAAAAAAAAAAAAAAGTTTTTATTTTCATTGTGATTTCACAAATTAAAAACAAAAACATTAATTAAGCCTGTTTGTGAACTGTGACTTAATAATTAAGGAAAAATATGGACCCTTAGGTTAAACCAGTTGGGAACTCCAGTGCAATAAAGCATAGTGCTACATCGCTGCTGAGTGTAGCGACAACAGATTTATGCAAGGCAGTGCTGCAGTGTTTTGTTTTTATTTATACAAAACTAGTAAAAACTAAACCAAAGCTAAATTAGATCAAGTTGGAGTATACACCTGTTACGTGCCTGGCAAGAGGTGTGTTTGTGTCTCTCCTCCCTTCTGTGTTTTACAGGTGATTGCAGTAGAGATACTTCTCACCTGGGAAGGCAGGCTGCTGCCGATCATTGGCTCCCCAACCCACCAGCTGGCCTATGGTGAAGGAGAAGGCTTCTTAAAATGGAGGATGTTGTCGGCCTTCTCCCGCTTGCTCCTTTTTTTCCATTTGTGCTTATGCTGCCTTTGGGTATTTTTGTGAAACCTTACAGAGTTGTTAGAGGTGGTGGGAGGTTGTTTGTTTCTGGGGACTAGGTAAGTTGGGGTACCCTATACACTACACACACGTAGGCATTTTGTTTGTTACCTCACTAGGATTATTGGTTGTGCCACCCTTGTACTGTTTTGAGAAGTTCTTTTGTTAGTTAGCCAGTTAAGCATTTTTTTGTGTTTCTTTTCTTTAGCACCAGAGAAGTCAGTCCTACTTTTGTTCTATTAATTTCACTTTGTTTGGCACAATCACTTTGTCCCATCCTACCCCACCTGAGTATCTTTTTGTTTGTTATAAATAAACCGTTTCTTTTTTTCACTACCACCGAGACCTTATTGATTTTATGACTGTCATGTTATTGTCTGACTAGCTTAGCTCTAGTGGACGTAACAACACCAATCAACAATGAAATTATGACCACTGACAGGTGAAGTGAATAATACTGATTTTCTTGTTATTATGGCACATGTCTGTGGGTGGGATATATTAGGCAGCAAGTCAATATTTTGTCATCAAAGTTGATAAATTAGAAGCAGGAAGAAGCAGGAAGAAGAGGCAAGCATAAGAATTTGAGTGACTCTGACAGTCGCCAAATTGTGATGATCAGACGACTCGGTCAGAGCATCTCCAAAACTGCAGCTATTGTGGGGTGTTCCTGGTCTGCAGTGGTCAGTACCTATCAAAATTGATTCAAGGATGGAAAAGACCACTCAGGGTGCCCATGCTGACCCCTGTCCACTGCCGAAAGTGCCAATAATGGGCACTTGAGGATCTGAACTGAACCACAGGACAATGGAAGTAGGTGGCCTGGTCTGATGAATAATGTTTTTAATGAATGAGTGCATGCACGTCGCTTACCTGGGGAACACATGGTTCCAGGATGCACTATTGGAAGAAGGCAAGCCGACAGAGGCAGTGTGATGCTTTGGGTAATGTTTTGCTAGATAACCTTGGGTCCTGCCATTCATGTTGCTTTGACACGTACCACCTACCTAAGCACTGTTGCAGACCATGTACACTCATTCAGGGAAACGGTATTCCCTGATGGCAGTGGCCTCTTTCAGCAGGATAATGTTGCCTGCCACAAAGCAACAATGGTTCATGAATGGTTTGAGGAACACAACAGGAACACAGATCTCAATCAAATTAAGTATCTTTGGGACGTGCTGGACAAACAAGTCAGATTCATGGCCACATTTCACAACTTACAGGACTTAAAGGATCTGCTGCTTGGTGCCAGATACCTTCAGAGGTCTAGTGTAGTCCATGCCTTGGCGTGTCAGGGCTGTTTTGGCTACAAAAGGACCTACACAATATTACACAGGTGGTCATAATGTTATGGCTGATCAGTGTACATTTTTCAGTACCTTTATAAAATGATCTCATTGGTCTTGTTTCTACGCCTGATACATTTATCTTATTTTTGTTCAGCAGAAAAAATTGCATCCACATGAAGTCCAGTCAGCAGCAGTACATCATGAGTTAACAGGACTCTGATCCCCTGGAGGGATATAACAGTTTGACAGTTTTATAATTAAAAGTAACAAGACAAATGAATGATTTCTTAAGTATGAATGAACAAGATCAGTGAGCAGACAGAGCTGGAACTGAATACATCTCAAGATTTATGTCTGAACTCAACAAGATTTAATGGGTCATTCACTTATTATTATTGTTCATTTCCTTCTGTCCTCGCCCTTCTGCATTCCAGTGGTTTGCCTCATGTCATTTAACTATCACTTTTATATTTCCTTCCTTTCTTCCTTCCTACCCATCCTTTATCAGTCCTCCTCATATTTCTCCATCGTTTCTTCCCTCGGTTTGTTTCATATCCCTTTGATTTTCAGAGATGAATGGTCAGCTTGTCATACCCGGACAACTAATTTCCTTCGATATGTATCAGTCACAGACACACACACATGAACCAAAACAAACACATGCTCAAACACACACTCATTCAGAGCTAATAACTGAACCTGTCAGATACACTTCCACTGACCTCTCTCTACCATCTCCCACCATGAACACAAAAAAGTCGGCAGGAATAGCCAAGCCACCATCTTCCCCACAGGACTCTCATTTCTCTACCAGCAGACTGTATTAGCTGTCATGTCACTGACACAATGACAAAAAAGAATGATGGAAAGACTTACAGCTTTCTTTCAGAAAGCGTGAAGAATTCCATGTTGTTTCTGTACTTTAATTTCCCATCCAAAGCACCCACAGAGAGTAAAAGCGGCAGTATATTAAAAACAAAACGAAGCCGTGTCAGACACAATGTGGACTAATAAACTCACTGAGGCTTGTTGTGTGTTTGTGTTGTGGAAATTTCTCTGCTGCTGGTGAAGAATGAAAAAGAGACTTCTGCCGGGCCGACAAGGTTTTATTTTCTTTGCAAAGAAAAGGTCAATCAACACGCGAGCAGTCAAAGATGAAGAAAGACTGAGCATGGGGACACCTAAACATTTATACCTGAGGGACAACCCTTTCACATCCCTTTGTCTGCTGCAGGAGTCGGCCCCTCCAGGAAGTGTTTTCACATCCTTTGGTCTGTTGCAGGTATTGGCGCCGCCCCCCAATCCCCCAATTATACCATTGTAGAAGAAGAAGGTGCAACAAGATCATGGCGTTAAGAGTGCCAGTCAAACTTCAAATGGTAGAAAAACTTACACTACACCAGGGGAGTCAAACGTACGGCCCGCGGGCTCGATCAGGCACAGGAATGGGTTTAATCCGGCCTGCTAGATGATTTTGTAAAGTATAAAAATGAGCTGCAATTTTCCAATAAAAGAAACTGCTGTTCTAACTGCGTCCACTGGATGGCGCAATAGCAATTGTGTTACGCAAGCAAACTGTTTATACCGGGGCTGAGCAAGTAGGCCAAGCAAGTGCAGCTAGTCAGGATGAGCTCCTTTTGTGTTTTGCCTGCGCTATTTATTACGGCTTCTACTTTTAACATTACGTGCTTTGGCACCGTCATTGCCCCAATATGTCTCTGTCAAAAAAGAGAAAAAATGACGCAGAGTGACGAGTGTTCCAAGAAAAATGGTCATCCTCCTATTTATTCATGGAAGTGAATAGGAAAGCTGTATGTTTGGTGTGTTTACAGCATGTTTCAGTGCTGAAAGAATATAACTTTCGTCGCCACTATGTGAGTCTTCATGCCGACAAATACGACAACTTTCAAGGACAGCAGAAGAGAGAAGGTGAATGAACTGTCGGCGGGTCTGAAGAGACAGCAGTCTGTGTTTACTCACAGCTGAGACATCAGTGATGCTGCAGTGAAAGCTAGCTACCGTATTGCTAATGAAATTGCAGTGGCTTCAAAACCATTTAGTGAGGGTGAATTTGTGAAAACATGCATGATGAAGGCAGCGGAGATTGTGTGCCCTGAAAAACGCCAGGCTTTTACAAATATCAGCCTGAAAAGAAACACAGTTGCAGACAGGATTTCCGATCTTTCGGCGGATTTGGACAGCCAGTTGAAGCACAAGGTGAAGTCATTTATTGCATTTTCAGTTGCAGTTGATGAAAGCATGGACGTTACAGATGTTGCACAACTGGCCATATTCATCCGCGGAGTTGACAACACATTGACCGTCACCGAGGAGTTTGTGGAGTTGGTGCCAATGACGGATACAATGACAGCAGCTGATATTTTCACCGCACTCGTCGGCGTGCTGGACAGGGTCGGAGTGGACTGGTCCCGCACTGTCAGCCTGGCTACAGATGGTGCGCCCTCAAGGATGTGACGCCTGATATTGATGCGCTGGTGAAAGCTAAAAGATGCCAGGTTTCAGGAGTAAAATAAACAATGGGTAACCCCACTTAAAATGCTGCATGACACACCCTGATACAGTTCTGTGAAAATGATTGTCTTCTGTGGAAATTTAAAGAAAGTCAACACAACAGTGTGTGATTTACTGTGATGCTGTCAGTCACTTCAGCTCATAAGTTTGGTTTGTTGAAATTGTTCATCCATTTATTTTTCTATCATTAAATACAAGGCAGGGAGTAACTCAACCCTCTTGAATAGTTTCTACCTCAGTTTGTATGGTTTGTTGAGTTAGCACAGGATTAATATGTGGAAATGACAAATGAGGTAAACTGTGTTCTTGAAACTGCATTTTTCCCTCAGAATTTTCAACTAACTTGAAGTGATTCGTCAAGAAGATTAATTGTGATGTGTACATTTTCTGAATGTGCTTGTACTACTTTGGACCAAATTTAAACAAAGAAGACAATCTGAAGTTGTTGTTTTTAAGTTACCATGATTTTACCGGTCCGGCCACTTGGGAATAGATTTTCCTCCATGTGGCCCCTGAGCTAAAATGAGGTTGACACCCCTGCACTACACTATTATCATGGCCAAAAGAATTCACAATAACTTTAGAAAAATCTTTAGAAATTTTGAAAAAAGGCTATCAGTCAATTTCATCTGTCACTTTTATTGTGTGTTGTTACAACCCAGGTAGCTTTGGGAAGAGGGAGCAACATAAAAGCAGATGTACTTGGTAAAATAAAGTTATTTATTGTCAGGAGTTTGGAACATAATAATACAGCAACAACAACAACAAAAAGGGGTAGTGAGCCAAACTCAAGGGGAAAAGGCAAGTGGATGCTACCCAAACCGAAGAAATAAATATAACAAAAGGCGTACTGTTGAAAATAAAAGTTCTAACTTCCTAAACAAAACCAAAAAAATGGAAATAAAAACCTCATTATCTTACTTTTAATTAATAACCCAAAAGCAGGAAACATCGTACACATAATGATTTTAAATAAAGGAATTCTGCACGAGTTTAATCAGTATTTTAACTTTACCTGGCCCAGTCCCCAGGTAGTTAACCTCATTAAGTACCTCATTTAACACGTTAATTTAATAACTAACATTCAAAATACATCAAAGAGTCTCTTCTTTTGGAAAATGAATTACACTGAACTGTAAACCAGCATTAAAGGAGCAGTGTGTAGGATTCAGTGCCATCTAACAGTGTAGTTGCTGATTGCAACCGCCGTGCTTCACCCTCTCCTTCCTAGTGTAAAGAAAAAACTACAGTGCCAAGCACCAGGTATAATACGCGTAAGGCCCACTTTTTAATTGTTCTTATCTGTGGCATCTGTAGCTATAAAAGGCCCATTCTGAGGTACCAAAAACATAATGATTGTTATTTTCAGGTGATCATACATAATGAAAACATAACTATGAATATTATATTTTATATTTGCCATTTTCTGTAGATAGAGCCTCCTACATATGACACACTTGAAGTTCAAGGTCTGTGATGTGAATCACAAAGCGAGAACAGAAAGAAAATGATTTTTCTTTTAAAGTCGGTGGGTATCTTTCATGTCTCCTGTGGAGAGGAAGTTTCAGTGGATGTATAAGTCACATGCTTTATGTATGTGACTTATGACTCTGTTTCCATTGACTTTTGTCACATTCTGGATTTATTAATGCACCAATTTATCCAACTCCCACAAGAGAAAAAAACTTCTTCATTAAAATGACTGTAAAAGCTCCCATCTTCCCCAAACACAAAATCCGTCTCACATCACTGTGCAGCGTATTTGAGCTTATACCATCCAAGTGGCAAACGTAACAGTTGATAACAATGGTCCCTTTCAAAAATTTCCAAGTGTTTTTCCTTTCATCGTGATTTCACTTCAGGTTTCATACATTAAAGACAGAAAATAAGTTACACACAAAGACTACGCATTTCTGTTTTTCTTTTCTTTTTCCAATCTTTTATCATTATTTCTGACAGCAATATGTTTTCTACTGTGCACACTGTAATCTTGCAAGCTTTCTGAGGAAGCACAAAGCCAGATTGTAGGAATTCTGAACATCTCAGGAATCATTTTCCACATTTTGCACACTCTAAACATTGCTTAACCTTTCTTCCATAAAAGCAGATCTTGAACCATGTTGACACTGACATGTAATGAGGTAAATGGTGTCCCAATCCGCACCCTTTACACCTGTTTCTGCACTTTTGTAAGTTTGTTTCTCTGAGTAAAATATAATAACTGAGCAAGAAGAGTATATCTGTGACTGACTTTTAGTCACTGGCGAGAGCAAAAATACCAGTTTCTACGCAGTGTTGCTTTAAGGCGTTTGTATCTCCAGTGTGTTTCCCCGACCAACCTAGCCTCCTGTTGCCATGCGCCATTTGGACTGCCAATCACAATGACAGCTGTCAATCAAGCAGCAGCTGACACATATGTATGACAAGTGAAATCACTAGCCTGGAAAGGAGAAGGAAGGCATTGGATGGCCTGCCAAGGCCTTGAGGAAGTCTGTTAGCAGAGACACTTTATCTGCCTGGAGACCTCAAGGAATGATTAAACCCTCCTCAAGCTGTGTGGTAAGATCCGTGTGTGTTTGAGATAAATCTGATGTCAGGCTAATGGGGAGGACATAATGCTGTTTTGTGTGTCACCTAAGTGACCATTTAACACACACACTCCTGCAGACACTTAACAAAGGCCGACAGACCCGTCTGCAGCCATTTATTTCATTTACCTGTCACCTGTGTGCACACACCAACATTCAGTCTCAGCACAAACACACACACACACACACACACACACACACACACACACACACACACACACACACACACACACACAATCAGGCTCTCCTAAGGTGATCTCTAACTTGATTATATGTGTGCGTGTGCGCAAGAGATGGAGACAGCGTGGCAGTGTTGTGGAGAGGGGACAGGTAATTGAAATAAAGGTCCTCTCTCCTCTCTCTTTCCTGAAGCTACAGCCTTGAGCTATGAATGTCTTACAGGATACACAATACTTATGAGATAAAGGTGCTGAGAGATAGATATTGTCTGCCAATATTTAATATCTTTAAATATTAAACACATAAAAAATTTATAACACTGATTTTTTATTCCAGACTGAAATAATGAGACAACATTTTCTGCATAATTAAAACAAATAGAATTAATTATTAAAATCTTTGCAGGTTGGTTTTGGGATATGCAACTGGGAAGTCAATGCATCTTAATAAATGTGGTGAAACACATCTCAATATAATGCAGTGGTAACAACACCATCCGTAGCCAACAAAATTACCATAAAGCTGAATCAACATCACTTTGACACACTGTCAGCAAAAACTCAACGTTACTTTGTAAGTGTAAAGTTTACTTGATATAGTTAGACTGGACAGATTCCGAACAAAACTGCTGTTATAGGACATAGTTCTTATTTGACTCTTGTTTATCATCTGCGTTTTTATTATGTCAGTTTTTAATAGTTTGAGTCCAAAATGTAAGCATCAACAAAAATCAGTTTGCAAGAGAGTGGGAGCAGAGACCTCTGTGAAGGCCAAAAGTCTAGTCTGCAAATCTGCAAGGACAAAATCTGTATTTCAGTTAAACTGTTTTTCCTTAGTCCATGCGTCACCCTTCCACCAAGTTTCAATAAAATTGGACCAGTATTTCTTCAGTAATCCTGCTGGCAGACAAACAAACGGCACAGAAAACACATCTTCCCTGGTGGAAATAATAAACATACTATGTACCACGCACACTCTTTTATAGTCAGTTTTAACATCACAACTTTATCCCCATTTCATGATTCTGGGTTTCTCGTTTAGAGTGTCCTGTTTTATTTTGTAATTATCTCCTCATGTCTAAGCTTCCTGCCAGTTTTGATTGTCTGTTTCACTCTGATTAGTTTCACCTGTGCCTTGTTGTCCTGCATTTACTTGTTTGGTCTGTGTGTTCCTTGGAACTTTTCTTTTCTGGACCTTGCCTTTCCATTTGGACTTTTGGACCCTTGCCTACCATGCTGTAATCCTTTACTCTTAGACTGCTCAAGCTCTGCTTTCTGTAGCATCTATATTTGAACTGCTCCTCTTTGAGCTATCTTGCTTACATAAAAACAACAATTAACAATACGTTGCATGAAATTGAAAATCAAAATCAAAAATCTATTTCAACTATTTTTATTTTTGAAGAAAATCATCCTCCAGTGTTTCAGGTCAACCTGACCCAACAAGCACCAGCAATGCAATCTACACACAACAGGTACAGAAAAGTCCAAAGTCTACTGCCCTTTTAGCTCTGTTTTGGTCTCCACCGACTGGTGGAAATATGTTTCCTAAAAGTAAAATGCTCCGGAGTTGAAGTTTCTATCACAGTGGCCCCTTTATACACAGCCATTTGATGAGTGTTCTATACATAGAAATATTATATCAGCTTGATATACCAAAATGTCATTATCTTCTGTAAAGAAAACAGTCTATCAGATGGATATTAAAGTTCAATGTATCTCCGATTTTGTGGGATTTACAAACAGGCTGTTCGTAGATCCAGTATAATACTTCCCATTCATGAGGCACTGGAGTGCATTGTTTCATTCAATTGACCAAAACACTTCAAATTGAGTATCACTGATGCTTGGCAACTTCAGTATGTGTTTGTGTGTCCTTGAAGACGAGACAATCCTTTGTCCTACATTATTAACAGGAACATTCTAACAAATTTACCTGTCTGTTGAGAGGTTGACAAGTCCTCTGACACAGTTAGCCTCTGGCCTTATGTGTGTCAAAATATCTAATGAGTTTGTATTCTTCTGCACTGATAAGATCCAAATCATTAGACATGCTTTCAAAAATCTATCAATGAGACTATTCAGATCCAACCAGGGCACAGAAATAATTAGATCAGGATGACTGATTCCCACATTGTCTGCAAGTGATGGAGATGCTCTTTCCAGCCAGTTGTTTCTGTTGAAGTTTCCAAAAAGTTATTTTAAGTTTCACCTAATTCCTCTAGTGTTATGTAAAGGTATAAAATATCAGCTCAATAATGAATACAAATGCATATTTGGAGAGTTGTCTGACCACCTTTCCCATTTTGGAAAATATGCATATTTGCTTTCTTGGCAAAAAATTGCATGAGCAGATCAATGTCGAAGCTTCAGGCAGAAACTAGTTAGCTTAGCTTGGTATGTTATATCTAACTCCAAAATTTCACTGGGCACGGATGACCAAACCTGAGCAAGTCTGGCAGGGAAACCACTCTGCTTCTGAATCGCTCTGGTTAGGTCACTTGGAGAACAGAGCAAAACAGTGTCGCGGCCATGACATGACATAGACGTGCCAAGTGGGCTTTGGGGTAAACATGTTATACGTGCTGGTTAATCTGTACTAAAGTTTAAAAAAAGATAACGTGTGTTCATGGAGGGTTACGTGTTGCACCATTTCTTCATAAGTCACAGTATTTTCCTGGTGTTGCAACTGGTTGCCTGGAAACCTCACAATAATGAAATTCAACAACAAAGACTCCTGTTGATGTATTTCTGCGCTTTAGCATTATTCTTCTAACACCATATGCTCATGTTGCCTATTTTATTCAGCTGTCTATTACATTGTCAATAGTACAACTGATAGATGGAAAATACCAGGTGTTTTTCAGTTTGAAAAGACACTTGCATCAACTTAGTGTGATGTCGTAATTGCTAAACACTGTATGTGTTCATGTTGCTGAAGATCATGTGATGTGATCAGTCACTAAAAGAACTAAATGGTGAGATAAGTTTGTCGTCTGCTGTTTGAAAAGCCAAGAGTGAACTTTTAATCTCATATTATTGATCTTCTTCTCAGTATTATCTTAAGTTTGCTGTTAAACTTTTTTGATCACTCATGTACAATTTTTTGGTTCATTCAGTATGTTCCATGTTAACACTTTCACCTTTCCTGAACCTAGATTGTACGTGAATGGAGAAAAATGTCTGTACTGGATGTGTGTTTTCCACTTTCCCTTCAGGCAAGAAAGTACAAGAAAAGCATGTGAAGCCCTTTGTTCAGGGTACACGCACACACACATTCAAAACCACACAATGGGTGACAATGAAAAATTGAATGAATCACTCTCTACCCCGAGGAGGCCATTGTGTCTTCCATGGAACATCAATCCATACACAGCAGACCACAGGGAAGACGTGTGGGCATGTTTGAGGGGAGAGAGAGAGAGGTGGTGAGACAAGCTGATTGACCAGATCCATCAGGTGGAAATCATCAGTATCTAAAGCTTTTCTCCTCCTCCTCCTCCTCACCTGTCTTCTCTCGACACATCCATTTTGTCTCTAATCCTCCCTTCTTTTCCTGCTCTCTTTTTACCCATCACTACTAGTCCTCGTTTGCACGACCGCTTTAGCATCTTACAGTCTTTCCCCTGCCCCGTTTTATTCTCTATTGCCCTTTACCTGTTTTTTTTCCCCCCGTTCTTTTGCCTTTCTGTTACTGTCTTTTAGTAAAGCATTCCTATCTGCAGAGGTGGATGGTTCATGGTGCTCATCTGTCACTGTTGGCTGTCACTTAAATTCTTTTGCTGTCACCTTCACACAGTGTGTCTCTTTCTTCCTTGCCTAAAACTTTATGCTCCTCCCTCCTCGTTTTCATACTGAAATGAACACTTTTCACCCCATCTCCCTGCAACCTCACATCCAGATCTCTTTAGCGATCACAGTAGCTCTTTAACTTCATTCCCAATTCATTCTTTCAGGCTTAACTAGCTGTCACTTTTTCAAATTTAAATTTTTCAATTTTTTCTCTTTTTGCCAACAAAAATTTGACTTTGAATTTAGTGACTAGCGCTGAAGCTCTAATCTCCCTTCATTGTTCAGTATTGATTCTATTTCCAGCTGGATCAAACTAAAATGCAAACAAGCTGATCATACAGCCTACCACTGAATATGCTTTTATATTTTAGCATATTTAACAAGTCTCAAATTCATATTATTCATAGGAAAAAAACACATTCCCAATAAACAAGTCCCAAGCTGCTTGGATAGCAAAGTACCTGCTAAAAATAAATAGTTAAGATACTGGCTTAGATGAGTTTGATTAAAGGAGCAGTGTATATGATTTAGTGACACCCAGCAGTTTGAAAATATGTAAGGCTCTATTTAGAAGTAGTGTTTAGTTTGTCCTTTCTGGGCTACTGTAAAAGTGGTGTAACCTGGCAGACTCTGTGGAGTCTCATTCTAAGAAACAAAAACATTACAATTCTTATTGTCAAGTGATTTTTATACCACTGAAACATGGTTAAGCAGATCATATTCCATTTCTGCCATATTTTGACACACCAGACCTTCTAATCAAGTCAAATATTTGTCCTGAATTCTTAAACCAGGTCATGTCTTGAGCCAATGAAGATCACAGCACCATTAAAGTGAGAAAACCACTATAACTTTCATTAAATCTATCTGCTGCTGAAGGTGGGCAAATGACAAAGACTGCTAATCTAATCTGCAGCTTAATTAAAGTCACTTTCAAAATCTAGGTCAGTTCAGCTTGTATGACACCGTGTTTTGTTCAAACTGCCTTGACAAATCATTTAAAATTCAGTACTTTGCACCTCTGATTGACTTCTCGTCAGAAATGGTGGCAGAGGCTCACATTTGGAGCTATCTGCCTGGCATGAAGTGAAGCAATTTGTCAGAAACAAAGCTGTAATCATTAAAGCTTGTAGAAATGTTATCATATCATCACATTCTGTCAATTATTCTGTAAAATTGAGGGTATGCGTAAATGGAAAAATGAATGTTGAGTGGGGATAAAATGCCCTCACTTCCCATCTCTGTGATATAAGTTTGGCTAAGTTGAAACAACTGCGGTGTGAATGCTTGTTTAATGATTAGGGAAAATAAATCAATGCTGACCTACTTGTTAAGATGCTTTCTACGCCATATTTTTACTTTTTCACAGGACGGACCACACAATTGCTTCTCAGGAAGGCATACATTGTTTTAAGAATTTCAACAAATCATCACCTGTTAAGTTGAACTGTAATTAAATGACTTTAGGAGCTGATTTGGGATGCATGGAACAGGGTTATTGACTTTATGTGGAATGTGCATGTGAGATATGTTGTGTTGTGACCATCAAAATTCTCATTTGTCACCCAGCAGCTGTTCTGCTTTGTGTATTTCAAGCACCACTTCACAACATTTCTAACCAGCTTACATGAAAATGTATCTCATCAGCCAGAATAATGTTTCATATTACTGCCTCTGTTGTAATGCAGGAAAAACTACTAATATTTAGCATCTAAAAATAAGACAATTTTGCAATTGAGATCTGCAAAATTTCACCTCTTCCCTGACCTCCAGTGGTGGTGTGTGGTCGGTCATGGTTAATTCAGAGTACTGTTAGAAATATCACTCCTCGCTCGTGCTTCAATAATTTACCACAACTGTCTAAGGAACAGACAGCCGTGATAGTGTGTGGCTTCCTTGATATTTAAATTCAAGCTGAAGGCCAAATTATATTCCACCTGCCATCATACTTATTATAAAGTTTTATTAAAGGACTTCGGTTTAACTTCCATACAGCACACAAATGTCACATGAATCAATGTTGTTCGTGTCACAGTGGCCTTTCAAACAGCTGGGCACTTGAACTCACCAATGTAGCTCATGTTCTGCAGAGTGTAAATGAAATGTGAACACGATCAACACAAATCACTAGTAGACTGGTATACCAGGGTATCCTGGTGGGGACAATCTAACTATTGGCATTAGAGACAATGTCCTCATTGGGCCTGCAGGGCTGTTCTGTTCTTTTAATTTGTGTCTTTATCCTCTACAAAGTACACTCAGTTCAATGGAAGTTTAATACTGTGCATGTGTTTGTGTGAGGAGATAAAAGGTAGAAAGAAAGAAACCGTTTTTCATGTATATTTTATGAACTGAAGTCGGAAACATGCATGTAAAGTGTGTGCATATATACAGGCTTAACAGCTTTGAATCACAGCTTATTAGTTCAGATGGAGGCCAGATAAATATGAAGTAAACACACAGTTACGTGATTAAAGGCTTAGTGACAACAGAGACTGGCCCGAGGGCAGCTGAAAACTGAAGGAGGGAGAGCTCTAAGCTGAAGAAAATAAAATGTTAAAATAAACCTGCAGTGCTGCAGAGATATTTTCATATATTTTTCCTGAACCATATGTTTGCCATATTTTTTTAAAGGATTAGAATCTGTCTATCTATCTATATATCTATATATATTTCATTTAACAAACTCATAACTGATTTTACTAAAGGACCGATATTGGCAACAGTCAGACATATCATAATCCTGGTTTTAATGTTGTCATGGACACTAAAGAGGCATGGAGAACTGAATCTGCACCCTCTAGCTGACTCCTCATTCTTTAGTTACAGTTGCTATGCCTGTAAATCTTTTTGATCTTCGACAGTACATATGAGGTTTACAATCCAGTAATAACAAGAAGATTTGCCACTTTCGATGAGTCCTTGATTACAGTCAGAGGTAGCCCACAAACGTTGACATTGCCGGCTTAAACAACAAATGTCACTGGTGAATTTAACTAAGTTGGTTGAACTTTTTATTTCCAGACAACTTTGTTTCTAGCTGACACACTTTCAAAAGATTTCTTAAAAGGTACTTGGGGGCTACATGCATAGTTTAATGCTAAGAAGGGATGATAAAAGAGGATGTCAGATAAGGAGGATAAAGTATACCTCAGGCAAAAAGCTAGCATTGTCACCAGTTAATGATCCGAGCAAAAGACAAAAACACATAAAAACAGCATTGTTCATGTATTTCAGTGAGGAACTAGCTAGTCCTAGTGTTATTATTGTGATCATAAAAAAAAAAAAAGTTTCATAAACCCAGCTGATTAGTTCAACTAATTACCTACCTGGTATTCAGGAGCATTGCAATATGCTTAATATACTGCATTTTCAAACTAGGCTTGAAATAAACACTTGCTACGTCTCGAAATTCTACTTTTTCTACATTTGTACCAGACTTATTCCAAAGCGAAGTTCTTTTATTTTCATTTTATGTAGTTTCATCACTTCATTGACGTTTTGCTAGCTGTTCCCTGCACTTATATCTCTAACCCCCTAATCTATCCCATCCGTCTGTCTCTCACACAGTGACACTGTCTTTCAACACTGGCCTTTGTCTGATGTTACTTTGCCACAACTTTTCCTTCTCTGTTATAGTCTCTAATCTCTGAATAGAGATGCAGCGGAAGGAGTTCAACATTTCATTTGGCAATGACGCTCTTCAGTCAGCACTCACAGAAGGACGTTGACATTGGGAACACAAGGATGATTGCCACGCAACTTTATGTAGGAGAACCTTCCCACAGCACCTGAGGTCAAGGAGCTTTAAGTGTAGATGCACAATTACTTTGAGGTCAAAGTACTCCTGTTTGCCTCCTTTATGGACTTGAGTAAGCTATAGATGTTGTAATCAAATAGATTCTGTACTACTTTCAGTCGAAGAAATTGGAACAGGAACTGATGTTTTTCAATTGTTAGTCTGTTTAAGGCATTCATGAAGCCCAGACAATCAGCTGCCATCTTTGGTCCTTATTTTACTATTTTACATGGCACTATTTGTAAGTATTACACTATTAAGAGTGTTTAATGTCTGCATCATGTGAATACCTGAATGAGTATACAAGCCAACACTTCTCAAATAAGGGTAGCATGCCTGTGAGCATCTAACAGTTGTTTCTTGGAGGAAATGGTATGCTTACCTGACTGTTGATCCCCACAGAGGTTTATCTTCCATAGTCTTTTACATCTTCATCCATCCTTCGAAGACAGCTTGGCAGAGGTAACTTCACATGATTGGCCTCTACATTGAGGTCCTCTTCATAATCAATGTAAACAGATGTCAGAAGACAACTTTTGTAAGTGGTGTTCCCTTTCATATTGTTCACAGCATTCACGCCAATGAATAGCGTGCTGTGGTTTGTTTTTGTTACATGTCTGCATGTGGAGCAATAAATTATCTTGACAACTGTATCATATTCTGCAAAGAGGTACTGACAATTCCATTAAGGAAGTCATTTGCGTTTCACCTCATAATCTTTGGGCCATATGAATATGCATTGCATATGCAAATCCTTTGGACGGTTACAGACATGCATTGTTGTTCTGTTCTGTTTAGGGACCTACTTTGTTTTGCTGCCTGTTCAGACTGCCGCATTGATAACCACAGGCTTTATGACTGGACAATGAATGCTAGTCAACAGTCACAGCTCTATCTCTAGCAGCAAGATTGCATGACATACTGCACAGAAACATGCTAGAGTCATGGGACTGAAAATGTCATCAGGAACTATTTCTCTCATTCACTTGACAGTCAATCCATCAACTGAAATCTGCTTCTCTATCCTGTCTCACTTCACCTCAGATCCCCTCCTCCATGTCACTCCTCCATCCTGTGAGCTATCCATCATTTTCTATCATTGCCAGCTCACTCTAATGTAGTAATGTAGGTTCGTTTGAGTACCTGACGCAGTCATTCCATCAATGTCAGTCATCCTGTCTGTAGTATACTGTATGTCTTTGGCTGTCCAATCAAGTTGAGAAAGTTTGGGGGAAAAATAAAAAATAAAATTTCAATGAAATAAGATAAAACTAAAGTTAATTTAAAGGCATTTATTCTACTTTTATTTTCCTGTAGATGCTAATTTAAAATTAGATTAGTCTTTTTTGACATAATTTTATAGTTTTGGCAGATTTACATCTCCACGGATACAAGTCAGAGATTGAGTCATTATTTACTGCATGTCTCAGCAGGCACATTTTTATTATTAAAGATGATGTGAGAGCAAAAGAAGAGACTGGTTTGAAAAAAGATTTTTCAGTAGTTAATCTGTGAGTATGTATGTCTATGCTTGGCTGGTATTCTACAAATGTGATGGTGGCACCAGGTGAGGAAAAATATCCATATTAAGGACATTTCCCTTGACCCTCATGCTGTGTTAATTCAGTGTTATTTCTGCAAAAGCTGGAGGATATTTCATCATCGTGATTAAAACGCACTTTGAATCATACATATCATAAGACCTATGACAAGTGAAGCGTGTTTCATCTTAGTACTTTTTGAAAATACCTCATCAAGGAACATGTATACAGGTTTGATGTAGTTGGTTGGGGTCAAACATATGTATGATTGCAGTCTATAGCCTGTGTACACAACATTACTGTAGCAAAGTAAGAACTTCAATTAAACAAGATTTTCAGTTTGTGTTGAAGCTAACCTGTGGAGATTTGTTGTAACCGAAGTTATATTTACAGTCAGTAAAGAAAATAAAGGTGTGTATCCTCAAGGCCTATTCTGTTCAATGCTTTTGTAAAGCCTTTATTTATTTATTTATTTATTTATTTATTTTTTAAATGTTCACATCCATGTTTGCTAGTTTGCAGTCTTGATGAATCACTCCTTAATCCTAAATAGGCCCAGCAGACGCTGCACCTATGCTGCCTCCTGAAGGGTCCATGCAGCTAGGCAGAGATGTTTTCCGTGTCCAGTCGAAGTAAATCTTAAGATTTTGGCTGGCTAAGCCTGCACACCAATCTAGAAGATTAAAGAGTGACATAATTCCCCCTGAAAGTCTTGTTTTTCCTTATCATGCAGTGTCAACTTCAACCTCTCACCCTGCTGCAGTGATGTACAAGTGTACTCCAGGACCCCGTGACTCTAGGACATCTGTTGGGTGTACATGTAGGTGTAACAGCACACACTTCTAACCACACCCAGCGACACCCGTCGGTGATCCTGGTTGTGTCGGAAATGAAACAGGCTTGAAACTTTTAACCACAGAGGGCAGCAAAACACTTCTTTTAGGCCAGTGTTACGTTACTCTTTAATAAATGTCAGGAGGGTGTTACAAATTCCATAAATGATGATGTTTAAAACACCATTTTAAATGAGACGTCTCACCAAACAAACGGATGAATGGAACTCTTGTGATGTGTCTTATTTTCAGACAAATTTGAATTAATCATTTTCTTTTCCCTCTCAGTATTCGTCTCTAATGGAGTCACAGACACAGACATGCTCAGAGACGTCGTGGTATCCATTTCACTCCAGTCTTGTTTGGCTGTGAGCTGGCGTTAAATCCTCCCATTCTGCGCCCAAATGAATGTATTATTTGGTGAGGATTAGTGTTAAATGGTTCTTTTCTCTCTCTCTGTGGACTTAATAGAATGAGAGAATTAAATGCCAACTACCATCTAAACAATACTTAACCAGAATGGATGACAGTGTGTCTTCTTTTGTAGCTGTGTAGATGAGTTCTTGTGCATCTCTGTATTCTCCTGTGTGTATGGTTGTGTTTTTCTATGGACTTTTAAGTGCAATTTAAATGTACAATTTTCAGAAATCTCAAACAGTGTAATTTCCTATAAATGTATTTGCATGTATGTTGACTAAGAGCTATGATTTGACTCCCTTCTCTCAAGAATAAATGTGGACTATCAGGGGGAGACACTCCATTTCTCTTTGCCTAGGACTATCAGGCATCATCACAGTGTGCAGGATAACAGAAATTAGCCTTTAATGAAGTGGCCACTTCTAAACTTTAATATTGTGTTTATGGCTTGTCTCACTGCCCCCAGGTGGCCAAAAACAAACACAAAAAATGTTGTTGCAGCTTTAGATTTAATATGTATATTCTATTATATTATTCTTTGCTTTTTCTATCACATTTTTTCATTGATTTTGAACATAAGCACAATTTATTTCCTGAGGGGCATCCAAAAGGAGAGATTGGTTTTGCTGTGTTTTGTCAAACATGGGAGTTCACCAGTGGGTCCGGATTATTGATAAGCGTGGGCTACTTTTGTAACACATTTTGAAATGTTTGAAACATTTTACTAAATTGCACAGAAACTATACTGCTTTGTTGCACTGCTCTTCACTTCAACTCGCTGGAATCACAGCGTCTCTTGTGTGTTGGTGTTTGTAAATGTAAAGAACTGTCAGGTTGTCAGAGTTTGACAGTGACAGCAATTACATACCCTCTTAAAAGGGCAAACGCTTGCTCTTTCTAATTGCAGATTTTTTTTTTTTCTCCAAAAGACAATTGTGTTAAGAGAGGCATGTGTCCTTCATAATATATAAAACCTGTCATGTATAAATAGTGTATTGTCCTTTCCTTCACATCCATAAAGCAACACAGCAGCTGGCCCTTTGGGGAATGATGGCTGTCAGCTGTATTTCACAACTGTCTGAACGTGGTTGGTATGATACTTTTAGTTAAGTGTGAATTACATTTACAAGGATCAATCTAGCATGAGTGGTTAATGTCTGCCTCCCATCCATCTCACCATTTCATATATTGCATGTAGCCATTCATCCAGCCATCCAAGGGTAGTGAGTGAAGGCTGAAGCTGACAATCATTGCATCACATACTCGCACTACGAAACTATATAAAAAGCAGGCAAGAGAAGGAACAAACACTGATTGGTTCAAAGGGGCCTTTGCAATAAACTACTAAAATACTGCCTATTAAAAGGACTTTACACCATCCGCATTGTCTATCTAGCACATAGCTGTCATCTGTAGCTATGACAGCGCTTGGGCTCTGTAGCTGCATCGTAGTTGACGTGCGCTTCGTCAAAAATGTTACATCTGACATACTTTTTGTCCAGCGACTGATGCTGTCTATCACACTGAACACAGTACTGTAAACACAGCAATAATCTCATTCTTCACTTGAAAGATAAGATGTAATAGACGATACCAGGATGTGACTCCAGTTCCGTATGTGTGCATCGTCACTGCAGAATACGGTATGGCCTGAATACATCCACCTCATGCTGTGATAGATAGATTTTACAGTAAAACATTTACTGTTTCGGAGTTATCACATCACTCCATGTCTGGCGATTCTTAACTAGATATCTCAGGTAGAGAGTAGTGTCTAAGATCCCTTCTGAAGAATAATTGGCTCTGCTTGTGCTATATCATTCAGTCCTTTAACCCCCTCAGAGCCAATTTACAGCCTCACAATATTAATATTAAATTCAGGTTTGACTATAGAGGTAACTTTAATGACTTGCTTGACGAGCGTAAGCATCTTTCCAGTGGCTAATGAATTGTAAAATGATTATTTTTTCACAATGATTGTGTTTCATTGCATATCTAATATGTTGCATGATATATCAAACAGATAGGATCCCCTTCACCCTTTCCCACTGCTCACATGCTCATTTTCCAGAGCACAGACCTATTTGTCTTTTTATTTATCTCCTTTTTGTCAGTCTGGATTTCATTCCTCTTTGTCATTCAGCTACAGGCAGATGAGTGCCACCTCTCCTCCTCCTTCACCTCTCTAACCCAGTCATTTAATCTGCTCTTCTCACCTCTATTCCCGTCATGTACACTCCTCCTTGCCTACGTCCTATCCGCTGTTCCCTCCTTGTCTTTACTCTCTTTCCTTTCACTCAGTCAGTCACACAGCTGTCCTCCCCTCTTCTCGACCTCTAGTCTTTCACCCTCGTTTCCTACATCATCTCTGTCCTTCGCTGTCGAGATCTAATACGACACTGTTCGTGTGACTGATATACTCAAACATAATTGTATACCATGTCATTCACTATCTGTTCCTCCTTTACCTCACGAACTCTCGTGTGCACCATCTTCTCATTTATTGTGGATAAAACACATTCAGTTTTTAAACTCACTCATTAATGTACAATAATACAAGAAGAAAACAACACAGACTGATTTTGTATACAACCCAACATATGGATAGTAAGCTGGAGGCATCTCTAATTTGCTACTGCAGATGGTGCCAGTATTGGATTTAACAATTTTCTTCAAAGTTTTTCAGGTAAGGGTGCAAAAAAGTAGAAGTGCGAGGTTTCCAGATGCTAATTCAAACAACAATTTATGTAAAACAATATAATGTCAATTGAGTTTAATATAAAAACAACAGGTTTCAAAACCTGGGAGCTTCTGCTGGTGGTGTTCTTTGTTCAGTCAGGGGGTGTTCTGCTTGTGCTAATTAACAGCACAGTACGTTAACACACTTATTTTTTTGTTTGTTCCAAGTAAATCACATTTTTTTTTGGCAAACTCAACCGACTCGTAGGCGTTGGTTGGTGGTTCATTACATATTCAATATAATGCAATTCCAGTTGAAACCAGATTTTAGGAGCTTTTACATCCATCCATCCATCAATCCATACATCCATCCATCCATCTATCCATTTCCTTTTGCATATCTGGGGTCAGATCTTGGTAGCAGCAGGTTTAGCAAGGTGTTTCAGACATCTCTGTCCCTAGCAACACATTCCAGCTCCTTCTGGGGGATCCCAAGGCATTTCTCTCCAGGGGTCTCTTGCCCGGAAAACATCCAAAGAAAGGCACCCAGGAGGCACCCTAATCAGATGCCTTGACCACTGTGACTTGCTCCTTTCACCGCAAAGGAGCAGCGCTTATACTCCAAGCTTTCTCCGTGTGTCCAAGCTTCTTACCACCCAGCCACCCTGTGGAAAACTCATTTTTTGGTGCCTGTATCTGTGATCTGTATAGGTAAGGGTTGGTGACTATAGGTGAGGGTTGGAACATAAATAGACTGGCTGAGCTCCCTCTTCCAGACAATGGTCTGTTACAATGCATTGCTGCTGGCACTGCACCAATCCACCGGTCCATCTCACATTCCATGTTCCTGTCATTTGTGAGCAAGACCCTGAGATACTTAACTCCACTGCTCACTCCAGTGAGATCATCAAATCAGATGACCACACCTGCAGAACTAGTTGTACTTTGTATTCTGTGCTAATTACCAAATGTTACCACCTGATTTGATATGTGGAGCATCAACTTAAAACAATTTGATTTGATCCTACTGATTAGATTTCGTGTTCAGAACTACTAGTGCAGCATAGGGCCGTAAATATAGTATTCCAGAAAGTGAAAGAGGTTGTCCATCTAAGTGTGTCTTTAAAGCCTCTGTAGGATTTGAAAATATCTTAATTTGGCAACTTCTAGTGGTAGTATCAAAAGCGGCACAATGGCACAGCAGCACTGGGCTGAAAGGAACTTGCAGGGCGCATCAGTTATCACTTGAATTGTCTCATCTTAATACAAAACAGAACAAAAAAGGCCATCTGAATACTGTGAAGTGGTACACTGACACAAAAGGTCACACAGGCACTTTCAAAAAGATCCTAATAGAATTCTCACAAAAGTCATAAATCTGCACCTGGAGGCATAAGAGACTTATTGAGCCTGTGGAATTATGTGTGCACGCATGTGTGTGAGTCGAGTAAAGCCAATAAATTCACTTCAACAAGACTGACACATGTTAGAGAAAGAAAAGGATTCATTTCAACATTGCCTGTCAGTCGTTGCTGTTTTCCAAGCAACAAGGGGGGAACAATTTTCAAAGAAGGCCATACTTGACCTCAATCTGTTAGTCAGTCAGTCAGCCTGCCAGCTCATCCGAAACAAATTCACTGACGCACCTGTGTCTACCAAGGAAAGAGTTTGTTTCTCACGCTGTAAAAATGATCTATAAACAAAATAATTTACTCTAATCTGTTTTCCTGTTTTATTCTTTCACTTAAGCACAACAAGCACATAACAAATAATACATTTGCAGACCTTGGAGAAAAAACTGTGCACATTTGCATCCAAGGAAAGGAAGCAAATAAATACAGATGGTCGGATTAATGGAGAGTGTGGCAGGTTTAGGGATTTGATGGAAAAGCATTTTCCGATAAAGGTAAAGCTGATTCAAATAGGTTACATTAAATACATTATGTTTTGTTTCCAGTGTGTAACCGTGTTAATCAGATTTTCTTTGTAGAAGTCAGAGCTCCTCTGTCAACTAGCGTCGAGGAAGAAATGTTCAGCCATTAAAGACACATCATGTCAAGCTAATGACTGTAATATGCAAGTCAAAGAGGAGAGAAACATGTCTGTTGTTAGATGAACATTATTTAAAGCAGCTATAATTGATATTTTCACGACAACAATGTATGAAAATGTCAATGTGGCAAAAGAACGTCGCTTGTAGTGATAAACCTGCAGACATTTCTGCTAAATCTGACAAATCCGCAGCTCCCCTTCACTTTATGGATATACAGTGAGATTCAGCTCATTATTAAACTATCCAGCTGCACTTTCACCACTCTCTGTGTTGTTTCCAGCCACAGCTGACAGCTGTTTTTGGTGAAGATGCTCTAAAAACTCACTGTACATGACCTGCTCGGCACCAAACAGCATACAGACACAGTTAGCAACTAGCTGGTGAACATACTGGAGCATTTTACTACTATAATGAGTTGGTAGAGACCAAAAAGTGAGACAAATTTGACCTTTGTCAGTTTAATATTTGTCCGTAACTGCTTGGTGTGTGAATAAGCAAATGTTTGTTAACTAGATCACCTAGTTTTTGGCCCCCAAGATGACAGAAGAAAGATGAAAAGATTGTGATATCAGAAAGCAGATAATCCCGAATGAGTTGCAAGGCACTTTGAGGACAGCCATAATGACTTGTGTGTGTGAGTCAAGCAGTGAGTGGCTCCTGTATTATTGATCAGCTGTAGATAGAGACGCAGATTGAAAGCGACAATTACAATTTCGGCACAAACAGAAGACACGCACAGGTTTCATAATATGGAAATGCACATGAAATTATTATTTGTGTGTTGGTGTGTACTGTAATGTCTGGGTAGGTTTCATGTCTGTGAGACACTGCATTCATGAGATACACACACACACACTGCCACCTGAAAAGTCTTTATATATGGTTTGAACATGTTCATGCAGACGCCTGAACAAATGACCCTACATGAACGCACACACAAACAGCAATGTTGACAACACGGCTTCCAGATGCATCTACTTGTCGCCTTTTGTCACTATAACCTTGTGTAGTGTAGCATGACAACTCTGTGTGTGTGTGTGTGTGGCCGTGCACGTGTGCATATTTAAATACGTTCATGCCTTTTAATTCTCCCACCTTTCTAATTCAACCAGTTTTAGCTTATGATCAGTGTGCCATAATTATGTGTGTGTGTGTACTTTTTAATTTTAATGAGTGTCCCTGTAACTTGTATGTATTATTTCAATGTGTATTTAATAGCTACTTCCTTATGTTGAGATGTTTGCTGATATGCGTGCTGATATGAACGATTGAATGTAAATATTGTATGTACTGCATGCAGTATGTGACTTGTGGAAGTTTTATAGAAGTTGACAGCAGACTGTAGAGTGCATGTATATATCAACTCAGAGATGCATGCGAGCTCTGTACACATGCAACAGTTAAGGGCTTTTAAAAGGATGATGGGATGGAAACATTTCAGTCAACTCTAATTAAACTCTGAAGGGGGTGGGGGATTATGGAGGACCATGAGAGTACAGAGAAAATTAAGGAAGGTAAGGTAGAGAAAAACTGAATGAAAATTCAACAACGAGTCACAAAAGTATGATGCTTTTAGTAAGTAGTAAATGGTTTTGAATAGTTCCACTTTGTATTGAAGGTACAGTCCAGTTGTCCTGGACTGTTTAGATTTTTAATTACTTAGAATGAAAAAATATTATTATCCTAAATTGACCCATGGATCTGCACCATAAAAGAACATTCATTACCCACCCTTGTTTTTTGTGCTCCTGCTTTCCTAAGCTGCTGCTGTGCTGTAGCATTTAGTGATGTCATATCTCTCAGGATTAGGAGTGCATAAATCGTGCAAAACTATGGAGTAATTTGGCTTTTTGGATCTTAATGAGCCCACATATTTCTAAATATCCAAAGATCTGAGTTTGGTGTATGTGCATCTACATTAGGATTGACGTACACTACTTCAAAAGGATGGAATAGTGTGTGTGGGGTGTCAGTCTGTAAAGCTAATATTATGACATAATGCATTTAATGATCAAATTTAATTTCTTAGCAGCCAGACTGATTAATTAAAAGCTGCAATTAACATGGTTCTTCATTAATGTGTGGGTTAGCCTCAAGGCATTTTGTGTCTGGTGGAAAGCAAATTTATATCAGAACTGTCTCTCACTCTACACAACCCAATCTCAAGCCAAAGTGTGTCATGGGCACACCAATGATAGATGGGTCAAACAGGACTTTAACCAGGGAGACTCCTAAACACAAGTCAACATGGGCTTTTAAATTACGTTAACTGGGAGTTAACCCACGTGACATGCTGAAATTATGTGAGGTATGTTTTCCTACCCAAACTGCTTTATTTTGAAACTGTAACTGTACTTATTTTTGCTAATTTAACTGTGAAATGAAAATGTGTTGAAAACTTGATGCTGTCACACCTAGATGAGGCAATACATGATAGGGTCAAAGCCGGGCTACAGATGGGTTCACGTTTTGGTGTTATACGAGGCTACATCCCTCAGTTTCCCATTCTCCTGGTGTCAATTTCTGGCTTTCCTCTTCCTCTATATTCTAATCATCCATGATAAAAACCGTCAACATTAACATTACATTAACATTAACTGGCCACTTTGGGACAGAAAAACAAGCAGACATATTATCATGACATACATAACATGACATATTATCAAAACATAAGGTCATGCTTTAGCTAACTGGTAAACGTAAGAAATATCCATCTCTCCAGGTGCAAAATACTCCGCTAGAGTTGCCAGATAGCCACTAACAAACTTGCTACTGTCCACATTTAATGCTGGACAAGTATATGGTGCATTTTGTGAGATTTTCATTAAAAACGGCTGCAGGTAGAAACGAGGTTTATGTGGTCGGTGAGACTGAACCAAACTCACATACAGTAAAACCAAAACAATTAGCTAAAAGATGCTTAAAAGCTTTGTATAGATAAAGAAAACTGAGAGGCCAGGTGCTAATTCTTTGTAAGTTTCATTTTGCATACAGTTGTTTGACCCTGCATCAATTGAAAAATATTGATCAGTGCAGCTCTAACTTGTTAGTTCCAGCGTTCCAATACAGTGAAGAGGTGCAGAGGTTGCTTCACGGGATAAAAAATGAAATAATGACATGTAGGTGTGATTGAAGCCTGAGGCATATGTAAGGAATATATTTAAGGAAAGGAATAATGTGCTCTGCTGAAGCCGATGACTGTTTTGCTAAAATGAACCTGTTAGCTCTTACTGCAGTATTGGTAATTCAGTGTCCCAGTCCACTTTATTTGATTGTATTTTATTATTCATTACTAATTTATTAAGCTCTAGGGAAAAAAAAAATATGCACCGATATAATTGCATTGTCGTGTCTCTACACAAGTGGCCTTGTTAGCAGCCCCTCTGCAGTGTTGAGCGATTGTGAATATGCGCTGAATCTTCCAGCTTAAAAATGAATTGTGACATCAAGTTATTACATTGTCATAGGAAAGTTTCTGAAAACTTTGACAAAGTGCAAAATGAATCATTAGCGACTCTCACAGGATTTCTACTGGAAATTTTCTGTACTGCCTGAGACAGTTTCAGGGAGCTATTTTTGTCACATCCGTAGCCAATTAAATTTTACTGTAGGTGTTAAGCATTTTGTTGCAGAGCAGCGATCCTGTCTCAGACAACAGAATGAAACATCTCTGAAACATGATGTGCTACAATAACACTGAGTAGCTGCTTTGCCAGTTGCACACTTTACATTTTACACCAGTTATGCAAAAGTCTGATGCGTGCCTTGGTATTTCCCACTGTGCTGGGACCACGCTGAAACTCTGAAAGGCTTTCAAGAAGTTTCACATCAGTTTTTTTGCAGCAGGAATTTTTAATGTTCCTCCTTCTCAAAGTCTGGATATCAAATATATCAAACTTTCTCAACTACTTACTTACCTGACAGGGGAGATACTATGCTCAAGAAAGTGTGGGACTTGAACTGACCACCCTTGGGCTCCCAAACCAAGTCCATCTTGGACCACTGTATCAAGTGTGGTAGATGGAGAGGTTTTGCCTCCTGGCCACTGCCAAAGTGCCCTTGTGCAAGGTACAGAACCCCTAAGTGCTCCCAGGTACATGGCAGACCATCTCTCCACATTTGTATGTGTACAGGCCCTTTTTATAAGTGTGTGCGTGGTTGTAAGAGTTGGCATTCCAAAATAGAAAAAACTACAGAAAGGTTTTTCTTTATTTTTTCCTCATGAAAACATGGTCTCAAGGACGTGTATTGGTTTGAGGAATCAATGTCTATGTTGACCTCAAAAATGACGCAATAAGTGCCGAGTCGACCTCGTGTCCTGTAACGCTACTGCAACATTGTTGTTTCATTTCACATCCAGAGTGATAGAATTAGGGATGAAACTACAGCACCATGTTTTTCCAATTTCAAATATCTCAATGAAGGTTTTATACAGTATATATTTGTTAACATAAATGTACATTCCTTACATATGTCTTAAATGTCTCACATAGATTTCAACCTACAGCATCATTCTGCACTAACAAATCCCTATCTCAGTAACTCTGAGACATAATTACTATGTAGAATGGAGGGGTAGCTTGCACACCAAATATTACAAGCACCCATTGAACTATTAGCATAAACACAGCCCAATCACAACTCATTTGAATTCAAAATACTTTATTTGCATGTTCTGAAAATGTATCAGGTCTGTAGATTATTATTAAGTAATGGAGGCACAGTTTTACTGAATGAAATTCCAGAACCAAAACTGTGTGCATGGGTAGATGCTGTTCTTTTGCGTGAAGAGAAGAAGAGGTGAGATAATGCTACTATTCTATCAGCCATTAGGCTTACAAAGAGTAAGTGCTGTAAATGAATGAAACCTTAGTGTAGTTAGCTTAAGTCCATGAGGTGCTACACTTTGTAAGCACCTTAATCTTTTAGTGACGAGTACAGTAGGTGCATATTTGCTTGTGCACCTACAGTGTGTGTGCAGTGTGGGTGTGTGACTGTAAAGCTAATATTATGACAGATTGTCACAGAGGCTCGAATTGGATTATTTAGCAGCAGGACTGATTAATTACCAGCCCCAATTAACATGAACCCTCATTAGTGTGTGGGCTAGCTTTGTGACTTCTGCAACCCCCTCCTCTGCACTGATATGCTCTGCTCTCTCTCTCCTAATCCAGTGTGATGTTGTCATTATTTCTTCCCTCCAGTATTTTTCCTCCCAAGATCCGTTCATTGCCTGTTTAGATGTATGTGTGACTGATGTATTTTTATGCCTCTGTGTGGGCATCACTTTATGTGTTTGTGTCCCTATTCTCTATTTTAATTAAGGTGGTGGTCTGTGAAATCACTAATTGCTGCCTCTTTGACCCAGTGGAGGTTTTGAGGGCCTGTGTTTGTGTGCATGTGCTCATGTAAATGAGTTTGAATTAATTACTTTAATTAAAAGTAAGTTAAGTAAGTTGTCGGCGTTGTTTTGATAACAAATAAATTTATTTGCTGTAATGCTATTTACTATATTTAAGAATTTCTTTATCGAGAAAAAGAAAGAAATAAAAAAGAGATGCACTTTGACGGTGCAGATGGGTTAACCTTTTGTTTGCCTGCTGTTAACATGCAGGCTGAGTACACTGAATCATGGGAAAGAAGTCTTCAGTACATAAACAAGCAAATCGTTACACAAGTTGTACTGAATATGTGATATACAGTGGCTACATCTTGCTTGAAAGTTTAGTGAAAGACTGAAAAAGCCATGGAAATGATCACAATGTGATATTTCTGTGATTTCTCTTTGGTTTGCCCTCGACTTGGTAATAATGGTGCATGTTCACCTTGAGCCTCCTGTACTTTTTACATTAACAATGGGTCACGTGTCTGCATGCGATGTGAAAGGGGTTGCTCACAGTTACAAAAAACTCAGAGAATCATCATCTGACTCTGCAGTTCCTCTGCAGGCTGTAAACAATTATTGTGGCACACCAGATTAAAGCTCTTAGAATTTTACTGAACTGAAGCTACTCTCCTGCAAAAGTCCATATCACAACTCTTCCCCTCTGTCTTGCTTGCTTTCTACCACTTGAGTTTAAATTGTATCTGATAGCCATTAGCAGATTGTCTCCTAGACAGGAAGTTGGAAATCACACTTTGACACATAGCATGTAAATGATAGTCTGCTGCCAGGCTATTGATTATATATAGCTTCTTTACATGCAATGTAATAGCAGCCATTCCCAAGGACAATGAGAGCATGATAGAGCCAAATGACAGACTTGGTATAGCAACTGCTACACAAGGATTGTAAGAGCATACATGAACACCACATAGGTATTGCAGGTTTGTCTAAATGAATATGTAATATAACTTTAATCATGTGTAATTCTAGCTAAGTGTGCAAAATATTTGGAGGAGAGGATGCAAACAGTTCATTTACACGCCTAATGTGATTTGCATAGACTGAAAGTCATTGTGGGGAATTTAATTGCATGTGTAATGTCTAGAGAGGGAGAACAGGTATTAATCAAAGCAGGTCTTAATCAGACATCTATTCAGAGACAGGAAGATGTTGGGACAGGCAAAATCAGGATTTACAGAGAATGTGTGTTTTTCAAACACCATGTAAACGTTCTCTGAAATCCTGAAAGCCAAAAATAATCTGAACACTTTGGCTCTCAAGAGCTAATAATTTTCAAAGTTTTTAAAGAGTTATGGAGTAATTCATAACCAACGAAGCCATGGATGAATTACTGAAAGGACTTGCTGGGCAAAAGCCCAATGAATGAGTAGAGTCTAAAAAGACAAACAACACACAACAAAGAGGTGCAGAAAGAGGCACCAAATTTTAGAGACATAAAAAGACAATATCAATTAAAAAAACAAACAAACAAAAAAAACACAGATGTAAAATGACCAGAATAAATGCAAAATCGCCAAAAAGAGGCACAAAATGTCAACAAACACAAGGGCTAAACAACCACGAGGTACAACATTATATCATGAAGACATGAAATTAATACAAAGAGACACAAAAAGAAAAAAAATATATAAAACTACAAAGACACCGATTGACTATTAAGAGAGAAATGACCACAACAAGACAATAAAAAGCCACAAAACGACTGCAATGACAATGAGACACAAAAAAGATGCAAAACTGAAACTGGAAAGAGATACTAGACAGAAACGTGTCTGTGCCCAGGGGCCCATTGTCTTATAATCTATCCATAGTCATCCCTAGCAGTTGATTGTCAGTGAGAAAACCTTTTTTTCTTGAATTTCTTTCATTTTCTCCACATTATCTCCTGCCTCTGCTACAGTCCACATTTATTTCCAGTCAGAAAGTACAAGTGTTCTGCTTGTAGATGTGAGCTGAATGTTAAACTTTCTGTAATGCTGCACGGAGACTCAACTCCACAATAAAAGCAGAAGTACAAATTCTCTGTGTTGTAGGAGATAAAATGTTCTATCTGTCTAGTCTCTCAATATTTATTGTAGCTTTTCAAGTTGGTTATTATGGTATCTCTTATGCAGTTTTGAAAAATTTTATCTATTTCTGCTGTCCTGCAAATATTGCAACTCATAAATCTCTATGAGACACACAGACACTCATTCAGCACCCTTAAAGACACACATACACAATGATGCACACACACACACACACACACACACACACACACACACACACACACACACTGTCAATAATAGACAGAGGAACTCATCAATCAAACCAATGGATTATTGTAAAAACACTTCCTATGAGGGCAGAGATCAATCCTACACACACTTACAGAATAATGCACACACATCTACACATTTTCTCTCTTTCTGTACAAGCTTCACACACACATACATACACGACAACACCCCATACAAAGTCTGAGTGGTGATGACAGCATTGTAAAGTGGTGTACTCTGGCCCATCATCAGATTATTGCTCGTCATATAGAATCTAGAGGGCTGATGGCTCTATCTATTGAACACAGACGGGAAGAAAAAAGAGGCAGGGAAGACAGGGAGAGAAAAGAATGGACACAGAGTTAGAAAGCACATTCGACAAAATAGCATGAATTGCATCAGCTGTGAATCATCCTGTATCCTGTGACTGTTTGTCTGTGTGTGTGCGTGAGGGATAGAGAGAGAGAGAGAGTGAGAGAGAGGAAGCGAAAGAGAAGGCAGATGATGATGAGAGACAGGCGAGACGACAAAAAGAGGGTGCAGTTGTAGATAAAAAGCAGACATGAGCTGTGATTTGATGCGAAGAGCCATGTCCTTGTGATTCCTGAGTCTGTCTGCCTCTGAGTTTGTTGTCGCCCGACTATCAGGGTGGATAAACATGAATGAAACTTCTTGCTGTCGTATCCCGCCATGACAATTATCCATGACATCGCTAGCTTTTTAAAAAATGTGTATTTTTTTATTTGAAACTTGTCTTCCTATCCGTAATATGTCATGTGTTGCTGTCATACCTGCCAGCTGCTTTAGAGATCTTGGTTTCGGGGCTTTACTGAGGAGACACTAAACATCTTGAAAGTGATATTTAAAAGGTAGCCTCGATTTTTTTTTTTTTTCAACTTGGTTTTATTTCTGTAGTTTGGCCATCAGCATTTGGTGATATCGCTGGAAATAAGTCTGACAGGGAAACACAAAACAATGAGAAACGTGGAGATAACACCATATTTTTACAGACAGGTGATAGTGTTGCACCAAATGTAGTGTATAACTTTAAAACAATATGATAATACAAACAAGTAACATGATAAAAAGTTTTGTTTTCTGCTCATCAGGGGTGTAACATAAACATAGTGAGATAAATAGTTGTGTAGCCAATTAAAAATAAATAAATTTAAAAAAAAATGTTTGAGGGAAAAGTTTAGACACACACCTGACCAATCACAGTATTAACTGGCTGTGACTGTTTGATTGTCGTTTAAAGTTTGTGTAAGGGCAATTCCAAGATTTCTTTTCTATATATGTAAAATACTTGCTGAAAAGACTTTGAACGATATATTACTGAAATGTGGAGTTAGAGGTTAAAACAGTTTTCAGTCCAGGATTTTTTGGGCGGTCCTTAAAGGGTGGTTCGATGACACACTGAGGCCACCCTGAGCATACCCCTGCACCCCCAGCAGAGAGATTAATCCATCCCGCTCAGTGTTTCAGCATTTAGCTCAGTTGGTAGAGCAGCTGCCCCATGTGCAAAGGCTCAGTCCTTGCTGCGGAAGCCCAGGGTTCGAATCCGACCTGTGGCTTTTTCCCGCGTGTCGTTCCCCATCTCTCTCCCCACATTTCCTGTCCCTCTTAAGCTCTCTCTATCAAATAAGGCTTGAAAAGGCCAAAAAAATAATCTAAAGTTAGTGATGTCATTTTCTGAACTGACATGTTTCAGTTGCTTCAAAATTGCTGCTTGACTCCTCCCACGAGTGGGCGTGGATTCATTGTATTCAGCGGACACGCCCCCACGCCCCTGGAGCCGAGAGTACTGCTCATTTTTACCTGAATTTGACACCTAACTTCCATAAACTTGTCAATATTTTTATTCATTCAAATTTGGCTGCGTGGTTAATAACACTTTCTTCTTTGGTCTAACAAATATATATATATATATATATATATACAAATAAATAAACAGATATTTCGGGGTGGCTGTGGCACAGGAGGTAGAGCGGGTTGTCGGCAGTTCGATCCCCGGCTCCTCCAGTCTGCAAGTGTCCTTGGGCAAGATACTGAACCCCAAATAGCTCCTGAAGGCTGTGCCATTGGTGTGTGTGAATGCGTATGAATGGTTAGCTCCAAAAGCTGATGAGTAGTTGGCACCTTGCATGGCAGACAGTGCCATTGGTGAATGGGTGAATGAGATAGGTAGTGCAAAAGCATTTTGTGTGGTCAGAAGACTAGAAAGGTGCTATATAAGTACAACCCATCCATTTACCATATTAATTCTTACTTTACACAGATTTTTTAGATTCCAGGAAGTAATTTTAGATTGGACAAATGAGATATGATGTGTTACCTTGTCAGTTTTAGATGTTGTCATGTAATCGAGACAGATCCAGGATAGCTGTTTCCCCCTGCATTCAATTTCTATGCTAAGCTAAGCTAATTCCTTGCTGGCTGTGGCTTCATTGGTGTGCAGTGGTATATCTTCTCAACCCCTACCACACAAGAAATTCAACAGAATATCCCCTGTATGTGATCTCCTGTATGATACATGTGGTACGTTTCAAATGAGTCTGTCACAGAGCTTTGCTTTGGAAAGAAAACTTTTACTATGAACAGATCACGCCAGCTCTGTCTCTCCACGATACAAACCCTGTCAGTCCACCTTCCTTGCCTCCCTCCTCATACATCAGCCCCTCCCTTGCTCTTGTTTTTTTATTCTAATGTTTTCTCAGCTCTTCCTCTCCTCTTTTCACCTCCTCGGTCAACCTTACTCTTTCCCCTTACAGTAACCTCTGTTCCTCTTCCCTCTTTTCCGTCACACATCCTATCCGCTCCTTGTGTCGCTTTTCTCTCCTTGCTTGCTTGTTCGCTGGCTCCCTCCCTTCATCTCTCTCTGCATTGCAGTATCTGTGTCAGCCATCGGCAAAATAGGCTGTCTGAGTGAGGGTGTGTGTGTGTGTGTGTGTGTGTGTGTGACACGTGCTGCAGTCCCTCCTAAGCAGCTGGACAAGAAGTGAGATGGATAGCTTTTGTTCACCCCACTCGTGTCTTTCCCTTTGCTCCCCTTTTTTGTCAGTCCTCTCTTATTTTTTTATCTACTTTCATTTTATCCTCCCTTTGTGTATTTTCTCATCTTTTCTATTACATACTTTTGTCTTTTCTTATCTCATGCCATACCGTATCCCCTGTTGTCTCTTTCTTCTTTTCTTAAACTCTCCCATTTTATTCCCATTGCACCCTCTGATCCATTTTCTCTGCTCATCTCCTCTCCCTCTCATTTCATCCTTCCTCTACTTTGCTAACTTTCTTGTTTTTTGGACAAAGTTTGTAATGCAGTTTCCAGAACAGACTGTTTAATCACAACCTCATGTGACCAGCACACAGTACAAGACCTCCAACATTGCTGACCAAGTGAGAACATACATCGCCCCCGTTAGCAGACGCTGCACTCACCTCCCGCTGAGAGTGGACCTCAGGACTCTTCCCCTCCTCCTGTCTAGCGGACAGGCCAGGTCCAGATCAGCCTCCTTTGATCTACTGTTTCCCTAGAGTCACCACAGTTCTGCCTCACTGAGTCTCCCGCCTGAGGGCATTTCAGCCTATTTTTCACCGGTCATACAGACAACAAACCTCTTCTTTCCATCTTCTGTACTAACGAATCATGAGCCCTGAGGTGCAGCGGTCAGTGCTGTGACTCAACAGATCTTCAGACTAAAAGATTTTTTTAAGAATAATGTTTATGACACAGTTCAGTACTACACAAATTTCTTTAGCCTAAGCAGACAGCAGACACAGATAGAAATTTGTTAAACAAAAAAGAAGTGCAAAGATTGACAGTGCATCGTCAGCATGTGTACAATGAGTAATTATATAGTCATGTCTGGTTTTTAATTAAGCATATGTTCTTCCTTCACTGACGTACCAGTGATGATTGCTTCTTTTAGACAGGTGGCATCCTGCAGGCACACTGGTGCATCAGAACCTCATCAATAATGTTTTCCTCATGAATATTCTCAGAGCGATTTGGTGAATGGGGCCCCAAATAAAAAGACATAGAGACTGGTAATGAGGAGTATGCAGCCTATAAGAAAAGTTGCATAAAGTCCATTGCTGTTCCAGAGAGGGAGGTCATTCTAACATCTGAGAAAGACCCACATAATGTCGTAGTGATGTAATCACGGTTACCTCGGTTTGGTCTTGGAAATTTATGCATTGTAAATTTCAGAGAGATAAATGTTGGCCTTAAAAATGTGGCCATTTATCAGACAGTATAGGTCAGAGAAAATGAAGTTGGTTGCATCATGGGAAATGTAGGATCCATTGTTTTTGGAGCTTAACCATACAGTCAAATAAATAAATAAATAAATAATATATATATATATATATATATATATATATATATATATATATAAGATAATCTCTGCAACTCTCTCTGTTGCTTTTAAAAGAACACCACTAAACTCACAACTACTGTATAACAATAACGCTTCCACACATAAAGTAGGTCATAAACGGATCATTCTCAAATTAATTTGGCAGCATAGTGGAATGGCTGTCAAAATGAGACTCGTTTAGATTTATTGTTTGCAAATGGTTTCCATCCAAATGTAATGCAAGTTTAACCTGGTTGGGAAAAGTGAAAGGGAGCACACCCCCGTCACTGAGCAAGGCCCCTAACTAACTGCTGCAGTGGAATTGCTCACATCAGACTGTGGTTGTACTGGGCAGCTGAAAAAGAGAGCATGGCTCTCAGTGAAACCACCCTGAATATATAAAGTTTAAAAAAAGAAGATAAACAGCTGGTGGCGCTAATTCTCAGGTCATATGAGACAAGGAAGAGGGAAGAAAAAAGGCACAACAAGATGATGTAAAAAAAAATGGCTGTTAAACCTCATATGATGGAAATATGGCATTTTTGTTTGTTTCATATATGTTACATCATTGCTCACACAGATCTGATGTTTTTGTTTCAATGACACTTCAGTAGACGTTTAAGTCACATGCACGTCATGATTTATTCACCAAGTCATTGCACTTTATTGCATTTTGTTTTGCACTTCCATCGATACACCAACCTTCCCACTGTTCTTTGTGATATTTGAAGAGTCTTTTGACATCATCTGCACTTTGTTGTAGCAAAAATTAGGAGATGGGAGAGAGGGCAGCCCAGCAGAATCATTTATTCTTCTAGAATACTACACCAAGAACACCAAGAAAAAGATAGCTGATATGTGATATCCCCTTGGATTTCTAGTCAACAGAAAACAGGGTTAGACAACTTCCACCAATCTGATGCATGCCAACGAGCCACACTGGTCAAATGATTATTTATCACTCTTTGGCTCACTTTCTTGACTCCGGACTTGCTATATTGCTTGGCTTATAGCATGAGTATCAAGATCTTGAATAGAATACCCTGACCTGGCACTGTTTGAGAGTGCAGTGCCAGGTCAAAGTGGCACTGGCACTATTTCTGTAAAGGCTATAAAACGTATTCTTAAAACATATTCAGCCAAGTAAGAGGTTCCGATTAAAAGACCTACACGACGATGTAAGCCAAGATACTGTAATAAATTGCCAATCCAAAGTTTTCTTGCGTTTTGTCCAATGTATGCTGGCAAAGACTCTAGCTCCCCCATGTAGAATGAATGACTAATAAAAAAATAACAATGGTAATAATAAGCCTCTAGAGTGGTCTTTACATAGGTTTCCACATTATTATACAACTTCAAATGAGTTTTTAGCTGTTAAAATCAAGGTAAAACAAAAAGGTTTAAATCGTTCATAGACCGTAGCCAGGCAAATATTTTTCAGCCTTTTTCTTGCTCCATCTCTCCAACATTTTAACTAATTTCATGTCCCATTATGTGCTCATTATTTTCAAATCCTGCTGTTTTTTGGCTCACTGGCTAAGGCATGCAAAGGCAGACCAAACCATCAGCTGGGCTAAACATAGCTAATGAATGAGGTAGCATTGTTGTTATTGTCCAGTCAGAGGTATTGCTTCTCTCTCTCTCTCTCTCTCTCTCTCTCTCTCTTGCTCTCTACACTCCCACACACATGCAAGTATACACACCACTGTTTTTTTTGTTTTGTTTTTTTTAATGACCAGTCAGATAGCATAGCTAAACATTGTGGGTGTTAATGGCTGAGTGACAGCACATCCTTACACCGACTGAGACATAGATGATCATAACAAAGGGGCCTGATGTGTGTGGCAGTGTCAGGTATGGGACACATTGTGCAAATACACTTTGCCTCTCATTTTAAAAATAGAAACTGCTCTGCGTCTAATTCCATAACATGGTGAAGCAGACTGTTTCCATAAACCGAAATGACCTACCACCTGCTCACATTTTGGAAATGACAGGGATGGTTAAGAGCCTGGCCTCGCTGGAGCCGTGTAAAGTTGAAGTAAATTGGTTGGGTATTAGAGTGCAAGTCCATGTAATGACTTGCTGTACGGATTTTAAGATATACTGTAAAGCCTGTGAAGTGATGCTCCCTCAACCTCCTGACCCAAGCCTGGTTTCCTGCAGGAGTATTCTGGATGTGTTTGCAGATTCTTGTGGTCAGTGTTGATTCAGAAAAAAATCAAGTGGTCTTTCCTATGCATATGGTAGAAATCTTGTCTCTATTTTCAGGATCTTATTATAAAGAATGGAAGAGAATTCCACTTATTATACCATAAAAGTGAGACTGAGATTGCAAAACAAAACAAAAAGTCAATGGAGGGAAAAGAGTCTGAGATATCATGATGATATGATATGATGATATACAGTATATGATATATGAATGCAGATTGTTTCAAGTACACTTTATTTAGTCACTTTTTACATACTGAAATCCTGCTCAACACTGGTTTTAGCTAATGGTAACACCAATGACAATATGAAGAATGGACAGAGCCTGAGTGATGTCACCTGTAGGTTTCCAAAGTGCTGTTTTGAAGCTGAAAATATGTGGCACTGGCCGTTGCCATGTTGGATGTACAGCTTCTTCTGTCTCCCGGCTCATCTTAATATCAGCAATGATGTAGATCATTGCCAACCTGAGGTGGGTGCTCAAATAAGACATCTGTAACAGAACTTACCTGCAAGCAGTCACGCTGTTAATTATGCCCAACTTTAAGCCTTAATATCATCTGAACAGGAATCCATCCCCCTCACAGTTGTCATGAACGGGGAAATTAGCTATAGAGATCAAAACTGCTGTCTGAACCAGGCTGTAAACAGGTTTATTTCTGCTGTGAAGCCTGTCTCAGGCGGCCGCTCAAAGGAAATACAGTTTTTAGCACTTCCGCATTGGCTTCATTTCCCAGCACCGGAGGCTACCGATGTGGCTTACTAAAACATAAAACATCAAGAAGAGAAAGAATAGCTATTTCTTTCATAATCACAAACAACAGTACAGATACATGGGGGGAAAAAAATCACCCAAATGTGTAAAAGTCACAGCAATCTGGTCAGTCCTCCCTGCTGACTCTTTGGCAAACAATCACACTGAAAACATCCTTTGTCTTAGCAGTGAGAGCCAGTTAAGTTTATCTTTGGTCATTATGTGATGGAATCCCAAGCAATCCACATTGTCATAACAAACAACAGTAATGTACTAGGTAGTGTCCTTGGCAACTTAAGACAAAAGCTCTTTAAATTTATGTGGAAAGGTCATTGCAACCCGGTCCTTCATCCCTCTTCGCCACTCTTTGGTGAACTGTCCCCTAGAAGTAGTACTGTGAGTTGTGCTGTTCATGACTAATAAACTGGCATTTGTGCTTCAATATGTGGAGATGTGTATGATTTTTAAGAGTCATATCAAATTCAGGTCAGTGAGTAGATCAGTTAGTCAAATGGTGCTCTCCTTCCACTCATGTTGACTCACTCATTGTACCACTTTGATGAGCTATGTTTGCCGGATCTTTACATGACAGTCTCAGCTCAACCAGACTCAGTCAGCAAACTTCAACAACAATCATTTATCATTATGTATTGTGTGATGCATGCTCATCTGCTGTTACAGTCTCATAATTTAATTGGGCAGGAAAACAGATTTTTGCAACAGATGCGAAATTGACTACTATGGTGTGACACTAAAAGACAGCTAACCTACCAGAGCATAACAAAACATTAGCGTGGATCTCTTCCCCCTGACAATACATTGGGTGACTGATGTGGTTATCTTTATTGTTCCAGGAGAGTTGCAGCTAATGCTGAACACGTACTTTAGCTATGAACTGCGCAGCTGCAGAGCAACTGAGCTTGTCTGTATGTGATTCTTATCCTGATGCTCCTCCTTTGCACGTCAAGTCAATGCTGAACATTTTGCTGTAAATCACACCCAGGGAGACTTCATATAAAAGCTGAAAACAACACAGTGAATAAACTAGTTTTTGTTAAGATGCTCTCATTTTGACAGCCATTCCAATGTGCTGTCAAATTAATTTGAGAATGATCTGTATATTAGCTACTTTACATGTGGGATTTTTTTGTTCTTCAAGAATAGGAAATATTCCATTCTGTCTGCTACAAACAGGACTGACGGATGACTGATAAAGACAGGTGAACTCTTTGTGTTTAGGAGAGATCTGATTGAGGAAGAGGCAAAGTGTTCTAGCCGTCAGACAACTTCATGACTATTTGTTCTCAGCTTAACAGTGCACTGCTCAGAGATCCAATCCATCGATCATTCTCCAGCGGTCCCCATCTCCTCCTGTCTACTGTTTTTGTTTTTCAATCATTCAATCAACCTGAAGACCCACCTGTATTGGCTCTATCCATGATTCACTGCAACCTTCGCTCAGTCTACTTCTATCAAAGTCCATCTGCTGTATCTTCTCTGCTTAATGTCAGTCAAGGCCTATAGTTGACAAGAGAGGCAGCTAGACAGGCAGGAACAGTTCCACTTAGTTCCACTTATCTTTCATTCAGTCTCTGTCCAACCTACAGATGCTCTGACTTGTCTCTGCTACGGAAAAGAGCCAACCAGCCAAGGTGTCCAAAAAGTCAGGGATCAAAGAGAAGTCAGTTTTCCTTCAGTGGCAAAAAAACATGGTAGTACCTGTCATTTCTTGGTGGATCAGTTGCAGGAGATGGTAAATGGTAAATGGACTGTACTTAGCGCCCTTCTAGTCTTCCGACCACTCAAAGCGCTTTTACAGGACATATCTCATTCACCCATTCACACACATTCATACACTGATGGCATTGGCTGCCATGCAAGGTGCCAATTGTTCATCAGTTTGAGGAGCTAACCATTCATACACATTCACACATCGATGGCGCAGCCTTCGGGAACAATTTGGGGGTTCATTATCTTGCCCAAGGACACTTTGACATGCAGACTGGAGGGGATCAAACCAATGTTAGTTCTTGCAAGGGAAGAAAACTTTGACTCGGTTGCATCCATTTTATTATTGATTTTTATAAAAGAAAAAGCATTGCATATGCAGCCAAGTACAGTCCACCACCTTGGTCGAGATTGAAATATATCATCCGCTGTTTGATGAATTTCCATTAAATTTTGTCCAGACATTCATGATCTCCTGAGGATGAATCCTACTAATTTTGATGTTCCTCTTTGAGAGTTTGAGATTTGTGCTTTCAAATGAAATTCCTTAACCAACATCAGCTATATCACAGTTTGGCAGCATCTGTCTTCAGTCTCACATTCAGTCTACTTTTGATGAACATCAAATTAAATTAATTTTGTCCAAAATGTATCCATTACTAAATCAAATCTGGTTGCGTGGGAGGGACAACCTGGAAGAGAGAGGCAGCAGGAACTGATAATAAGACGAGAAATGTCACAAAACACAGAGTCAGAATCTGAATGTCACAGGCAAACTCTTTCAGATTTCTTCCTAACACCTCATAACACCTCTTTTCTTTTGTTTGTTTGTTTTTAAGGTGGAGGCTGTAAAAGCCTCTCCACCATTAGATTGCACAATGTGTCAAAAGAGATGCTGGTGAAAGTAGTCGCAATGAATTTCAGTTACAGTGGGTGAATTGATGTTTTTTTCCTAGTTTAGTGGGACCAATACTGCAACAAAAAAGCCCATGTTTCTGAAGTCAGACCAAAGCAGACACCGACACTAATTGGATATACAGTACTGTAGTGTGTGTCTTTGTGTTTGAGAAAGAGGAGATATCAATGCAAATGTTGGAGCTGTTTGAAAATTTTTAATACTTATTGTGTTGCACTCACATTACACCTCATGTGAGAGGTAATGGTATTCCCACTTTGATGGATAAAATGAATGTTGTTAGCAGTGGTGGAAAGTAACAAAGTACATTTACTCTGAAGTGCAGTTTTGAGCTTCTTTTACAAAGGTATTTCTGTTTTTATACTTTTACTTCACAGTGTTCTTCACAATATACTCATTCCACTGCAATTATCTGACAGCTACAAGTTACACACTTAGATAATTAAAGATTAAAGTAGTCCAGTATTGTTTGGCTTGTGACCCTTCCAAAGAAAAAAAATGTCTTTCTCATGCTTTTCAATCCTACATAGGTCAAATTTAATATGAAAAAAAAAAAAAAAAAATGAAATTATTACAATTATTACAATACTTGAAGCAGCAACTAGCAAAATGATCCTGTTTGGGGACCCACATGCACAATATTTGCTTTTGGGCCCCAGCTACCTTCAACTAGTCCAGCACACTATAGATTGCATTTTTAAATATTTAGCAGGGACCTAGAGACCAACCAGCCCATGTTAATACTGGCTCTAAGACAGGTTTTCTGTATATTCAATAAAGTTGTTAGAAATACAGTTGATTTTGACACAGGGCCCTGTGATTATATAATAATGTAGGACCCAGGTGATATTATGCTTTAGGAGTACAAAGTCCCTGAAACATTTTTAAGTAATTAAATTACCAAAAAAACAACTTACTAACTTTGAACAAAAGACTTTTGGGTCCCCGGGGTCCAGCCTTGCATGACCTTGCAGATTCATCTTGTGACTCTTTGAGCCCAAAACATGTTGAGAATCACGGGACTAAATTATCCATCTATATATGAGTAAGTTACAGAAAAGCTACACCTGTACCAGCTGCAACACTGATATGTTGCTTACATATTGACTCACCAATATTAATACACTCTTAATTTAATTTACAATCATATATGAGTCACAAGGGCATTTTTTTTAGTTAAGTACATTTTGCTGATAATACTTTTGTTCTTTTACTTGTAATTGAGTATGTTTACATTGTCATCCTCATTGTTGTGCGGATATTTAAGTAGAGGTCTTTAGAAGTCTCATTGCCATTACTAAAAGGCATTATTGAAAAAAAATAACTTCACAGGAAAGAAAAGAGCCATTACATAGTCATCATCAGGGACAGTGTCCCTGGTCACACAATGCATAAAACAAGCAAAGGACAAGAGGTCAATCGACAAGAGAGGACTTGAATCCAGAATAAGTCATTATCTGCCAGTGGCCTTCAGTCTGTGGGTGATTCATGATCACACATTGGTGGTGATAGTGTTTTTTAGCTGATTATTCACACTGCATTTTTCTTCCTTGATGACAATGGAAACACATACACACACACACACACACACACACACACACACACACACACACACACACACACACAGTGGAGGAGGGAGAGAGACAGCAGCACAGGAGCCCTATTCGCAGAAAGGATGGGTTATACATATGCTAAGCACACATGACCAGCTTGTCATCTGTTAAAGTTCAAAGCAGTTAATCATCACTCCTTCCTCTGCCTCCTTTTCTTGCCTGCTATCTCCTTTTCTCTTTCCTGTTTTGAAGGTTATGGAGAGGAGACTACAACACCAATTTCAATATATAATAATATATTAAATAAATATGAATCAGATGGTTTATTATCTGTCTTGTTTGATATCATAGTACCCTGAGGCATAAATTAATTGTACCCCAAAGCAGTCTCAATTAAATGTTTGTGTTTAAAGTTTGAGTTTCATCCATGAATGTGAGAATAGCATACAGTTTTATTTTCAAGAGCACAGAGGCGCCACAAAGGTACTTTGAAGTTATTTTGTGTCCGCCCTGCAAAATCTGCTGTTGGATGGGAATAGTATAGAGCAATAACCGCATCCATAGTCACACTTCACCCAGCACATCCAGCTGTGCTCACAGGCAGTGGGTGTACTGTACATTGGCAGAACTCACCATTTGAAAGGAGTAATGAGCAATAAAAGCATAATGTAAAGTGTCACTATACACTGGCAGTGTATTATAACTGCAATGGACTATCACACTAACTGTTTTTTATGGATGAGATTAAAAAAATATTGTGAGAGGAGACAAAAGTTATTGCAAGAAAATTCAAAATTCCCATTGTGCCAAATTCGGCTCTTAGAAACCCTCAGATACAGTTTTAAAATGCAAAGTGTCTCTCCAGGCCTGGATAGGAATACCAGTGAGTTCGCCTAACAACAGTAGGCAGTTGAAGGTGTAATTATGACCGGAGAGGGGGAGTGAAAAATCATAGATGACATGATGCACATAGGATTATAATGACTGAGCAGTGCAGGGAAACAGTAATAGTCACAATAGTGGCACCATTGCCACATCTGGTACCTTTTCCTCGCAGATGAGGCTAGTGTAGGGCAGCTATGCAGTTTTTCGGTGTACTGTTTGACTTCTTTGGCTAACTCATATTTGGACACCTCTGACTTCATTGAAGGCGGAAGCGGATCAGTGATCAAAGACGGCAGCCTGCTTACTTTAACATACTTGTATTACAGCTTAACAGTTTACTAAAATATATTTCTGAAAATATTTGAGGTGAGAAAATTGCAATGCAGTGACAGAAAGTCTGATGTGTGGTGCTGGACAGAAAGTAAGAAGTGATAATTTAAATTTAATTTCATTGCTGTGACACAAATCAGACTAATTTTTCACATTGCTTGCAGACTTTTTCATCGCAACCTATGGTGCTGCCTCCTACTGGCCATTAGAAAAGTTGGACGCTCTGTCCCCTCATTGAGCAAGTGGGAAATCAGCTGAATGGTTGGATGATTTCAATCTTGAGAGTGATTCTAATGGACCTGCTCTCATTTAGGCAGGTGTTCCAAATCATGGCATGGAAAGCATTAAATTGTTCTCAGCACAGTGAAATTAATTTCCAACAAAACATTAGTTTTTTACACATTCACACACTCATAAGCTAATTATGTGATAAATGCATCACAACCAGTGACTTGATCACATTCAGATGTTTTTCAAGTTGTATAACTAAGAACTGACTCAGGACATCAGCATTATAGTGATGAAACATGTGTGCAGGTCATATACGCTAGCCTAGGATGTAAACTCATATTCCCAACTCATCAATTTAATATATATAATATACTCCCCCTGATGTATAAGTAAGCTCATCATCTTCTGTTTTGACGGCTGAAAATGGCCAAGCGTGGCATACAATCACCCATTGTTCCTTCCCATCAATCATGAATATTTACAGGAATTAGTCCACCGGGGAGACAGAACTGCACAGAGGATCATATACAGAATAGAGAGAGATCTACAACACTGGAGCTGTTTCTTCAAAACCTGGCCTATTTAATGTGTTGACTAGGAGGCTTTACCTTTCCTTGCATTTAAGTTTCTTCAAAAACCTTGATATTTTTCTTCAACCCACATGAATAGTAAAACATTTAAACATGGACTTTTTACCTTGTTCGATCTTTCTCTGACTGTATCCCGTTGGTTGTTTAGCAAACTAAAGACCAAGAATATCCCAGATAGGACTTGGTGTATACCAAAAACAGTGCTAAAAGTTAATATGAGTGAAGACTGGATGCTCATTAGAGGGCAAGTTTGTTCATGTCTGTTGGAAGTTCAGATGCTAACACATTTGCAAGAAATGTATAAGGTGATAATGTCTCATTTGTTATTTTATTTTATTTTCATACCTCTGTACATTCTGCTTGATCCCAAGATTCAAGGTAACAAGTATGACAAACTGACAAGACATTACTTACAGAGGCAGGAGAAAATAAAAGAAAGAAAACCAATATATGGTACTATATACAAACATGCATGTTGGTACCTATGCATTTTTATTAATTAAATTAAAATAATCATTAATCAAAATAATGCACCATTAGTCTGAATAGTGTTAAAATCATTCTTTTCTATCAAGTCATGTTTATGTTTGGTTTGCAAGGGAACAAACCAAAGAATTTTTGAAAATAACTAAATTCATGCTTATTCTACAAAGGCATTCTAAAATAGTGCGTACAGAATTATTGGTAGCTTTTAGAAGTTGGAAGAAATAATTGATTTGTTGTGATGCTTTAAACAGTGTTTTAATTAGTAACAGGTGTTTTCAATCTTATAATCACTAATGGAGCCCGTTTAAAAGAAGAAAATTACTCACTCTGCTGTTGTGGGCCACTTTGTGCATCACATTGGACTTAAGGAACAGAAGGAAAAACAGAGAGTGGTCTGAAGAGATAAGAGAAAAGGGATTGGCAAGCATGATCAATGTAAAGGTTACAAGACCATCTTCAAAGAGCTTGACATTCCTGTGACCAATGTTGCCAATATTATTTGAATTTTAAGGCCCATAGGACTGTAGCCAACATCTCTGGAACACTGGCCTGAGATTAAACAGGAGGAATGGCCAAGAACGAATCAAGTAAAACTTTAAAGAGGGATCCAAGCTGATCTTCTAGTTTAAGGTACAATGGTTTCAAGTTGCAATATAGGTCACTGTCTGAGTGAAAATGGGCTTCATGGTACAAGACCCAAGAAGACCCCACTTATAAGAAGGAAACACAAGCCAGACTAGACAATGCCAAAATGCACATTGACAAGCCCCAGTCCTTCTGAGAGAATGTGCTTTGAGCAAATTGGAGCTTTTTGGTAAATCACACCAACCCTATGATCACAGAAGAAAAGAAAATAAAGCCTTCAAAGAAAAGAACACCATACCTATTGTTGAAAATGGAGGAGGCTCAGTGATATTTTTGGGCTGCTATGCGGCCTCAGGCACTGCTCCTGAATCTGTGCAGAGCAATGTAATCAGAAGACTATCAAAGCATTTTGGAGCGAAACATACAGCACAGTGTCAAAAAGCTGTGTCTTAGTCACAGATGATGGATCTTCAAGCAGGATAATAACCCAAAGCATACTTCAAAAACATGGGACCATTCTGAAACTGCCTGCTACAAGTCCTGATCTGAATCCCCTTAAACATTCCTGAGAGAGCTAAAGCTTGGAGATGGAAGGTGGCTCGCATCAAACCTGAGACAACTGGAGCAGTTTGTTAAAGATGAGTGGGGCAAACTACCAGGAGCAGTATATAAACCTTAGTGAGTTAGAGTTCCAGAAAGTGCTCGATTATTTCCTCCAATGGCCTCCAAAACAATCTGTTAAGCTGTAAATCAAAAGTTAAGTTCAATTAAAAAAATAAAAGATTGGTGCCATGTACCACAGACAGTTTTTTTCCCCGAAAGGTGGAAGGGTACCAATATTTTCAGCCAAGTCTCTGTATTAGCTTGCAGACCACAGCTGTATATGAGTTGGAGATTGAAAGTGCCCAACCTTAGTCCCCATGACTTCACATCCAGAAATTGGATGGATAGAGGAAAAAAAAACAAAACATGACATCAGATGGAAGACAGGTCAGACAAGAGCAGGACATGCAGGTGATCATTAACGTCCATGTTCAGTCCTCTTCTGTCACATTCAAAATGAGTAGGAGAAGAGAAGCTGATTTGTTCTTTCTGTCAGTCATACACTTTTCCTCTTGTGGTCACAGAGTCCATGCAGCTATATCATGCAGCTATATTACCATTTAGTAGCAAACCCTGTGTATCAAAATTCAAGAAAGGATAAAGGTACAGTAGGTATTTGCATGAATACAGACACCTTTGGACAGTTATATATGAACATCTAGAATACATCAGGACCGCTTGATATGAAGAAGATGAAGAATGAAGAAGAAGCCAAGAGGAATAATGTATGACCTGGTTGAGCAGAATATTCCCCCCAAGTATGACTCTGCATGGCTCTCACCTTCACTCTCTGTCTGATGTTTATTTAAACATGGTTCTTGGGCATGTCGAGTCGTACAGCATCTTAAGGTCCAGCTCAGTCACTCTCTCTCCACCTCACTTAGTCTCCTTCTGTTGCTTTCTTCTACATAATTCAGGGGACTTGGCTGGTTGAACAGGAATGAAAATGTGATTGAAAGGGTGACCTGCTCAAATCTGCAACTTAAAAAGGAAATCTGTGTTTCCCAAGTGATGGGCAACGGCAGTTAACAGTTATTGGCAAGGGCTGTATAACACCTGGGATGCTGCTGGTGATGATAGTGGAATATCAGTGTGATGATATGTTGTCCAAATTCAAAAGTCCATGCACAGGGATGGATTGACCATCACCCTCACCTGCACCTTACTAGTAGACACTGTTTTTTCTATACACTCAATTCCTATTGCCTATATGCATGAATATTTTACCAGACCAAATTGGAGGACATTTTTAGACAGAAGAGCTCACCAGTTTGATCCATTTAGACCTGATCATTTATCTGTCTTTTTGTTAGAAAAAAAACAAAACAAAACACTTTTCCTATACATCTCATCACTCAGAAACCTTTACACATGAATAGAGGAAGTATAAAGGAACCAAATACTTAAAAATGATACTGTTTTGCTTGTGCTTACATCGTCCACCCACTACTCTAACTATAGGTTGGGTGGGTGCTTTGTCCCTATCTTTGCTCAAGTGCAGCTAGCCTTTCCTGCACATCTCTCATCTGCAGGATTGGTCTCTCTTCCATCACCAGGCTGATCTGTTTTTGTCAGAGGAGTCATTGTGTTACACTTTTACACAAAATAATTACTGGACATTAAATTTAAAGCTAGGTTCTAGCTATTAGCAGCTGTGTTTGCCAGATGTTGAAGCTAGCTAAATGGATGTCTCACCTTGCTCTTGATTTGATATCCTCCACTCCCATTGCACATGGAGCTTATGGTTTTGAGCTGATGGTGCTTTCCTTACTGTCACTCAGCTTAAAGTGTCCATGTTTTCATCACTGTAAAGAATATGTTTATTTGCTTTTTTTCTAAATGTCAGATGAGAAGATTGATACTACTCTCAGGCTTTCAGAGCTTGAGCTGTGAGATCATTGTCTTAGCTTAGCCCAAAGACTGGAAGCTTACTACCAACATCTCTAAAGGTAGCTAACATGTTTTCGGTTAACCCAGGCCATCTACCATAATTGTTTCAGCTCCATTCTTGACACAGATAAGATATAACTCTCTCAGGTCTACCCTCAAGATGAAATCAAATTAGTGTATTTCCCACTGTTGAAGAACTTCTTAACTTATTCTTTCAAAACCTTGGTCTACCTACAATACAAATTTGACCATTCTATTCTGAACATTTCTAAGTTCACAATAATGTTCCCGTGAAGCAAATCTATTTTTGCCATAAGGCAAATGGATCCTAAAGAGCCACATGTGGAGAGTATGTCTAGCAAAGCTTTTTGCCCAAAAAGCACCCAGTCTGACTTTTAGTAAGTAAATGCATTTTCTCCTTCAGAGTTGCTTCGCATTACTGTGAAATAGGCGCTTATTTGGATTTACAGCTTCAAACAGACATGCTGTGAATGCACAGACAGACCTCTATTACCATCTGTGGAACAGTCACAAAAGGTGTTTTGTAATGATAGAGAATGAAGATAGCGTGCTCTTACAATACTTCTGAATAAGAAAAGGCTTAAGTCTAAAAGGCACACTCAACGGAAAAAGTATAGCGTTGACATTCATTATGTAATTCTGCCACATATTGTTCGTTTTTTTTTTTTTTTTACTTTAGCAGCTTTTCTCAGGTTAGTAATTATTTTCATTTTGTTCAGGGGGTCAGAATGTTTATGGAAATGAGCCCATCTGCCAAATAAAACTGTTAAAAAGAGCATAATGGGAGGTTGTGCTGAACAGTTCTTTTTTTTTTTTTTTCACAAAAATAATCCCTTGCTTGTGTGGCAGACGTCCCTCTGACATTGACTCATTGTGTGGGGGGAAATTTACCCACATTTGGCACTTGACAGGCTTCCAGCACGGCTGTTTGAAGATGCCTGTAAAATCTTGAGAGTATAACTCAGGAATGAATGCGATACGAGACGTCTAATCGCAGGCAGCAGCCTGTCGGATGAGCACAGCCTACCTGACTGACAAGACGGAGAGCTCACGGCTTCAAGCCAGCAAACACTTGACAGACAAGACTGCAGCTTGTCAGTCAACAAACTCAATAACAGGGCACCAAATATGGAGAGCAATGTCTGCATGGTGAAACAGGTATTTCTGGTTTACATACAAATATTATATCAGACCAATTTACTACTGTCACCATCCCTATATCACACAATGATTACAACTGCTGCTACCATTGATAACAACAATATGTAAATATGTAAAAATATGTAAGAAGGGTGAAACTTAAATAAAAGGAGGGCAAAATGACTATGTTAATACAATTGGATACAAAACAAAATTAACAGTACGAGTCAAGGAAACTAAAGAACAGTGCAGAATGTCTCACCTGACTAGCGCAAATCACATTCATTTGCTCGCACGTAGGTTTGTTAGTGTCAAGTGTGAGGGCTGATACAAAAGCAGTCTTTCGTCAAAGCCTGGTAAAAATATGAGAATCACATTAAGTGTACTGAAGTGGATTATGCTGCATAAGTCATTTCAGGAGTTTCTTTGGTTTTCATTTTGACTACAGTTAAACTTGCCTCGCCTTTGAAATCCAATGTAACCCCTTTGACAAGTAGCAAATTACAGAGATTTTATTGTTTGATACTCAAAAGGTCTATTTTGGGTTTCACTATAAGTTCTCTTCTTTTATTGTAACATTAACTTTGAAGCCTTTCATATTCATGGCTGCTGTTCCACAGACATGGTAAGATTTAACCTACCACTTAACCTATACACTTCAATTAATACATTTTAAAGGAGAATAGTCCATGCGCCAAGTGAGTTCAAGTATCTTAGGGTCTTATTCATGAATGATGGGAAAATACAGCGTGAAATGGATAGGCGGTTTGGTGTGGCATCAGCGGTACTGTGGATGTTGTACCGGACCATTGGGAGGATCTGGTACAACGTCCACAGTACCGCAGATGCCGCACCAAACCGCTGGAAGGGAGCCGGAAGCTGAAGCTCTCAGTTTTCCACCTCACCTATGGTCATGAGCTTTGGGTAGTGACCAAAAGAATGAGATTGCGGATACAAGTAGCTGAAATGAGCTTCCTCTGCCTGGTAGCTGGGCTCAGCCTTAGAAATAGGGTAAGAAGCTTGGACATCCAGGGAGAGCTCAGAGTAGAGCCGCTGCTCCTTCGCGTTGAAAGGAGCCAGCTGAGGCGGTTCAGGCATCTGAATAGAATGGCCCTTGCCACCTCCTATTGGAGGTATTCCATCTAGCCTGGGAGTGACTCGGGATGCCCCAGGAGGAGCTGAACTGTGTTCTTGGAGAGAGGGATGTCTGGAGTGGCCTGCTAAACCTGCTGCCACTGCGACAGAAGAGAGTGGATGAATGGATAGGCCATGTCGTTGACGACTGCTGTTACATCCCTGCATATCACCAGAGCTAAACCCTAATGCTGAACAGAATCATGTCGTGGCCCGTGTATTACCAAGGGAACTGTTTATATTTTGGCTGTGTCTCTTCATATTCTAAAATTAGATTTATATTCTGTAATATGCATGAGGCAAATAATGAGGTGTACCCAGCTAGCAAGGCCTTTTTGGTGTACAAGCTACAAGATGAGCCTCGCCTTTTTTTTTTTTTGCCATAGCCTGTTGTAGGTTTTGTTGATATTTTAATCTTTCAAATTTGGCGGGGTGGTTAATAACACTTTCTTCTTTGGTCTGACAAACTCAGGACACACATTTATTCTTATTTTACCCTGACTTTAAGAAGTGCAACATGCAATTTAGGTTTGGGACTTTTAAAAGGAATTACCAGGGCTTGAAAATAATATGCCTAATATCAGCATTAGGTATCAAAAATCCTATGCTACAATGTTAGCTGCACCCTATGGACACCTAGATGGGCTCTGTGGGCCTGTAATTTCAATATTCATGAACTGTATTCAAACTGCACTATGGATAGCCAAAGAGGATCAGAGATGAGGAAGGAAATGAGGAGGAGGAAGAGGATGAAAAAAAGACAGAGGATATAGAGAGGAAGGGGATTGGGAACAGAGACAAACAATGGGCAGGAAGCGTGAAGGGCAACATTAGGATGCTTCAGGTAAATCTGAATACCAGTATTTAATTAACACTAAACTATGTTGACTCACACACCCACAGTCTCTCCTCCCCTCACGCCCTCTGTCTAGCATACATTTTTCGGCCGTGTCTTGTTTTGGGAATGTGATTATTTTGCTCAGAGAAGAAATTACAATGGATTCCCAAATCCATTTTGTCCTATCAATTATTCAGATGTGACAAAAGCTCATTATGCATGAATGTTCTCAGCTCACTGAATCTAGCAGAAGTTGTGTAAGTGTGTGTACATCTGTGTGTGTGTGTGTTTACATCCCTAAGTGCAGTTTGTGATCAACAACAGAATATGACAGTGTATGTCTTTCAGCATAATACTCACATGTATTCACAGAGGTACTCCTATTTTTTGTAAAGCTATGTGGACTGTGGAGAGAAATGTCCCATTTGAGTGGAGTGGCATTGAATAATAACTGTGGCTGGATTAATAATCTGCCATTTTAGACACATTTTAACTCTGTTATTATTCTACTGGCAGGTTAATATCAAATCAAATCAAATTTTATTTGTATAGCCCAAATTCACAAAACACATTTTGCCTCTGAGGGCTTTACAATCTGTACAGGGAGTGACACCCTCGGTTCGAGTGAGGAAAAACTTGCCCACAAAAAACCCTTTTAACAGGGAAAAAAGGTGGAAGAAACCTCAGGAAGAGCCACAGAGGAGGGATCCCTCTCCCAGGCAGACGTACAATAGATGTCACGTGTACAGAACAAATCAACACAAACATATTGTACAATTACAATGAATGATAAAATGACAATGAATTACAATGAATGATAAAATGATTACAGTAGCAGTGGAACCTGTGATAGAGATAGAGAGACACAGATGCATAGCAGCAGCAAATCATAAACTAACTATAAACTGTAATGGAGATATGGTAACAATAATGACAGTAATAATATATGTAGTGGACGTTGTGCAGGACCACAGCAGCAGCCACGATCCATGAGAACCTGCTGGACGAGAGAGCACAGAAACTCCAGGCAAGAAGTTTAGTTAGTAACATGCATTATCATGCATTAATGAGACATGTATGTTTACAGATGGTGGTGGTGATGGAGAGAGAAAGAGAGAGACAGAGACAGAGACAAGGTTTGAGTAGTGTTCAGTAAAGGGAGATGTGACTACATCTTCAACCAATACCTTGCCTAATTAATACCTTTGCTGCATGTCATTCCCCATCTCTCTCTCTCACATTCTTCTCACTCTTCAACTGTCTCTATCAAAAATTTTAAAAATTAAGTATATATATATATATATATATATATATAAAATTGGGTGTCATCGGCATAACAATGAATAATAATAATGTTCCCTAAAGGAAGCATATGTAAACTGAATAGAAGTGGTCCTAGTACAGAACCTTGTGGAACTCCGTGACAAAATTTGGTATGCATGGAGGATTTATCATTGACGTGAACAAACTGAGATCGATCTAAGAAATATGACTTAAACCAGCATAGTGCAGTTCCTTTGATGCCAATTTGATGTTCCAGTCTCTGTAAAAGAGTTTGATGGTCAATGGTGTTAAATGCAGCACTAAGATTTAACAGGACAAGTACAGAGATGAGTCCTTTGTCTGATGGCATTAGGAGGTCATTTGTAACTTTGACTAGTGCGGTCCCTGTGCTTTGATGCACTCCAAATCCTGACTAAAAATCCTCAAATAAACTGCTCTTATGGAGAAAATCACACAGCTGATTAGCTACAGCTTTCTCAAGTATCTTAGAGAGAAAGGCAAGGTTGGATATCAGTCTGTAATTGGCTAAAGTCTTTGGATCTAGAGTGGACTTTTTAAGAAGAGGTTTAATTACAGCTACTTTAAAGGACTGTGGTACATATCCTGATAATAAAGACACAATCGTATTCAATAAAGAAGGGCTAACTAGAGGTAAAACATCCTTGAGCATCCTGGTTGGGATGGGATCTAAGAGACAGGTTGACGGCTTAGATGAAGAAAGTTATTTGATGAAGGTTGATGAGCTGTTTCCAAACTTGCTGTGTAAGAATGCAGATCATTGCCTGTTGAGGGCAAGAGGTGATGAATTTTGTCTCTAATAGTTATAATTTTATCATTAAAGAAGTTCATGAAGTCACTGAAGGTTAATATATTAATAAAACAACATATGTGAGAATAAAAGATAAAAACAGTGACATTTAGAGGCATTGGTTTCTTTTCCTATACACTATAATCAAAATACTGCAAGTATGGAGACTTAGTGTTTTGAAAAGTTTACTCATCATTACATTGTTAGTGGGGTATGCTTTTGACTGGAATTCACATAGGACGCAATTACATGCCATGAGCAGTGGCATTATGCAGTATGTTGTTGGCAAACACTGAGAGTCAGACCTTTTAAGTCTCACAACAAGTTTTATTACTGAAAGCCACTATATCACAATCTAGTGCCTTTTAGTGCCAAGAGTATCATCACTATTGTCAACAGCTTTGCGCACTTCTTGCTCTACAGTCCATGCCGTTAACAAAGTTTCTTTATCTTTCAAACTCAGTCTAGAATTTGAAGTTCCTGATGTTTATGCCCCCCGGTGGTGGTTTCAATAAGATACAACTCGCCCCTACCGACTCTCACTCTGTTTGCATATTCCTGTGGAAGTGTCATTCCAAACCAATTCGCCTTATACTGTAAGCGGAGGTGGGTTATAAAGCCCTCCAACACTGAGTCTGCATTGATGCAGGCTTACACTCACACCACACTCATCTGAAGTGCAGCACCTTTTTTTTTGTCTGGGCTGAGGGAAAAGCCCACATACCTACAAATGTAACTTCCATGTGGTTATTTCAAAAGGAAAAGTAATACATTGCCTCCTCTCACACAGGTACTCGATTGACTATGATCATGCACACACGGCAGAATCAGAGGTTGTATTTCAGAATGCACATGCCGTTTTATACCAGAAAAAGCAGTACACATGTTGATTTTATATACGCATAAACTTATTAGTATGATTTGCTTCATTGCGTTGTATAGAACTTGTGGAAAAAACAAACAAGGACCTAATCAGATTAAGAAGTGCAAACAAAGTAAATATTTTTTTTCCTTTCACGGGTTCATCTTTGTCACTGTTCTGTATAGTATTGTATTTTAGATGAACACTTAATTACCCAAACTATTTAAGAAATTGTATTGTAACAGGTGTAACCCCAGTCCCATGTAGCTAGGAAATATTGACTGACAAATAATTGGGGTGTTATAGTACAGTGGGACGGGGCCTGAGTTTGTCTGGAGGTGGCGCTACCTGTGATAAATGTGATATAAAATAACTTGGCAGTGCCTCCAATAACGTTTAAGAAGTAACACAAAATCGGGTACTTCCCCTTTAAAATAAAAGTTCACTTTAACCTATTTTATATTTATCCAAAAAGTATCACCCTTGTAAGTACAACACAGGATTTAGTTGAAACAACAATAATTATTTATTACAAAGTGAAATCAAATGTAAATGTGAAATCAAAATAAACAAGTAAACTCAAATGTCCACAGCCCACACTCACACACACATTCACGCAGGGCTATTAAAGAAAAACGTTGCAGGCCTGGTCGAAGCTTGTGAGCGTGGAGGCTGAAAAGGAATGGCCGTTTCACTGGGTTTTAACCAGCGTAAACAAAAGCACGTGCAAAGGGTTAATGGTGTACTCACGAGTCCAGCAACAGTCAGAGATTAAGATGAAAAACAGACAAGGTGCAGTTTCAGCGGCATGAAAATGGAGCGTGCAGCAACACAGCGCGGTGAGCCACGTTCAAGTACAGCAGCTACAGTCTCCCTCCAAAGGTCCAGGGCTCTCCCGGTCCTCACTCTCTCCCTCTTATGGCAAATGTCCGGTCCTGAATCACATAATTCCTCTCAGTAACTTAGTTACAGGCTTATTCATGGCGAAAAACCAACAGTAGGTCTTACACAAATTAGCAATTGCTAACTGCAATGCAGAATTAACCATGGGAAAGTCTATGAGCAGGCTAAGCTAAAGGCTAGCAGCGATTAGCAATTCAGCTCGTCTTTAACACATTACAATTACCCAACAGCACTGAGTACATTTAAACACATGAATTTACCTCTGGCAGCTTCTCAGAGTTCTGACACATAAACCACGGGACGACTCTCCGTCCGTCTTGGGAGTTAGGAGTATTTTTACAGTTTACAGCTATCCAGCTCGGACGCCGATAATGCAGCCTCTGCTGTCGCTAATGTGCTGCGGCACGTTGGTGATGCTAAGCCCCTCATACCTGAACAAGGTGAGGACAGGATTGGCTAAGGCTACATACATTCAGAGATGAGAGATTAAAGAGATGCTTCACTACCCCACAAACAAACATGGACTCCTATCTTTTGTGCCAACAATCATATGGATTTTAAAACTAACACCACCCTATTATTTCTGACTTTTTAACTGTATATGAAATGACTGTTTTTTTAAACATATTTACACTTCATGAACTATTATTTAGTACCAACACAAACATTTTAATATCTGTATATGAATGAAAGAAAATAATAGCCACAGGGCTACACAGGTTTAACAGGTTTTTGGGAACTGGACCTTGATGGTCAAGTGTTCCTGAAATAGGCCTCTACAAAATGGGAGAACCTAAAAAGAAGGTGCTGATTGGATACCATGCTGACCAATGTTCCATCAGAGAAAGGTGCCCCAAAGCTTGCCGGTGTATACATTTCTGCACCAAATCACATGGTAATGCATCCAACAGTTGTCAAGACATTTCACTTTCATCTTTAATGCCAATCCATCTAATGGTTTTTGATACATTTCACTAAAAAACAAAATCCTCCTGGTGGCATTACAGGAAATGTCAGAATCCCCTAAGTTAGGAGGCTACATCCTAAGCAGTCCATGTATGTCTGTACAATATGTAGTTTCATCCAGTATCCATCCAATAGCTAAGATATTTCAGACTACTCTAGACCAAAGGACTGAAAGATTGCTATCCCTAGAGGTAGACCGCTAGCGTAGCTAAACAATTAAGTGTGCATCAAGTATTCAATACATTTACTGAAGTTTTGTTTTTCTTAAAATTCTTTGTATGTACTTATGTTAAATAGCTGCCAAAAGCTCACTTGATATCATCAAAAGACTCCTATCATTGATCTTTTCAAACTGCCAACCCATCCACATTTCCGAAAATGTTCTGACTTAGAGCAAGCTTGCCAAATTAAGTTAACCAAGACTGGGATTTTTACATGGCCTGAAATTGCATGAAGAAAATCTCCTTTGGCAAAGAACTGCCTGTAGGTAATTCAAATTCAGACATTTTCTCAACCTTTGAAAGTGTAGATTTAAATAAAACAAAAAAGTTCTAAGTTCAGGTGTGCACATTTTATAAAAAATTATTAAAAAATGCTTGAAGCCTGAAATGAAAGATGTGCATAATTATTTAAGGTGCTGTCCATTTTTATTATGGCATGCTGAGAATCAGCATTCTCTTAGTACTTGGCAACAGGATTGGTTGTTGTTTTATAATACAGGCGAGAAACGTGGAATGCATGGTGAACCAGAGGTTTGCACTGTCAGGATTCAGGTTTAGTTCCCTCCCTCTGATAGATTAAATCTGTCTGCCGGTCTGTCACCAAATCCATACTGGGATAGGCTCCTGGCTCCATAAAAACATAAACAAATAGCATATGCCTGATTCAAAAGTTTTTATTTGGGACCTTTGGGTAATACTAAAGATAATTCTGTAGATAGTTCCAAAGCTTTTCATATCTAGTTAGAGTCAGTAGTGAGAGTCTGGTTGCTTCTGCAGAATGACAACAAGCCTGACACGGTCTAATAAAGATAGAACAGGTCACACGTACTTCCCAGACTTGATAGGCTCTATTTGTGTGTCTGTCTCCATGTTCCAATTAATTCTGCGATGGTAATCAGGCTGCAGAACTCTGATTAGTATGGTTGTCACGGCAGCTCTCCTGGGAAATGACAAGAGTTTCTTGGATGGATTGACAGCTTTAGCCCTCAGTCTGATTGAAAATAATCTTTGTACTCTCTATGGTGTTAGTTTTCAAAGCACATTTACTGTATACATATTAAAACTTTAGTGTCAAACTTGTACTTGTTCGGTGGAGAGGAAAGATCCAATAAAACATTATGGAATGAAAATAGTGCAGACATTGTTTACTAGTGTTTTATGAGATTTACAAATGTGAAGTGAAAAACGTGACGCCTGTGTACGCCAGTATCATGAGGCAGTGGAAGTGGATGAATTTGTTCTAGCTATTGTGTAATTGCTCGCCTTCTCTGGAAAAGTATCCTCAAGTCAGCGGAGAGAAGACTGGTTGATTATTGAACCTCACATACAGAAGAAACAGTGAGGAATTAGTCCAACAACTTTTTACCCTCTTGCACATAGACAAGGTGAGAATGTATTAATTGGGTCTACATGTCACAACGAAGTGATATGTTGGTGTTCTTGTTTTTGTCTTGTGACTTCCTGTTTTATTTTGAAATTTACCTGCCACCTCGTTTCAGATCACTTGCCCTTCCCTTGTGTGTCACTTGTTGCCGTGATTCCTGATTGTCTCCACCTGTTCCCCATTACCCATCTGTGTGTGTCTATATAGGTTCTGTGTCTCCCTTTGTCCTGTGCCAAAGTGTTTCGTATTATGTCTGATCACCCAAGCCAGCTCCAAGTCTTGTTCATAGTCACAGTGTGCATGTTCGTGAGTTTTTTTTCTGCCTCGAAAGAGTGATTTTTTTTGTTCTAACTTTCTTAGTCTTGCTTTTGGTTCCTAGTGCTTAGTTTAGTTGATTTATTGTCAGCTTCCCTTGGAGAGATTTTCAGTTCTTGGTTTTAGTGTATAGTATTGTCTAGCCTCCACCTTTCAGGAGAGTTTTTGTTTCTTTACCGTTTTTGTAGTTGTGGTTAGTTAATGTTCTGCAGCCTTTTGATTTTCCTCCTTGAGAGTGATTTTGATAATTTTGGAAATGTGACAGTGGAAATATCCCAATATATGCTGCATTATATCAGCATATATTGGGATATTTCCACTGTGGCTAGCTGTGTGTTGTCCCACCCAGTGAAACTGGTCAGCAAATCTGCAACTCTGATTAGTTGATTAGGGTGGTTCAGAATGAATCAATGCCATTGTCGGTAGTCTTCTGGCACTGCAGACATGGCATCAATAGAATAAGAGATTTACACATGCAGAGACAAAAAGTCTGTGTATCCTGCCGGTACCCGTTGTTGTAGTATCAATGTTGTATGGTCCTGGTGTTTCCGATTAGTGACTTCATGCTAATTAACCAAGCTGAGTGAGAGTGAATATTTAGTGTTGTTTAAACAGGCATATCAGCATCCGGTGTATGCTCTAGTGCTGTAAGCTGGTGGCACCTCAGTCATGGCCTATGTCTGAAATGGTTCAAATGGTTCTTGTACTAAGAAACTCAACAATACTTGGAGGGGGGATGGACTGGATTGAGGCAGTCACCAAACATAAGAGAAAAAACACTTAAATCATTAAACATAAAAAAATTACTGTTGTATGACTGGTGTATTTCTGGAAATTACTCCTTTACTGGCCAGGTGTTTCAGTGGGATTATGTGATAAGATTCTTGGAAGCTCTTTGGATGTTTTTTCCAAAACCCCTTAAATTGCAAATTCTCTCTCTCTCTCTCTCTCTCTCTCTCTCTCTCTCTCTCTCTCTCTCTCTCTCTCTCTCTCTCTCTCTCTCTCTCTCTCTATATTTCAACATCATCTTATATCTCCCCCTTCTTTATATTTCAACATCATCTTATATCTCACCCCCCCACTGAAAAGTGAAGTGTTTCAGCCTTTTAGTACATCAGATATTCAGTCCAGGAAAGCCTCTTGTAGCTGCATATGCTTTGACACGATTGCAAGGTAGTGCTGTTTTTTAAAAAGGATAAAGGATGTGCACATTTTAAGCTGTATAAATTATTCTAATAAGAAATAACTATTTAAAACAACTAACAAGCACACAGATGGGCATGTGTGCCATGGAGAACTCATTTATAAGTGTCTAAACATATGATGTTGGTATTTTACATTATCCCCTCTGGACATATTGTATAAATACAAATTCAGATTGGAAGTCTGCCCTTGGTGCCTTTCTTTCTTAGCACTCAGGAATACATTTTATGTATGAGCATAACATGCACTGTTGAGAATGCATGTTGAGTCTCACCCAAACTCAAAAGGGCTTAGTAGTTGTATTAAACCTAAAGGAATATAACCTGACAGGAATCTGCTGTAAAGCTGTGAGAATGGTTATTAAGCCAATTGGAACATGAAGAAATATTAAATTTAAACTAAATTAAATTAGTGTATTTTAAATCATTCGTAGAAAATTTGACAATATTTTGGTGCACTCTAAGTGTAGCTTATTTCAGCTTTTATGTTTTAAGTATATGTGTCCAACACCAAACAGCAGACAGCAAGCTAGTGAACATTGTGGACTATTTAGAAGAGTAGTACAGACAAACAATGCTAAAATAGAGTCATTATTAAACTGGATACATCAGGTAGCAAGAAACAAAACTCCAAATGAGTGCTGATCTTGCTCTGTAACTATTGCACATGTAAATCTGTTTGCAAACAAGTTAGCCATATCAACATAAAATATATCATATGGCAGCATTATGTTTACTGATTGTTCATACTGCCCCCAGGTGGACCAAAAAGAAAGAAATAAAAACACATATTTGACTGCTAAAAACAAACATTCTAATTATTTAGTTTTTTGTAAAACCTCGACAATTTGGTTGTGGCTGTTAAAAAAAGCAGGACATTTTAGTGTTTTACAGGTATTTCTTAGTACTCTGGACACCTAGCTTGAAACTGGGACAGTCCAGGTCAAACCATTAGCCTAGGGGAATGCTCTTCAGCAAAACATCATTACATCATTTTCTATGCATTCTCTTTTTCCAGAAAAATGGACCCTGAAGCAGAAAGTAAGCATGCTCAGAAAAACTTAATAGGGTCAACAGGTTTTAATTATAGTAGTAGACAATGCTTGCAATTTTGAGTTACAATCAGGGTACAGATGATTAGCTTGTTAAGGGTTCCGTTTGAGATGGTCAACATGCTCATACAGATGACTTTAGATTTTGTACAGTCAAAGTTGATACATTTTTTAAGTTCAGTTTTTAATCCATATGATTAATCGTGTGTTTCAAGTGTTCCCTTGCTGAAACTCAGTATTCAGAGAGTCAAAGACATTAGTGTCCTAAAACCTCAGTTCCCCAGTAATTCACCACCTGAAAGCTAACCTGTATCTTAACAAGGAAACATGCTGTTTTTTCCCCTGTATGGAATGATTGCAACATATATCTGTATCTCTCTTTCAGTTTTCCTTTGTCCCTCCGTCTCTGTCTCTCTCTGCCATATCTGCTCCTTGTTAAGATTCCTAGCAGGCACTTGTGAGGCGTCAGGAAACGAAGAGTCATTAAATGAACAGACAGATTGTTAATTCCCCTCCTCTGGGCACAGACTGCAGGGTTGAAGTCCAATTCTGTTTGGAGACAGGGCAAAATACTGTCACTTTATTAGCTTCTTGACCGTGTCAATCTGTCAGTCTCTCTATCGGTCTCTGTCCAGTCACTCCATTCTCATTCTTCCAACTTTGACATATTTCCCATTCACTTTGTCCTTCTCCCCCATCACTGTTTCCCTATATCTGCCTCTGTTGGGCAAAGTAAGCCAAAACTAAAGCCTGACACATTGTATATTGATAATATATTGAATATGAATTAGAAAGGATGAATGACTCCACTTGTGATGGAAAGAATTGTTGTATCTCAAACAAACTAACTAACAAAGAAGTCAGTCAATAATATGTTCCATTTGCATTAGCAGTGACTACAAATATAGCTCTGATTTGGAGTAAACAGACTAGGGTTAGGGTTATCGTTAGGGATAATTGGTGAATTAGCTCTTTCAAATATTGTGATGGACTGCTATTGTGATTATTTACAATCACCTCTGAACCTCAGAACGAAAACAACCAAAAGTTTCACTCATACTCATACTTTATGTGTCATGCAGGACTAAGTATCACAGCAAATTAGACTCAACAACATGAACACCAGTGACGCTAATCAGCGAATCAAATCAAATGCTGCATTTTCCTTCCAAAGCCATCAAACTTAATTATGATTGGCTGACTGATCACAAAGCCTGTCAGTCTGATACAAACTAAACGCCCATAAATATTAACACAGTAAGACTGAGCTGTTTTGCCTTGAACTAGATGATTTGTATCTTCCTTGCCTCTGCGTAAAAAACTTCACTTCAATAAAATTCAAGGCTGATTCACTTTCCAGATGACAAAACTGGATGTAAATAAATCTACACAACCAAATAGCTTACCTTCAAGCGCAAGGCTTTTCCTTAGACTTGTGCTCAAAATGTCATTTCAGATTCTCTACTGGAGCTATATGGTTGTGCAGATTGACTTGTTTCATCGACAGTGCTTACTCTTATAATTTGAGTAGACGGTTAGTTTTGTATAGAAGAAATTGCATAAGGTAAACAAAGTTATACTATAGAGGCAGTGATGCTGCCTCAAAGCAAGAAGGTTCCCAGCCTGTTTGGAGTTTGCACCCGTGTCTGTGTGGGTTCTCTCCGAGTACTCCAGCTTCCACTCTCAGTGCACTCTCAGTTAATTGGTGACTCTAAATTGTCCGTAGCTGTGAACGTGAGCGTGGGGTTAAGGGTTGTTTGTCTCTATGCGTTATGCCCTGCATTTGCTTTATGTCAGCTGGGACTCCAGCCACCTGTGGCCTTGATAAACAGTTATGGAAAATGGATAGATGTATAGTGCTTTATCTGGAAGTCTTAGAGGTCCAGTTTTACCCTTAAGAGGTCCACATTTGTCCCTAATGACAAAAAAATGTCAGCTTCCCAAAAACTGCTGTTAAAAAAAAAAAAAAAAAAATATATATATATATATATATATATATATATATATATATATATATATATATATATATATATATATATATATATATATATATATATATAAATTATTATTTTTTTTTATATTTGAATATAAAATGACAATGAATTACAATGAATGATAAACTGATTACAGTAGCAGTGGAACCTGTGATAGAGATAGAGAGACACAGATGCACAGCAGCAGAAAATCATAAACTATCTATAAACTGTAATGGAGATATGGTAGCAATAATGACAGTAATAATATAAGTAGTGGACGTCATGCAGCGAGAGAGAGAGAGATTTCAGTAAAGGGAGATGTGACTGCATCTTCAACCAATACCGTCCCTGACTAGGCATAACCCTGAGCGAGAGAGAGAGAGAGATGGAGAGGGAGTCCCCCGGCAGTCGAATCCTATGGCAGCATAACTAAGGGGTGACCTGAGCCAGCCCTAACTATAAGCTCTGTCAAAAAGGAAAGTCTTAAGTCTACTCTTAAAGGTGTTGACCGTGTCTGCCTCCCGAACCCAGAATGGTAGTTTGTTCCACAGAAGAGGAGCTTGATAGCTCAAAGCTCTGGCTCCCAATCTACTTTTGGAAACTATAGGAACCACAAGGAACCCAGCATCCTGAGAGCGCAGTGTTCTAGAGGGGTGGTAAGGTACTATGAGTTCTTTTAGAAATGATGGCGCCTGACCATGAAGAGCTTTGTACTTAAGGAGAAGGATTTTAAATTGTATTCTAGAACAGGTAGCCAGTGCAAAGAAGCCAACATGGGAGAGATGTGATCTCTGATCTTGGTTCCTGTCAGAACACATGCAGCAGCATTCTGAATTAGCTGCAAAGTCCTAAGAGACTTATTGGAGCAGCCTGATAACAAAGAGTTACAATAGTCCAGCCTAGAAGTAACAAATGCGTGGACTAGTTTTTCTACATCTGCTTGAGAAACGATGCGTCTGATTTTGGCGATATCAAATATTAATTATAGTTTTGTTTGTTTTTAACCCTTTAAAGGCCAGCATGTTTACATAGCTCCACTGTGTTTTATGGAGAAAAAACAACAAAAAACAAACTAACATGAATTTTGATACTTTATATATATATATTATAAAATAATTTCCATATTTGTATTTGACATGCACACTTTTTTTTACACACACACCATTATCCAACATCAGTAGTAACACGCACTTATAATTTCTGTAGCAAAGCACCTGTGCAGAAAACAGAAAATTTTGCTGCATGCTTTAAATGAGGAAAAAGTAGTAACAATATGAAAATAAAAAATTGCAAGATAGAAGTCTAAAATGAAATCTTAACATAACGGAATGCATTAGTTAATCTTAAGACTCATATGGGGTCAAATGGCATTTTCAATGGCTTTCAACTGGACATTCTTTGTTGTTAGGAACAACAACAAAGTTTTAAAGTGTTCAAAGTGTTTAGTCAAAGCTCCTGTCAATTTTGTTTAGGTGGGCGTGGCACTGGGGGGTCTCGCACACCAGTAACGACAGGTCTGAGGTACTTGTTTAAATACAAATTACTGTATGAACTCTGTAATGCTGAGTCTCTTGGCTGTGAATTATCTATTCAGCCATGCCTCATAGGTTGGAAGTGTGGTGAAATTACCAGAGGAAACAAATTAGGGTTGACCATCTGCCAGTCTGGCAAAAGAGGTAGAAAAACTTTATTCCCATGCAGGGAGCCATCATCTGAATCAGATGATAAAGAGCGAGTTTGCGGAGGACACACATGAGTGGAGTGAGGTTTTTAAACATTTGCCATTATTCACAGGAAACGCATTGATCCAAAAGTGACAACAAAGAAGCAGCAATTTTTTAGATTAGTTTTTCCACTTTGTTAACTCAAATTTCAAGATGTTTCACAAAAGCTGAAATAAATGACAGCTAAAGTGACCAAACAGTATTGACAAAATTATACTAAGTGGTGCAGCATGACTGTCAGGAGATGTAGAAAATAGACGCAATCACTTGCACTCTGTCTTCTCTTTCCCAGCCCTGTCTCATTCTCATTGACTTTCACTCAAGAACTACATAAGGTGTTATTTTTTGCCTTTAGTATTTTGTATGTTCAGCTGCTATTGGTTACATTATGTAATACCGGAGAAAGCAAAACTACACACTGAGATTACACATTTTGTTCCAAGACAATGTCATTTGAAGGAGGCTGTGCATATAAACAGATGAAAAAAGACTGACTGGGGCTTTGTATAGTATAATATCAGTATCAGTACAATACTGCTTGTGCATAATTACATACCATTATGCTAAAAATTTGCATGAGTGCCAGACAAACTTATCTAGGTGAGACACAGAGATGTTTTGGGACTCACATCTTATTGGAGGTGACCAATGGGCCAAACTCTCAAAATGTCACTGTAGTCTTATAAATTGATGATTGTGGTCTATTCATCTCTGACAATGGATCAAGGGTAGTCCATCTCATCTCAGATTCCTGATAAGTCAGCTCCGCGTACAGTGCACAGCTACATGACCTACATTTAGCTGAATATTTTTGGTATTAAATAAACTTGAATCAGTTCCCTCCCATGACCTTTCCTCCTCTCCAGCTCTACCAATCTCTCTGACTGGCCACAGGACAAATCTCCATAAGCCCCAAGGTTAAAATGTCCAATTTCACAGCAGAAATAAACATGTTTACAGCCTGGTACAAAAATTGGTTTTGGTCTCTATAGCTAATTTCCCCGTTCATGACAATTATTCAGAATCTGAATTTTTCTTTAACTCACCCGTTCAAATGATATTAAGGGTTACAGTTATGCATAATTAACAGAGTGACTGCTTTAATTGACAGGTGGGTGTGTTTACAAGGCTTGTTTGAGCACCCAGGTGTCATTCAACCTGCCTCAGGTCCACTGATGATCCACCTCTTTGCCCATTCTACTGCCAAGATAGCCACAGATTCTGAAATTCAAAGTGGTTCTTCAGAAACCTCTCGATGGCATCATGAATACAACATACATTCATTATACTGTATATGGCTACCACCAAAGAAACTCACAAAGAAGTCCATTAATATTCTGTTCCATTTGCGTTAATAGATTAGACTATAAATAGTGAGGCTGTTATCAATAAGAAAAAAAGAATATGCTGAATAACACGCTAAGGCATTTCCTGTTGGTCCTTCATGGGCATGAAGCAAATTAGAATCCAGACTGGGAATGGTAGGTTATACCAGTAACAATAAAAACTGTTGTAGAGATAATTAGTTAACATAAATATACTCAATTGCAGAAAAAAATCCATAAATGTTTCAAAAAGAAACCTTAAACTATGACCCTTAAAATTAAAATTCATTAAAATTATTTCATTTGTTTGATGAAATTCAAGCAACACATGATAAATTAGCTTTTTAAAATGTTGTGATGGGTTGCTGCTTCATGATTCACAATATCTTTTCAAAGTACAAAGAGTAAAAAGAGGAAAAGTTTCACTCATACTCATAATTTATGTGTCATGGAAGACTACGCATCACAGCAAATTAGACTCAACAACATGAACACCAGTGACGCTAATCAGCGAATAAAATCAAATGCTGCATTTTCCATCCAAAGCCATCAAATTTAATTATGACTGGCTGACTGATCATAAAGCTTGTCAATCTGATACAAACTAAACATCCACAAACATTAACACAGTAAGACTGAGCTGTTTTGCCTTAAACTGGATGATTCTTATCTTTAATGAAATATTAGTAAAAATATTGTACATTGTTATAGTTACGACATTCACTTTCACTAGAATATCAAAGTTCTACTTATACCTATTTTTTTTTTTTTTTTTTGTAATGAAACATCTGCTGATGCTTAGCAGGGGCACATCATCAGTGATGGACCTGAGATCATTGAGTGTTTCGGGCCTTTCGAACATCAGACACCCTCCCTCAGGCGGCCCAGCTGAGGTTCATGACGCCTCAGCTTGTGCCCCAGCAGCATTTAACCACGGATCCGCTCTCTTTATCCAGAGCCACCTAGAGGCTTTCTCTGCTGCCTCTGTGTTGTTCCAGATGGCCCTTCTCCTTCTCTCTCCTGTAATGCCCAATGCAGTGTAGGCCCTGCACAGAGACTGTCCGGCAAAGCCTCTGCACCCTACCTCCACAGGCAAACACCTAGCCTTCCAGCCTCGTCTGTGGCAGTCGCTGACTAGGCTGTCATATTATTTCCCCCTCTTCCACTCAAAGGCCTCCTCCATTCGCTCTTCCCACGGCACAGTGAGCTCCAGCATGACAATACTCTTTGTTGCCTCTGACACCAAAACGATGTCAGGTCTGAGGGTGGTCTTAGCAACATGCTGGGGGAACAACGTTGAGAAGCCCTGATGTTGCTCTTGGTGTTGTACTTGGCTTCTCCCCAGCTCTGACGAAGTTGATGGCTCTCTTTGTGGGTTTTGACCTCCGACAGCTGGTGATGCCACTATAGATGCTCTCTGCAATGGTCTTGAGTACCTGATCGTGACGCCATCGGTAACGGCCATCCCCCAGAGCTTTTGGGCAGCAACTCAATATGTGCTCGAGGGTCCCCTTTCTTTGGCAGAGAGGGCATGCTGGAGTGTCGACCAAACCCCAGCAGTGCAAGTTGGAAGGGCTGGGAAGTACATCGTAGACGGCCTGGACTAAGAACTTGATGCGGTGTGGCTCTGCCCGCCAAAGGTCAGTCCACGAGATCTTCCTCTCTGCAACTTGCTCCCATCTCGTCCAGGCGCCTTGCTGTCTCATTCCCACTGCTCTGCTGGATCTCTCCTCCTCGACCACTGCTCTCACCTCATTCTGGACTAGTTGCCTCCGCTCCTTTCCCCGAGCCTTGTCAAAACGGGGGGATGCTATGGTTCCAAGACCCGCCCTTCCTCTGGCCACTGTTCCCACCAGGACTCTGTGCCGTAGCCGGGACTCTGCCTGCTCCACTGCAGCCTCTGCTCTCCATTTCCTGCCAGTCCTGACTGCTACTCCTGCCCCGGATACTTTTGGACCCGCTGACTCGCGGAATTGCAGCACCTCCCTTGCACGCAAGACCTTGAACTCCTCCTCAATGGATTTCAAGGGGAGTGTCAGTTTGCAGGTGTTTCCATAGAGGGCGATATTGCTCAAGCTCCTCGGCAGACCTAACCATCTCCTCAAGTAGCGACTGACTCTCCTTTCCAGCTCTGAGATGGTAGTGATCGGAAACTCATAGAGGAGCAATGGCCAGAGTATCCCCTATAATAATCTAATAGGATATAATATAGTAATATAACACTGAAATATTCTCTAGTGTACCACCACTGACTATTTATACAGAAGCACATAGAGGGTTACTTTCAAAGCTGGTTAACATGCTTTGAAAGTTTCAATGTATAGAATGTGTAGAATGTATTACATTATTGGAATAAAGGAAATGGAGATAGATAAAGCACAGTATGGAAATAATGTAGAAATAAAAACATACATGTATGCACACAAGAAAGAGTGAGAAGTTCATAATATAGGTCTTACATATAGTGCCTACATTGTTCAGTCAGCCTGATAACCGTGATGCTACCTTACCCTTTGATAAAATATTCACCAGTCAACACTATTCAAACTCAGTGGCTGCTTTGGCTTCTCTGGGTCAGAGAGTTCATATATTGACAGGAAAGAACTTTTCCCGTACTTTTGATGTATCTAGACGTCAAAACAAAAGACCATTCGCATCATGTCATCTTCACTGGCAAATTAAAGGCCTCCTGCTGACCACCACATGTTACTGGTGGTGGTAGTTCATTTGCTGAGATTTGACAGTGATTGATGTCCAGGTGTCATGCAGCAAATTGCCCATTTCCCCCCTACCACACACACGTACACACACTCACACAAAGATTTGCACAAATGCTTGCATGCACCGGTACACACACAGAGTAAATGCCCACACGCATGGCTACTCGCCCACACACACACACAGACACACACACAGACACACACACACACACACACACTCACATCACTGGGTCTCTCTCATGCTCACACATATATACAAGCATGCATTTTTCCTACTCAACAAACTGCACGTCATCAGTTAATTTGCCCCACTAAGATCACACACACTCAACCCTCACATGAATCTCTAATTATCTACTGTACAGTAGATGTCATGAGTGGACCTTTTACCCACTAAGACTACACACACACACATGTCTTTCCTACACACAACATCCTGCATATACCTCTACCAATGACCCCCTAACACACACATACACATTTTCTCATGTCCCTCCAGTCTCTATATGTGTCACCAGTGGATTTTTTCCCCGTTAAGTCGGACAGCTCAAGCTTTGGGCTGATAGGCCAATTATCGAGTGTTAAGTCGCGGATTGTCGACCCCCCCAGTTGGATTAGTGGGCCTGTCAATCACCTTTGGCACTAATCCAGATAAAAGTCACATGGGACTGTGAGAGACAGAGACAGAGGTCGATGTAGTCCGTTGGCAAAGCATAGGACGTCCCCTTATCTTCTATCTTCTTCCTCTTATTCTCAAGTTTTCACTTTATCTTTGGACCCTTTTTCCACTGCACCGTTCTCGGAAGTTTTGTTTGTTTCCATCAGTTTCAAGTATTTTTTTAAGTTTCATTAATCAAATATTGGCTTAATTTGAGGCAGAAAAAGATCAAAACAGGGTGACAGACACACAGCTTTGATATGTTATTACATTATTGATATGGCTAGTGTGGTAGCAAATAACTGGCTACTCACACATCCAGCACACACTGAGCAACATTATCATTCTTCAGGAGTTGTGTCTCTGGCAACCTGACAAGTGTGCGTCCAGTAGTCACCAGTCTTTAACTACTGATTCATCCTTACGCCATAACACCTGTGAAAAATGTCTTGATCTGTATCTGCTAAGTGCTTGTCTATCTGCCATGTAGTTTACAGTGTGTTTATCATAAGCAAATAGCTGCCTAATAACACGGTGTAGACTGTGATAAGACTAAATAGCTTTCAAGATAAAGAACATAATTTTAGGGCTGTTATATTTATTTGTTGTCCATAGAGTGTGAACCATTCATTGACCAATCACACCAAGCCTATAATTATATTTTTCATTTGAAAAGCATTTCTTTATTTATCAAAAACAGACTTGGAACATTGAAGAACGTTGAGTAAAAATCCACCAGCCTGTGTCAGTGTTAGTACTTCCACACATAAAACACTTGGGTGGGAAAAATCAGCTCTACTGACACTTGTGTCGTTCGGGTTATCGTCATTGATAAGACGTCTGTGTGCGATGTTTACCTTTGTAGATCAATACACCTTTGATTGAAATCTTGGTTGAAATCACATGGGACGGTGAGAGTGTGAGACTGGCTTTTCTCATCTTCTTATCTCATCTAGTGTTTAGTGTTTGATTTGCCTCCATGCGTTTCTCCTTTCTTCTCTTTCCTCATCACCTTTAAATATTTCAAAGACCTATTAATATCATCTGGTTGACTGAAAATGCCACGGCTAATGCAAAGGAGCACTAGCAGCTTTAGATGAGGAGTCCACTTCAGTACTAATCCAGTCAGCGGGGAGGGAAAGATAAAAGTGTGAGGAGAGACGGACTTAATTTACACCTGGTATTATATGAGATCACAGTGTGGATATGCTCTGTGGATAATGAGCAATCCAATCACACCCGTCCTGTCTACATTGTGGCTGTGTCGCATTTTTTCTTTGACAGATTAAATATGCGATTAATAGATTAACAACGGCATTCCTTTTTTTAAAAAAATCGATAAATTACTGAGCGCCTGACAAACAAAGAATGACTTTACCGCTAACTGAGCAGTTATGTCTAACCAACTGAAAGTATGAGGTTATTTAACATGGTTAATGTAGTCCTGCTGTAGAACCAAGGTTAGGCAATTAAATACTTTGTGTTCTGAGTTGAACCTTCATTATCATGTTTGGCCATTTGAGGGAAGTGTACCATGCTGTATACACAACTTTGATAACGTCTTAGTTTTATGACAGAAAAAAAAGTTAAACTTTTAAAAAAAGTTGCTTATTTATGCTTCAGAGAGAGAGAGAAACATTATCATTCATTTGAAGTTTCAGGTCACTTGACAAGTATTAAATTTTTTGTTTGTTTCTTTGTTTTCAGCCTCTGCTGTACCAGCTCCTAAGGGAAAATATCAAAACTGTCCTCCAAAGAAAAATAACAGCTTCAATTGTTTCAGCAAACAAGAACATGCTCATGTCACAAAGAGCTGCCATAGTAATTTGGATTCTTGTCAATTGGGAGCAAATAAGGAAGTTGGGTGATGTTATACAGTGTCCATAGAGGCAGGAGGTTGAGGTGAACGGTGGACCTCAACTGGGGATGGGAAACAATTGGATCTGGTTTTAAGCTTAGACAACTAAAACACAATATGAATGGTGGTGAAGTTTGTCATGGGTAATGCTAAAGGGTTGCCTACTGCTATGTCATTACTATGAAATAGTAATGTTGCTGTGTCACACAAACTAAATGCCCACAAACGTATTAGCCATCTAAAGTTCTTGCATAGTAATGGTGTTTCTTGGAGGCAGGTTTGTAATTTTCAGGTGATAACATTTGTACCCACGGTGATGACATTTCTCTAAGGCAAACACACTGTTCTGTACCAACTGACTCAACTTCTGTCTCACATCAAGTCTTCTCCATCTTTAAGTTTCCCAAATCGCATCACATTCATGCTGCAGTGCATGCTGCTCACACTTACCTATACTTTTTCCTTACCTACAGATTAGATATAGATCACATTATAATATCAAATATGACAGCAGTCAAGAAATGAAATGGGGCCTGGAATGGAAAGGGGCTCCATTAAATCTTTAAAAAAAAAAAAAAAAAAAATACTTCTTCCATTTCACTTCCCCTTCTTCTCTTCCAAACTGTGACTGTCTTAAAATCTCCATAGTTATTTCTCTCCTTTCCCTACCTCATAGGGTTAAAACCCATTTCAGAGATCCCGGCACAGTGGGCTGGATCAGCATATTTCCAAACTGATGGAGGACCTTGTCAGTTGTGGTCAATGGACTGGAATACTGGAACTGTCTTTTCCTTTTTACTTGTCATCTCTTGTCTTACCTTGTCCTGTCCTCAGTTCTTTTTTTTAATTTATATATATATATATATCCAACATATTCAGAGTTCAGAAGCAGAAACAAACATACACAATAATGCATTTACAGAAAATTGGTTGTAACTTAAAGGGACCTTTTAACCAGCTTTATATCAATACAATGTGTGTAGTATATGCTTCCATTTTGCCACCACATAGAGCTTTCCCATTCATTTGCCTGCTCTAGGGCTGTTTGAACTACAGACTGTACTACGCAATTTTGAATTGACAGAAAAGGAGTTTTGTTCCCTTTTTTCCCTTTACATGCCCCTTGTGGTCATAGTCCTCTCATTTGATCTAGAATAGAGACTACAAGGCTTTGAAGACTTGTCATAGTGGTGTTCTCTCCATATGTAGGATTATTCACTGCACTACAACACTCTGGTTCTTTTACTGGCAGCTGATAATAAAGTCAGTAAAGATGTCATTGCGATTTAAAGGTTTTTGTGAATGAACAGATGTCTACAAGAACTTTTTCCTACTCCAGCAAGACAGTATTTGGAAATTGGCTTCGTTGCCTACATTTGTAGAAACGCCTGAAGCTCTGGTCAAGCCCATTTAATGGTAGCGGCCTTGATTTTGATCTTCTACCTCTTGAACAAAACAGGTCTCTTTCTGTTTTTTCTGGTCGTGTAGCACCAATATCAAAATTAATTGTGTTTTTCTACTGTATAGGCAGCCCAGTTTTATCAAAAGACCATCTTTTCAGTAAAAAACTCTAATTTTAGCGTTCTGTACCTCTGTATGCTCTTCTCCTTCCAGGAACATGATGTGCCTTGTTTACTACTAATAGTGTGAGCACATGCCTCTCTCAGGTCTTTTATTCCCTCTTCTCTCCTGTTTTCAGGAGGCACATGTGATAGTAAAGAGCAGTTTTGTTACTTTCTTCTCTCTCAGCTCATCTCTTTCCTTTTTTTTGTTGGTGAGGCAGACAACAAGCTGACCTGGAACTCTCCTTCCCTTCCTTACTTGTTTCTTACTACTCAAGCTGAATATTTTTCTCTGTGGTTGTCATGTGGAATTCAAATTTTTAAACCACTCATCTGTTCACTACATCTTGTTATGTTGCTTCAGAATGGGAGATAGTCAAAGGGTTTGAACACTCAAGTTTGAATGGTTATTATGAAGGATGTGACTTTAACTGAGCTCTGGCCTTGACTAAGGAATTCTGACAGAACTGATGGGTCTCTGGTACAACTTGCAACAGCTTTGAATTAATAATTCTCCCTCCCTATGGCTAAATAAGTTAGTCATAGGGAGCAGTAATTAGAGATCTAACATGAGTTAGATCAATCATCCATCCTGACTTCTGACATGCAAGTGCAAAATCAAGAACCATAAAGAACTAATTATGCAACTTTGTCTTCTTTGAACATAATGTAGAACCTTGAAAATGCAAAAGGTCAGACAGTTGCTTTCCATTACTTACCAGTAACGAGAACTTTTCCTTTCTCTTTCTTTTAAGGGTGGAAAATTTATATTTTTTTCTGTACCTTCTCTAGACTATTATACAATACTTTATTACAATAGTTTCAACCTCTTTACTGTGGTAGATATTTTCCTTCAGGGTTTTATATTACCTTCTTCCCTAGTTTTAATGTGGCAAACAACAACATTGTACTACAGTATAGAGAGTGTTCAGAAGTATAATTACTAACTTGTGTGCAGTTAGGTGCTTCCCCTCATATTAAACGTCTGTATGAACAAATTAATAAAACATGCAGAAAATAGACTAAGAGACTGATGAATGGAATTAATCTGATGACCTAATAATAATGTGTGGAAATTGCAAGCAAATTGCTGTCTCTGCTTTTTAAATACAGTACAGCTCTTAGCCTGCACCAGTGCTATATGTTGTTCTCCCTAACTGGCTGCATTAGCTACCTCTGTAATGTCAGTTCCCACTGCTGCACTCAAAATTAACTAATTTTAAAAGATTATTCATATCTTGAGGGCACCATTTAGATTATTATTTGAAACCTATTAAGTAATTTGCAGGTGGAAAGTTATTGATTTGAGGGTACTAATGGGTGCTAAATATATTGCTCATACCTGCTGGGTCCTAACTGTCTAATGACAAGTAATTAACGGAATATTATTACATTAGAGCTTAATTATTTTTTTACTATCACTATGACATTTGATTTAATGTCACACACTTACTTAGTCTTCCCAAAATACAGACACCTTTTGAGAGTGAGATGAATTTACCTATATTGATTTTTGTTTTTCTAAGTTTCTAAGTTTTTGGTTTCACACAGAGAGTGAGACATCACAGAGATGTGTCCTCAAAAGCAAGTCCAATTAAAGTGGATACAACACTGGGACAATAGCAGAGACACTGGTGGTAAGAATTACAAATCAATACTGCAATGCTAACATACGTTTAAGGGCTGTTGAATCTGCCTCAAAGATACAACAGTGGGTAGCAGGAGCTTCATGCAGTCTAAAGCCTGTTAAAGCCAGTCATACTGTTTGGCAGGTTTTACTGTGGCACGGCCAGGAGTCACTTATCAAACTTGCTTCAGTCTGCTGAGAGAAAACATTTGAGGTTTGGGTGGTTGCATCCTGTACCTCAAAGGACCAGATGACAGGATGATGAAGGGGTTTATCCTGTGTGTGTTTGGCCTACATCAGCCCAGGTCACAGGAGACTTTGTTGAAGAACTGTGTGGAAAAAAAAAAATAAATAAATAAATAAATAAATAATCCAGTGCTAAAGCATCAGCCCAGGTCTTCTAAGTGAACTGGAATGTCACATGGACATGAAACCCTGATTTTAACATGGTTCTAGTGGTTTTGGCTAAATGTGGTTTTGTTTGGGGGCAGCTATCTAAACGTCCACAGATACACAACCTTCTCTGGTGGTTGTCAAAATATATTCTATAATACTAATATTCTATAATGCTAATACTATAAAGGCAGCTCTATAATGATGCAGAAAGACAAAGTATAGTAGTAACAGTAGAATTATACCATTGTATTCTAGCATTATTTTCTCAAGAAAATATTAATTGGTAATCAAGTCATCAATAACAATGGTTAGCACTGTCATCTTACAGCATAAAAGTGTCTGGTTTGAGTCACCCAGCTGAGGTCCTTCTGTGTGGAGTCTGCATGTTCTCCCCATGCCTGCATGGTTCTCTCTGGATACTCTGGCTTTCTCCCACAGTTAAAGTTAGTAGGTTAACTGGAGACTTAATTGCCCATAGGTGAGAATGTGAACATGAATTTGACACATGGAAAATGGATGGACGGAATCTGAACAGGATAAAAATGTGATTTTTATGTTTATACCTTTTTTGTTGTTTTCTCTTTCAGAGTGTGCAGCTGTCAATATTTTGTGTTTTACAATGAAAAAATGACTACGTCGATATATTTTGGCTTGAGCTTACTCCTTATGATATCAAGAAACAAGGTAAAACAGATATTCCAATAAAACCAAGCTGGGTGAACAATCACCCAGTCAGACACTTCAGATCAATGGAAACTGTGAAAAAAGCACAATATAAGCATTTAATATAGGCTTTTACCCAGAATCCAATACAATACATTTAGCTGAAGAAAGCACCCAACAGCCCAGAGGTTGTTTTCCTTAGTTTTTATTTTGTATAAGTATGTGAATTGGATAAAGTCACTCCATTATCACCAACCCATTATTTCATTACTAGTCTGTCCTGAAACTCTTCAGCTGCTGGTGATAGATATTGACTAAAAAGTGTCTTTACGAAACAGAATAAACAGAAGTTGACACATGAAACAACAGGATTTTATGTGGTATATTACCTTTAGTCAGCAATGATTAGCTGTAAAAGAACAGCAGGATAAAACGCAAGGCAATATTGCCTTAAAAGTAAGGCAATAAACATTAGTAGTGCAGAACAAAGTGGAGTAGGCAACCTCATTCTTCATTACCTTAAGTGTACTGATGCAATACTCACAAAACACCAAGGACGATACAAAGAGGGAGTGGAGAGCAAACGAAACAATTAAACAAAGGCAGCAGCGAGCTAATGACTTGATGAAAATGCTGTAGAGATCAATCGATAGACTAATGTCAGATGGATAAACACTAGATGAGTTTATTGAAGGAAAACATTTAGGAAATGGAGGAAGAGTGCAGATGGATAATGAGGAGTGAAATTAATGCTGATGGTCAGCTATAAGAAAGATTTTGTATTCGTATGACTTTATTTCTCCAAAGAAGGAAAATGATAAAGTCATACGAGGAAATGATAAAGATAGAATTTCTATAAGTGAATGTTTTTCTAAATGAAGTCAGCCAGAGTGCTGTTCTATAGTAGGCTATCTTTAGCTTCTTGACCAGGGTTCTGGTAATATGTCGCCACAGGTATATGGAATGTCATTGTGACTTGGACTCAAGTTGACTCAAGTCACTGTTCCGATGTCTTGCATGTTTCTTGGTATGCAAGTGAACATTGGGAATGCCATTATTATGGTTGGCTGACCACCCTGTCAGTGAGGCTCTTTGTGATGCTGCATGGTGGTCTAGGGATCAGAACAGATCATCATCATAATACCTGCACCAAGAGTCATCACTTTTGGATTCAAGAGTTTTAGATGTGAAGAAAATAGGCAAACTTTATTCATTCATCCATCCGTCCATGTGATCATTTGACGACTTATTTGGATCAGTAAGAGTCTGTTAGGACTGATGTGAACTAATGTTAGCCAGATACAATCTGTTCTCTTACAACTCTGTAGTTAGCTAACATTAACCTCATAACTTTACTTGATTTGACTTGACATAAGCTAAATTGGGGAAGTCTATTTGAATTTTGCCATTTACATCAACCTTTTCAATGTGATACTTCAAAATATCAAAATCGAAATCTATCTAAATATATATAAAATATATTTATGGAAACACAGTTATTACCATCTGTAGGGGTAGGAATGCTAATGTGTTTAACATGTAAAATGAGGCAATTTATGGATGTCATTAATTTAGCAGATAAATCAAAAGTTCTAGAGAACTTAAAATTTTGACTAGAGTATGATTCTAGATAAAAAGTTGATTTCATCCTCAGAGGGAAACAAATGTCTTTGCGAAATTTTATAACAATCCATCCAAAAGTTGTTGATAAAATTTCTGTCAAAAAGCCACACATGTCAAATTTGTGGTCGAACAAGAGAAAAAGTCCAAAGTCAGTGATATTTATCCTCTGGGGACCATGAATGTCTGTACAAAAAGTTATGTGAATCCATCAAGTAGATGTTGAGATATGTTACTAGATAAGTGAAAACTCCTGGCACTAGATGAAAAGTTAGAGACTAATTAAGAGTCATTAATATACTCTGGGCATAAAGGAATCTCTGTACAGAATTTCATGACAATCCATGTAATAATTATTTCACTAAAATCCAAAAATCTCAACAGTAAGATGGCACTAGAAGGAACAACAGGGTTTCACCAAAGTCAAAGGATTATGGTAAAACAGAATGCACAAAATCCATAGGCATACTTGTTGACCAACCGGCTGACATTACCATTGATAGAACCAAGCTGCTTTTAGCTAAACAACTTAAAATGAAAACGAGACAACTGCATAAATGTGCTGTAATCATTCTCTCTCTCTGGTCTCAGAGATGAATCGAAACATCATCAGAGAAAGAAAACATTAGCGATGAAAGATAGAGGACTCATTAAAAGTTCAGCAGTTTAAAAGTTCATCAGCGCAGATGTGGAACTGTTGTGTATTCATACTCATAAATGTTAAATGAACAGAGGAAGGCCAGATAATAGACACCACTTATATAGTAACATAAAGCACACAAAAGACAATGACGCAGGCAACTTCACTCGACTTCGAGAGAAATAATTAGACTGAAACATTATTACTAGATACATGCAGAATATCTGCATATGAAAACACATGCAAGTCATAATGTCAACAGCACTGTTATCTCTTCCAAGATATAAGGTCATTTTCTTATTTATTGATTTGCCCAGTAAAAAGAACTGAGAAAATAATTAACATCGAGGAATGGAAGAATATTGAGAAGAAAACAGCAAAGAATGAGGACATGGAGATGAAAGAACATGAAAGCGTGAAGAAAGAGAAGGGTAACTGAGGAAGAAGCAGTCAGTGAAACCAGTTGTAAATCTATTCAAGCTTACTCAAACAAAAACTCAACAGTACCATCATCAGCATCATCAAACACAACATATTTACCCAGTACTCTAATTGCTATGTTTCAGTCATGCTGATGGTACATGCAGTGAATTTGTTTTTTCTGCCTTCCACTTCAGATTACAGCTGCAGACAGCACCATGCATTTAAGTCCTTGACACACACACTGGCTCACAAAGTGACACACAGACAAGATAAAATACACAGAGAGAAAGGGAGAGCTGTCATTTCCCAGCAGGTTAACTGTTGTTAGCCATAAGGAGATTATGTGTAGAGCAGATGGGACAGAGAGGAATGCAATGACTAAAATAAGACACAGTAGGGAAAGACAGACACAGAGTGAACGATCTGTACAGGGAGTAGACATTTTTTGATGCAAAGTTATATTTTCTCAAAGCAAAAGGGAGGTGGCCTGGCAAAGTCTCTGGTTTGAAAAACTTTGGATAGAATTTGAATCTGAGTCTGAAGGGGCAGGCTAAACAGTGTTCAATCGGAAGATGTTTCAGGGTCAAAAAGCTAAATGTAGCTAAAAACAAAACACAAAAAGAAAACATATAGCTACCACCATTACAGCCATTTCTGAATGTCTAACCTCTTTTCATGTACAGCTGTCTAAAGTTACCACCAACGTTTCTGCTAGATACTTGGACGGTAGGGTCAGGCCAGAGCAGGCCAGAGTCATACTCAGTTGGTCACAGGTCGGTAAAAAGAGTATATCATGAGCCTTGTATGGACTTCAATACTGTCAAAGGTGGAGGAAACAGAAAGACGCGCTAGACTTCCTAGTCGTCTTTGAGATAGGAGTCAGAGTCTGCAAATTCTGTCAAAAGAAAGAGGCAGCATACTCCACTGTACAGGTTCAGAGACAGATAAAGTACACTATATATCTAAAAGTAAGAGGTATCATAAAACCTAAGCGGTGCAGAAGAGATACTCCAGATGGTGTTAAGGGGACAAGGACAAGATGAGGTGAGGGAGAAGAAGTGGAGAAAATGGAGGAGGCTGTGGGCCATCAGAAGTATGAAAAATAGATAAGGCAGTCTCAAGTCAAAGGTCTGTGCTCAACAAGACATGAGGATGTGAGTGTCCAATGCTGTATATCACCCAACACTGACACTGACACACACACACTCACACTTCCTCTCTGAAGCTGATTTGTTATTGCTGCCTCTCCAGGGTCACTGCTTGTATTTGATTGGCTGCTATGCCATAATTTAGAGGAAGTTGTTGATGTTGCTATGCCGACACCAGTCAAGGCCAGAGACAGAAAGGAAGAAAAAGAGAGTGATGTGTGGCAAATATTTATTTTTATGGCGTAACATTTGGCCAGTCACTGCCTCCTGATGAAGTTAAAGAGTGATGATACTGAGGACTGTATTAAGTAAATGCCTCATATGTATACAGAAATAGTAGTATCAGCCTGTGTGTGTGTCTGCATGTGGAAGGCAGGGTGTCACTATGCATCATATTTTAGCACACCTGAAGTTAAAACACATGATTACTTTTTTTTTTTTTTTCTAGTTTTGCTCATGAAATCAACATCACTGTCAGTCAGTCTATCATCTGACGATAATTTAGCCCCTGGGCGACAACACAATTCTGGGCTTCTGGTATAGCCAGCGGGTATCCAAAAAAAAAAAAAAACAGATAATGGGTATCCGGGCCAAGACCACCTCTGCAGTAAAATTAGTAACTTGATACTGAGTGACTTCTGTCAAGTACCCCAGAACGGACAAACTAAATACACTAGGTCAATACACTGATACGTTCCAAAAAAATGAATGGAGCAACAAAGCTGAAAAGGTATGATAGCTTCCCTATATATCCTCTATCATACCTCCAAAGGTTAGCATTGTCCAGGGTATTGCCATTGATCATCAACACCGCCAATTTGCATGTCATAGTTGACTTAATGAAAGCCGAACCTATGCCAAATACAAGACATAAACAAAACACAGACGCACAGCAAATCCACTGGTTGCAATGATAATTTTATCTTCTTACATGGCAGGAAGTTAAAATGTGACTGGGTTTCAACACTTTAGACTTCATCCAGTGACAGTATGTATTCACTTTGCCCTGAGCTGCTCTCAGATTTAGTAAACCTGACCGCCCCAGCTGAGCAGAAGTACTTACAAAGCATCAGTAAGCTGCAGGCACACGCCTCTTATCCTGCCTGATAGCATGAAGAAGAAAAAAAAAAAAAAAGAGCTTAAGTCAGGTGAGGTTTAACGCACTTGTTACTCTTGTTTGATCTAACCATGTGTCTGTGAGGAAAATGAGGTCCATATTTGATAATGGGATCACTAAGAGTCTTCCTGGCTAAGTTCCTAACATCAAGCAGCTGGCAGCTTCACCACTGTGGGTGTGTTTTGGTGCAGTGCAAGTCCAAATCTCATGATATGAGTCATGATTCATTTCACCCAATTGCAGAGTAAATACAAGATGTTGACTGACTGAATATCTTGTATCTTGTCAGCAATGGTGAAACCTACTCTCTTCTTTTTTCTGACTGCTGTCCCAACTTCATATTACATTCTAACATTATATAGTTTATACTATGGGTATATAGCGATTGATCAATCTAGAAAACTATGCACAACATGCGCTGATGAACATTACTGTTTAGTTAGCTTTTAAAAGGTGTTAAATAAGCATTTTCTCATTATTGTTTGATTGTTCATTGTCTGATTTTTGATTTCCGACTCCTTTGGTCACTGTACATGGGGTATTGATACAAAAGGAAATTCATCCTCTACAAGATTACATAAAACACTTCAGAACTGCCATTCAGAAATGCCTTCATTTTGCCTACCTCAATTCTTAATATGACACAAAGCAACCATCTCTGTAAATTCCATTTAATGTAACCCTTTAAAAAATACATCTCTAACCTATTCACTCTTTTATTTTGTTTTCGTCATTTCATATTGAATACAGGTACTTCTTTTCATAATCCACATAATAATCAGCACTTCTGTAGCCCCTCATTTTTAATCCTCTAATCCCTTACACTGCTATATTTCTGATGCCGCCTAAAAAGCACGAGCGTAGGCCCGAGGGCTGAATGCACAAACAAATATGCAGGACAAACATTTTATTCACACCACTCAAAACAAAGAGAGGCAAACACCAAGGTAATAAGAAAATGTCACACACACTTGCATGTGCTGGCAACCGTGAACACACTCATCCATGTGATTCAGAGGGGAGAGGGGATTGTGCAAGTGGATAGACTCACGGAAAACAGAAAGAATGGATAAAAATACACATTTTCATCTTCCTAGCTTTTGAATAGAATAATTGGCAAATGTCTGTAATAAGCCTCAAAAACATCAAATCGTCCAAAAATGATAACCCTGTTTGTTTATTGAATATGCGTCACTGCTGAGACACAGAGTGGCTGAAATTCAGTTGAGCCTTTCCAGCCATAGGTAGGCTAAGTGTAGCTGAAGAAATGTATGCCTCCCTCTCAGCACATCAGACACATGGAGTCCCCAGAATAAGGCCAACAGCTTGGATGTAGAGTTTGATTGTAGAAAGTGTGACATGAACACAAGGGGCAACTGATCTGAACTGGAATCACAGGGGCTATTTGCTGGACAAACGTCTCGCCTTAAGTTCCGGACACATTCGGAATAAGAGGCGTTCAATAACTATCATGGTCTCCGGCTTTTTGACACCAACTGTTTCACATCCATGCAGCACTTAATTTCTTAAAACTCAAATTAGTTTGATGCATGTCAAATTTAAGCATCACTTCTATTACAGTTTCTCATTGTACTGATTTGCATTATCTTAGTAAACTCTAGTTTAGCAAACTAGCAAAACTTAGAAGAATGAAGAATTGTGTGTTGAAGCTTCAATAGAATTTGTAAATGATGCTACTGTATCCATTTGTGCATCGCAGTGATCTCCATATTGGCATTAGCATAATTACAAACACAAGGGCCATGGTAAACGTCAGAACCGGAACATTTTAAAAGAACTTTTGAAAAGGTGGGGATACATACATCAAGATGCGTCATAAGCAACCATGACCATGCACGACATGCTGGCATGATTTTCCACAGCATAGCAACAGCTGTTTCTTTGATGGTGTGTTTGCTCAGGCTGCCATGTGCTGCTCTTCATCTAGCAGCTCAGCGTGAAGTGTGGAGTATATTCACTGACCAAATAGCTCAGAATGTCTCATATTTTATTGTGTGGACTAATCTGGACTCTTAAAACCAATAGTTTTAGTATACATCTTCTCCGGGTTAAGGGATGCATGTTTTTCTGCTTAATTAACTTGTTCGCCTTTTAAAAGAACAAGCTATGGGATGCAGGGAAACAGAGATGGAGAGAGACAGTTTGAACAAATCCTCACCTGGAAAAACTGAAGACAAAATTAACCGAAGAAATTGAAAACAACAACGGATTGAAGACAATTCTGTTCACTCTGTGGATAGATTGCCTATATACACAAAGTTACAGATAAACACCAATAGTGGGTTCAGTGTTGGGTCAGTAGAGGAGTTAGCTGGTGTCTTTGCTGAGTATTAGTGATGGTTTCTCTGCCCAGATGGGGTTTTGCTTTCTTCTGCTTTCTCCTCTTGTGTGTGTATTGTGTGTGTTTCCATTTCTCTCTGTCTTTCTCTGTTCATTTGCCAACAGCAGCAATTACAACACTGCACTGTTGCAGCCACGGACACATGAGCACACACAGCTATTAAATAGATGACCTGGTTTAAAGCATCATACTGATATACCTGTCTTTTTTCGTACAGCTAATAAAGCCTGTGAAGAGTTTAAACCCCACTGCTGTATTTACCACAAAGCTCCTACTGTCAACTGCTGTGAGATTAATTTACCTCACAGGTGTCACAGGTTCCCATTATTTTCAAAAAAATCCTTAAAACAGTTCAGGCACACTGCTGCACTGTCCTCACATAACAAATCATGTTGAACAGCGTGCATATTGCAGCTTTCCTAACTTAGCCTCGCTTGTTTTGACTGTGAGTTAAAGTCTTTTTAGTTTTTCTAGGGTCTTGGGAGTAGAAGAAGACAGAAGAATAAAGTCTGGAAACGCAAAGTTATTCTTTACATTTAATTCTGGTGGAATCGAAATCCTTTTGATGCAGTGACTGTGGAAGAAGTCAAATTAGGAAGAATCACCAGAGTTCACTGATTGTTTGTCGAGGAAGCAGTATTGTGTTCCTCTGAGTTGTTTTAGATAGATAAAGCAGTTTGAAAAGCCCATGGATTTTCACGGAAGAAGAAAAATATAAATGTGCACTGATGTTACCCTGCTGCTCAGGGGAACTGCAGAGTTGGGTACTAATTGGATTTGTCATTACCAAAAATAACTTTTACATTTCAAGTAGTCATTTGATCCATTGTTAATATATATATATATATATATATATATATATATATATATATATATATAGGTCCAGGGTGTTGGGCGTTATCTAGTGGTGAGGTTGCAGACTGTAATCAAATGAAGTGTTCAACAATCAACAATTCACATACAACACACAAAGAAGTCCAAATCCATTGTTTTGCCCCATTAACACCTACAATAAATTGAGTTATCATCACAGTTACCCATTAAAGATACATCCACACAGAGCCCAACAAAACACTGTAAACAAACTCCCCTGCTTTGATCCTGTGAATTTCCTCTGTCTTGTCTCTTCCTCCTTTCCTCCACCACTCCTTCTTGGATTGATCCAATAAACAGCCAACTCAACACACCTTGATCTTCGCCTCACTTTCTACTTCCTCTCAGTGCCACAATTTTTTTTCATATTCTTTCCGACTTTTTTCCCCCCATTTTCTTGCTGTCTCTTTCATCATATTTGTTCTCCAAGCACACTTTCTCTTCTCTCCTTCTATACTTTACCCTTATAATCTTGAAATGTACTTTTCAAAAGTATGCTCTCACTTTTCAGTGTTCCCTATGATCCATGAGCATCAGCTGGCCTGGGCAATAAGGTGCTGCAGATTTTTTGGGGTCGTAATAATAACAGTAATTCTCTACTTTGAGCGGTTTGTCACTAAAGAGGAGGGTTGTAATTTTGTATCTTCAGTTAACAGAACCAGACGCAGACTCTCAGTTTATGGACAGAAGTACTGACATGATATGAACTTTCTTTCCATGAAGCCTAATGCTACAATTGTGTGGTTTATCAGTGAAGTGTATGAACTGAACTCCACTGCAGACTCTGTTAACAGTGGCAAACAGGCAGATAGATCGATGTTACATCTCTTCAATATTAAAGCCCATGTAAAGTAAGAATAAATATGTGTTCTGAGTTTGTCAGACTAAAGGAGAAAGTATTATTTACCACCCAGCCAAATTTGAATGATTAAAAATGTCAACAAGTTCATGAAATTAGGTGTCAAAATCAGGTAAAAATGAGCAGTATTCTCAGCTCCAGGACTGTGGGGACGTGTCCGCTGAATGCACTGAAGCTACGCCCACTCGTGGGAGGAGTCAAGCAGCAGGAGTCAGATGAGTTCAGAAAATGACATGACCAACTTTAAAACAGTTTGAGTGAGCTGAATTAATCTCTATCTCTCTGCTAGGGGTGCAGGGGTATGCTCAGGGTGGCATACCCCTACGGGTTTTTTTTATTACAAAAAACATGAATATAGACTGAGCTTCTCTGAAGTCCCAACTGTGACTGACTTTCAGCATCCCTGCACCTGATACATATCAAGTAGTTAGCCTTTTTTTTGTTTTTGTAATTAATGAAATTGCCACTGTATCATTGATTCTGAGGATTTTCCATCATGTAGGCCTATAGTCATAAGGGCAGTAGGTATTTGATATGGCACTCATTCCAGTTTGAGATATTGGAATATTGATGTGCAAATGATATGGTGAATCAAATCCAAACTTTTCTTTTGTTCTCCAATTTTTCCCTTTTTTGGCTATGTGTAGCTGTGACATGCAAGAAAAAAATGCATGGAAAGTCTAGAGGTATGTTTAAAGTTTCTTGATGGAATCTGGGCTCAGCCCCTGATGGTCAACAGTCCAGCCAACACCCATGTCCACTTAAGAAGGTGTTTACTTCTTTCTTTTCTCACTTTCAGTCAAATGGGTGGGTAATATATGACCTGCAGTCAGTGGAATTTTTGACTTGTAGTAACATTCAGGGTTCTAACATTTATAATTATCTATCATAAAGACATGTATATATTAACTTGACATTGCTTAGGTAATGGATGTGAAGAAACAATGCAGCTAAGCATCAGGCAAGCCACAGCTTTTTAAGAAAATTCCACAAGACATTTTTTGGCTGTGGCTTGGAGGTAGAGCGGGTCATCCACTAATCAGAAGATCGGTGGTTCGATCCCCGGTTCCATCCCCTCCAGTCTGCATGTCGAAGTGTCCTTGGGCAAGATACTGAACCCCAAATTGCTCCCGAAGGCTGTGCCATCGGTGTGTGAATGTGTATGAATGGTTAGCTCCTCAAACTGATGAGCAATTGGCACCTTGCATGGCAGCCAATGCCATCAGTGTATGAATGTGTGTGAATGGGTGAATGAGATGTGTACTGTAAAGTGCTTTGAGTGGTTGGAAGACTAGAAAGGCGCTATATAAGTACAGTCCATTTACCATGTACATGTTTGCAATGTCTGCTCTAGAGCTAAAAATAATGTGAAGCTGTAAACCTTCTCTGAATGTTAGCCCATAAAGAACATTTTTCTTCCCCTCCTTGCCCCTCTCTCCATCTCTTGTTTGCCAAGTTTAAAAAAACATGTATTTCTCCTTTCATCTTTCCCTTCTCCCATCCACCACTCCCTGCTCAACACTCCCCTCTACTTAAAAAAACATGTATTCATGCATCTTTTTCACCCCTCTCTCCTTCTCCCTGTCAATCTATCTGTGTTTCCACCCTCAACCTCACCGGATCCTCTCTTTATTAAAATATCTTTCCACTTACCATTCATCCATCCATCCGCAGAGAGGGATTGAAGGGCATGGTCACAGTGCAGAGTGGGGTAAATTGGCGAATGTTGCCTGCAGTACTGGGATGGAGGGAATGTGAGAGGAGAAGAACCGTGAGGGAAATTGCAGCAGAATGGAGAGTTTCCAGAATGGAAAGGGAGAGACTGCCTGTTTACCTTTTCCACATTTTTCTATTCCTTCTTTGCCACCTCACAATTGATTTCTCTCCCTCTTTCACCGTATATTTATCCCACAATTCAGTATGTTTACCCATATTTCCTCCCTCCACCTCTTCCATGCATTCATTCTTCATCTATCAAGCTCACTCTTCCACTAATACCCTGTGAGGTTTGAATATAAATTTTGCAAAAAACCTGCCAATCTGCCAGTGTTGTGGGATAAATTTCTTAAAACTCTTGATGCTTTTCGCTGCCTTGTTTTGAGACACTCAAGCTTGATTCTAATGAATGCTGGCATATGAAACTGCATTGGAAATAAGAGGAATTATCTCAACACAGTTGAAGATTTTTCTTTTTCACTTGGTTGTAAGAGAAATACATCTCTCCACTCATCTTCCTTCCCTCTACCACCTCACCTCTCTTGCTTTGTTTTCCCAGAGGTGTCTGTGTTTACGAGTTTACCTCCATCTCAGCCCTCTAAACATCCATAACAAGGGAGAAGTAAACAAGCACGGTTGGGGAATGAGGGCAGTAGTGTTAACATTATTAGCTAATTGATCCGCATGTTGCAGCAGGGCCACAAAGTAAGCCTGTAACAGTTTTACTGTCCTCTCTCTACTACATTTGTCATCTGTATTCAGGCTTAATGAGAGGTCTGAGACTGAGGGCTTACTTACCAACATGAACAAATACTTGAACAACATCCATGCGTGATATAAAGTTGGGTAGACAGTCAAGATAACCCAAGAAAAAGCAACAGTGAATGGCTTACTGATTTACTGCTCAAAGCACAAAGTTATTGAAGTTATTACACTCAAATTGTCAATTCACAGCTGTAAAATGTGTGTGAAAAGCCCCATTAAGTCTCATACATAAAATACATTACACTGGAAAAGCTCCATTAACTGAATTCTCAGGTGTCTGTTTTGTAGAAAGACAATTTTGACATTGGACTTTGACATTTTGTCAATGTCCAGTGTGTCAGATTTAGGGGGTTATATTCATTCAAGACTTGTTATGTTTTTAATTACCTTTTATACCCACAGACATTGTGGGTCCTCTTCCAAAAAGTACTCTCAGAACAAACAAATTAAACAATGGCTCTAGAAAGGGCCCTTTGTGTTTTTCACATGATTCACAGCCAGTGTATTAGGAGAGGTGTAGGTGAAGGGGTTGCAATCTGCAACTACATTGCTAGATTCCACCCCCTTTGTGTTTTTCACATGATTCACAGCCAGTGTATTAGGAGAGGTGTAGGTGAAGGGGTTGCAATCTGCAACTACATTGCTAGATTCCACTATGTCCCCTACATTGTCCTTGACAATGGGTGATGTCCAGACTTTTTATCTTGTGCCATCATTAGGTCAATACTTTGGTTTGGCTAAGATGAGATTGTGAACATGGTATTGACTAAAACATACAACATTATTCTCCAATTTGGCCAGTCCATATGTTTATATTTTATTTGGTGCTGAAAATAACATATCTGGCACCATTATACAGTATACCATCCAACACTTATGACAACAAAGTCAATAAATCCTGTGTTGTTCTTGCGTTCCATACTGAGGGTCAGGCAACCTGTGAAGGTGAATGGGAATGTGTTTTTTTTGTTTTGTGACACTATTAAGTAGACTTCAAGGTTATGTACATGTTTGTACAGGTACTACTCGGAAAATTTGAATATCCCGGAAAAGTGCATGTATTTCTGTAACTCAACTTTAAAGGTGAAATTTACATATTATATAGACAAATAGTATGTGAATCAATATATTTAAAGCTTTTATTTGTTTTGATTTTGCTGATTAGGACTTGCAGCTTCAGAAAACCTCAAAACCTAAAATCAATAAAAAAAAAGGATTTTAAATACAAAAATGTCAGGCCTCTGAAAGTAAAATCTTGCATCTGCACTTAGTACTTGGTTGGGGCCCCTTTTGCACGAATGACTGCCTTAATCCGGCGTGGCATGGATGCTACCACCTTGTGGCATATCTCAGGTGTTATGGAAGACCAACATGCTTCAATCGTGGCCTTGAGCTCTTCTTTATTGTTTGGTCTCTTCCCGTTCAGCTTTCTCTTGGCAATGCCCCACAGATTTTCTATGAGGTTCAGGTCATGTGAGTTTGCGGGCTAATCAAGCACAGTAAATCCCATGGTTGTTGAACCAGGATTTTGTACTTTTGGCAGTGTGGGCAGGTGCAAAGTCCTGCTGGAAGATGAAGTCCGCATCCCCATAAAGCTGGTCCGCTGAAGCAAGGACGAAGTGCTCTAAAATATCCTGGTAGACGGCTGTGTTTATGCTGGACTTGATAAAGCACAGAGGACCAACACCAGCAGCTGACATGGATCCCCAAGTCATCACAGACTGGGGAAACTTAACACTGGACTTCATGCATCTTCCATTTTGTACCTCTCCAGTCTTTCTCCAGACTCTGGGACCTTTGTTGCCAAATGAGATGCAAAACTTGCTCTCATCAGAAAAGAGGACTTTGGACCACTGGGCAACAGTCCAGTCTTTCTTATCTCTAGCCCAGCTAAGGCACCTCTGGTGTTGCTTGCTCATGAGGAGCGGCTTGACAACAGGAATTCAACATTTGAAGCCCATGTCCAGCATCCGCCTGCGTGTTGTTTCTCTTGAAGCAGCAACTCCAGCCACTCCTTATGAAGTTCCCCTACACTTTTGAATGGCCCTTTCCTGACCATCTTCTCCAGGCTGCGGTCATCCCTCCGGCTTGTACACCATTTTCTTCCACACTTCTGCCTTCCACTTAACTGTCCATTAATGTGCTTTGAGACAGCACTCTGAGAACACCCAGCTTCTTTTGCTATCACTTTTTGTGTCTTACCCACCTTGTGCAGGGAGTCCATGATGGTTTTCTGCACAACTGTCAGATCAGCAGTCTTCCCCATGATTGTGAATTCTTCTAAACCAAACAAGACACAGACTTTTTAAAGGCTCGGACCCTTTTGCAGGTGTTTTGGATTACTTACCTGATGAGTGCGTGACACTACAATACTGAAGCTTTTCACAGTATTCTAATTTTCTGAGTTTTTGTGTTTGAGGTTTTAATAAGCTGTAAATCATAATCAGCAATTACAACAAAGAAAGGCTTGAGATATCTAGCTTTGCATGTAATGAGTCTGTAAAATGTATTGGTTTCACCTTTTATGTTGAATTGCCTGAATAAAAAAACTTTTACACAATATTCTAATTTTCCGAGTAGTACCTGTATTGTACATACTTATGCATTCATTCAAATATTGTCTGGACACTTGAATAAATCTTGAAGACATGTCCACATTCTCCTCATTGAAACCCCTGAATAGGGAGATTTCTTTGACAAGATTTGCACAGTATGTACACGTTTGTAATTCAGTGCCACAAAAGCAAGAGTCAGATAAAGATGTTGTAAATGTTATTTTATATGAACAGGTTGCAAAAAGGAGAAGCTTTTGTACAAGGAGAACAAAAACTGTACAAACTTAAATAGGAACCACTTACTGTTTTAGTGCACAATGGTGCCGATAACAAGCTAGAATTAACAGGCGTGTTGCTTTGCAAAGCTATTCTTAAAACTTAAGAATAGAAATAAGAGGTTAGTCTATGGTGAGCACTACTGGAAATAGATCATGGAATATAAGATGAAAATATTATGAACTGACACAGTTCAACCCTATCTAGCAACTAAGTGGACTGCAAAATATTTATAGTCTAATTGCATTGTTGTGGTTGCATAATCACTGAGGGTCATTTACTTTTCTGTCACACAGTCTCAGGTTAAACCCTCATCCAGTCAGTGTAAGTGTTTCAAATGACTTAATAATGGTTGCAGACTCTTGACACTTCACTGTACTTATGCTGTTTGACCTTAGCACAGCCACCATTTAACACGCTACACTAATTAATGGACTGAAGGATTGGGTGGACATTTCTCGAACAGTCCTGGAGGAGTGGTTCTCCTCCTATCAAAAAGAAAATAGTATGGCTGACTTGTTCCATTTATCTCTTCAGCTAGACAGACAATACAATATCATATCTCAAGAATCAATTCTTGGACCAATTTTGTTTTCTCTGTATATGCTACCATAAGGTCATTTGTCACCATAACATCTCACTCTCATTTCACTGCTATGCAGATTATAAACGGTTATATCTCGCCATTAAATGATCTGAATGCAACACGATTGCCACACTACAAGATGTGACAAAACATTTTGCAATTAAACTCTGACAAAACAGAAATGCTTATCATCTCACCTGAGCACGGCTGTAATCAAGTCCAGCCCTGCTTGGTCCCCTTATCCTAAATCTTAGCACTGCTAAGAACCTGGGTGTTATCTTCGACAGTAAACTTTCAACAAAACACAGACAAACACAGAAAAAGGTACAATCCTGTTTCTATCAACTCAGGAACATTTCCAAGATCAGATCAACGTTATCTCTTAGCAATACAAAGAACGTTATTCATGCTTTTATATCTTCACACCTGGACTATAGTGATGTCTTTTTTACCTGCCTCAGTGCCCAACATGTAGCTCAATTGCAGACTGTACAGTACTCTGCAGCCAAACACTCTCTCACATCATAGTTTAGCCTCCTTGCCCAGGGTTACCATTTATTTTAAAATCTTACTCTTGACTCACATGGCTTTACATGACCAGGTGTACAGTCAGTGAACTCTTAACTCTTTACTGTCCAAAGAGACCTCTCAGATCTGTTGAACTTGGCCTGCTAGCTGCAGCAGAGTCCAGGTTAAAGTCAAAGGGTGATCGAGTGTTTGATGTACTGGCACCTCAGCTTTGGAACAGTCTACCAGTTAATATGCGATCAGCTGGCACTGTTTCTGCTTTTAAATCCTTTTAAAGATAGATCTTTTTTACAGACTTGCCTTCCACCTGATAAATATTTGTTGACATTGGTGCACCTGATTATTTTTTTTTTAATAGATGTTTAATATTGTTTGTTTTAAAATAGCCACGATTGAAGGAATGACAGTGTAAATGAACAGATCTTTGTGTTCAGAGCACCATGCTAAATGGAGTAGTAGTGCACAGTGCATAGAAAAGGGTGTTTTGTATGCAGAAAGTGTTTCTTTTTGTAGTTTGACATTTTGGGATGTAGACATCACTCACTGTATTCACTTTTTGTTTTTGCAGAGAGTTAGATGAAAAGACCACTCTCGTGTCTCGTGTACATTAAAGAGGAAACTGCTGTGTTTAGCTTGTATTAGCATAAACACTGATGGGGAAGCAGCTAGACTGGCTCTGTCCTAAAACACCCAGAAGTCATGGGCCTGGCCAAGAAATGGCTCAGCACATGCAGTACCTCCCTGTTAGACCATAGCTTATGGTTTTTGTACTGATGAAACAAACTAGATTTGGCTTGTTAATTAGTAAGCCATTAGAGCCATGCTAGCTGTTTCTTCCTGCTTCCAGTCTTTATGCTAATAAGGTCATGATCTCCAGAATCTATCCTCATGTTGAACTTACAGATTCTCTGTCTCTCTGCGGCAAGAAAGCACATATTTCCCAAAATGCAGAACTTTTCTTTTAGGTAAAATTTGAATGCAGATCTCATATGCAGTAGCTTTTCAACACAACAGGCCTATAAGCCAAGTTTTGTTTGTATGCATAGGTAATGCTGTGTTGACAACACTATATTTACTGCAGATGTGTTGGAAATTATACCTTTTCAGCAGTGCAGACCTTCTTCTAGTCAGCTATTCATTCCCCCGGTTAATAAATATGGATATAATCTTCTGTACTTCTTCCCTCCATCATCCCACTTCCCCTACCTCTCAGCTGCTACCATCCCTCTTTTTCCATGCCTCTCTCATTCGCTTTTTGTCATCCCTCCTTCACCCTCATCCTCATTGAAAAGAAAAAGTCAGTGTTCAAATCGTCCCCGGGGCTGTGCTGCCGGAGAGTGTACACTTAAGGTGCTTTGGGAAGAGGAGGTGGGGAAATAGATGAAAGAGTGGCGCAAGGGTTGTAGGAACACCTCCCTCGGCCTTTCATCACTCCGTCGAGTCCCTCACCTCCCAAAGCCTCTCGAGTGTATTTGGCGCTCAGTTCTGCATCCGACGTTTTAACATGTCTCGGTGTGTGAGCAAGCCAGACATCCTCCGCACAGCATGGTGCTGCTGCAGGAAGGTGTTTGTTCTCTCATTTCACCAATTCATAGTCTGTTTAAAGCTTGAGCTGTATAACTAAATGGTTGGCAAGTCAAATTTAAGGGGTAATGGCAAGATAGAGCAAGTATTTTGTCTTTAGGGACACAGCAGAACAGCTTCAAGAGAACACAATCTGCTACTGAGCCAGGCTGTTCTTTATACTGTCATCCTGTTGTTGGCTACAGTGTGTCAACACACTCAGAGTTTAGTAAGACTGCTTAAGAGTTGGAGAAGAAGTGAAGAGGAGGAGTTGGCTACAAATAACAGGCAGTGAAATAAATTAAACCTAAAAATACATATTTATATGTGAGAGTGGGCCTCAGTGATAGTCTTATAAAGTCTTATTTTTTCCCTACCAAGCTCTGAATGCAAAGCATTTACTTTGGAGTGGAGTAATTTGTCATATACTTAGCACTGAACTTTACTTGGCATATCACGTGTACAAAATGGCCTATACTGTTTCCTGGCAAAGAGAGAACACCTTTTACAGAAGACAGCTTCTCTTCATGTCCTCACGTGTGTTCTGACTTATAATCTTCACACCTGACACGTGTGGATGCAACATCTGGTTTGTTTCTCACTCGGTCAGAGTGCTGTCTGCTAAACTTAAAGGAATCACGTGAATACGTGTTTGTGGCAAGAACACAAAGCATAGCAGCAGCTTTAAAAGTTAATCTAACACACACTAAAACACATCTGATTTGTCAGCTTATTATGGTTCATTACATTTCATCACCTTGCTGGTGGATGCACCGCCCTCTTCCTCTTGATGTATGTGCAAATTGTGATTTATCACAGATCAAGTAAAAGTATATTAAAGCTAACCTACTGTATGTCTGTGTGTGTCCTTTAGACCTAATAAAGTGTTTGCTTTCTCGCCTGCTGGTGCAATGGTACACTGAGTATGAAATCATCAGTAGGACTATATTGTGTCACCTGCATGGATGTGCACGGGACTCTTAAAGGTCTAGCGTGTCCGATTTAGGGGCTTCTATTCACAGACTATTGCATAAATACAATATAACAATCATAACATGTTCTTATTATTGTATAATCACCTAACAATAAGAATATTTTTGTTTTTTATTACCTTAGAATGGGCCTATTATATCTACAGTACCGCAGGTGCTCTTGTTGAACTGCTTTGTTGAACTGCTTTGTTTCTACAGTAGCCCAGAATGAACAAACTAATCACTGGCTCTGGGTCTGGTTTTCCACATGTTTTGGCACCATCGTAGTTTCTCCTTCACATTAGGACTCAGGACATCAGGTCACCAAAGCTTTCTAATCAATTGAGGAACCAATTAACAGATGTGAATACAACATGGTATTGTGTAAAAACGGTCTTGCAAATATTTCAACTGCGTATAAATCTGTTGTGGAAATGCTATTAATAACATTTAACCTAGTGGAGTCGTGTTAGTAAATGTCTAGAAACACCAGAACAAGCTCAATCCTTTACCTCCACTCTGAAATAATGCAGTATGCGTGTAGGGTGCTTGGTAAAAATGTCACTACTTGTCCTTGTTCCTACATGAGAGGCCGCATAGTAAACTCCTCGCCTCCCTCCACTGAATGGGCACATCATTGGAATTTTGCCTTGAGATTGAGATTTTCACAGAATGAAAATAAAACCATCCAGGAAAGATGTGTCAGACGTGTTTAAGGTCAGAAGATCTTGAGTAAAAATATGATTCTGCTTCACATTCTAACCATTACAGCCTCCTTTCTTGGAATAATGATATTTCTAAATCATACACATTTTTCTCTCATTTCATTCCTTCCACTTTATGCTTTCCATAGAGCTGTTTATTTCACCTAGTAAAGCAGGGAGGCCTAAATAAGGCTTTGCTCATATTATGCAGGAATCAGGCAAAGCAACACATTATCCCAAAGTCCTTGACAATAACTGATGCCAGATCCACTTACAGAGCTGTTTATGTAAGCTGCCTCATCTCAAGGACCTTTTATTTATTCTGAGGATGATTTAGTTGTTGTCGCTCCTTGTCTATCATGGAATGAATTTCAAAACGTACATAAGCAGGGAAAGAATGTCTTTTTCTGATTCAAGAAAAAAAAAACTAAACTAAATATAAGGCACTTCAAGGCTTCTGCATATGCTGTAACAATTTTTCACAGCAGGGATTACTTGCTGATTTTTATTTTTATTTTTTTCTTAAATGAATAGTTGATTAACTATTTTCCTGCAGAGTTTGAACCTCATGCCCTCAGACGCTAACTTTCCAATGCCTGCACAGAGGAAAACAAGATGTGCAGCCTCATTTGTTTCCTGTGCACTCCATTTGCTCAATACTGTACAAAATGATGTTGCTAACTTGACACTTTGCACTTATTTAATAGGATACTGTTCAGAAATTAATCTCATTATTTTCCTTTGTGGTGATGTCGAGGTGATGTTCACTTCACTCACTACACATTGACACACACACATTCAAACTCACACACGCGCTCTCCCTGCGTCATGTACATGCTGACGCTCTCTTTCTCTCGTACACAAACACATCACCACAGTTGGCCAGCACATGCTGACACACTCATCAAGCATTCCTTCTGGCTTCATGAGCAAAGGAAGCCAGGCAGAATAATTTAGTTCTTACATGCACACACACACACACACACACAAACACACATATGTTATTCTACTCTTGAGAACAATCCATTTACTTACATTAGGTCCCTAATTCTAACCTCTAATTGAATCCCTCAGTTTGGCATTTGATCTTACAGAAGTAAAGCAAACACAATTACTTTAGATGGACAAAAACATGCACACAAGCCTGGACACACACACACACACACACACACACTAACACAGCAGAATAATTAGTGTTCGGTTCATTATACAACACCAGGATCCCTGAAGGCATAGATAATTCAGAATGGGAAATCTACTGCAAAAACACATGATATGGTGTATGTGTGTGTAGGTGTGGGTTTGTGCATATGTGTGCGTCCACAATACAAGATACACCTGCTCAGATGCTCATATAACCATATGGATGTTGTAAGACGGTGGGGGTTGGGGGGGAGCTGACAGAGAGTGACTATCTGATACTGTGGTGAAGGAACTCAATACACAGAAACCAGGATCACACACACACACACACACACACACACACACACACACACATAAGGATTTTTTTTTTTAGCTGGAAAATGTGATTAGTAGTCAAATTAAAAGCAAGATCAACAACCACAACAACACAATTCAACAGAACACGTACAACTTAAATGAAATATCTATCTTGATTTCCCCTGTGTTTAGTTTTTAATTATTAGCTCTTTCCTTGAAAATATTAGGAAATAACAGTCCCATAAAGTATAGCATTTACACAGGCTTTCAAACTGTCTTTATAATCACCTTTAAAAGGATGGTCAGGAAGTTTAGACTGACAGTTGCCTACCTTAATCCTTGATTACTCTCCCGTAAATGTGCATACTCTGAGCCTGATCCGCTCCCATGATCTTACTTAACAATTTGACAGCTTTCCAAGCTGGCTCTTGTTTCCCATGTTAAGGTTGGCACAGAAAGCCAGATTGTAAACGCACACATTTTTTTTCTCTCCATTAAATTACACACCTAAAGGACCTTGTTGCAACAGCTTAGCTCCCAACAGCCTCAGCCAGTGAGGAATCAAGCCAACAAGCCCTCTCTCAGGCCACCATGTCACAGTGGCGTTGGTTACTTGATCTACATGTGAAGTGTAATTCACACATAATTGAAAAGAATATTAAGTGAGATAAATAGTGATATGGAGAAACTAAAGAGTGGAGATTAAACATAGGAATAGAAAGAATTTCTGTCAGCATGCCATGTGTTTTGCAGTAAGACATGAAGTCATGATGGCTGTTAATCAGCAAGTTTCTTTTGTTTCTTTGCTTCATTTTGTTTCCCGTGCTATCTCTGCTGGGGTTGTTTTGTGCTGCAGTTCTATGAGATTAATTGTCAGTGGATAGGACCGTGTTTTGTGATGTTGGGTTTTATTCTGATGAGTTACGGCTGACGGCATTCTTGTCTTTGTGTTGCTCAGATAATAAGAAACACATCACTTGAGGGTGTCAGAGCTTTTTTTCTGGGGTTTTTCAGTAAAATATACCAGAGATGTGCATTTACAGCAGCAAGCAAATGTAAAGCAATGACCCAGCACTTTGGAATGACAAAACAGGCACTTGTTTATTCAGACATTGCTTCAGTTAAACAAGTTTATTCACTCCGAGTTAGTTTCTACATCGCCTGTGCACAGTTCCATGAAATAAGCAGTGGTAGAGGGTTGATGACAAAGGGACTGTTCACTGGACTAATTGTTGTAAAAGAAGCATTTTTATTCATTAAATATATATATATATATATATATATATATATATATATATATATATATATATATATATAGATAGATAGATAGATAGATAGATAGATATATGATATCATGTTATTTTTTATTACTATCACATTATGACTATTATTAGCACTGTCGTGCCAATAATAACTGTAAAACACACCCTCCCGTGCAATGCTTAAGTGTGGCTGAAAAGCTAACAGCTAACATGCTAGCACCCAGGAACATGCAAGCGCTAGTCAGTTACAATAGTTCTCTAGCTTCGTGTTTCTATTTACTAGTATGTTTACTCCCCCTGGCAATTACTTTGCAGGATTGTACATCATTTCTTATTCAAGAGTTGTTGAAGAAAGAAAAAAAACTCTTTAACATTCATGCAGCTTATTCAAAAGGCATATTAATGTTGTATTTGACTCCTGTCTCATAACTGCAAACTTTTCCTCTTTGTGGACCAGTTTATAGTCTGACAGAGGTAAGTTGAATAAAGTGAATTATACAACATAGCTAATAAGCTATTATAGCCTTTTCCATCTTGGACTCTTTGGTCCTCTGTTCCCTCAAAGGCGTTCTGAAGTTCACCAAAAATGAAGTTGATGCAAAAAGTTCATGCATATTTCTTTCATGCCCCTGAGAGAATCCATGTCGTTGCAGCAATTCCAGTGAGATTAATTGATTTCAGCATTTGAAATGCTGCTGTGACTGGGCCTTTACTCTGCAACAGATGGTTATTCACCTGGAACCAAAGATCAGCCAAGAGCAGATGGCTTGCTTTTCACCATTAAGAGTCAGGCTTCACACACTTTCAGGTTTCACACACTTTCAGGTTCAAGGTTTTGTTAGCTCTTAAAAAATATTCTGGGTCATAAAGCAAAGTATTTAATTAGCAGCATTAAAAATGGACCTCTGTAAAAAAAAAAGGCTTTCCAACAGTTTCTCACATTCTTGTGATCTCAGTTCTTGTCCCTCAGGTACCACTACCTCCCAGCTCCTGGGTCTACCAGATGACTCAAACTTCTTCTGGGACTTGATCAGATGGCCATTACTTCTGCGCTTTGCCAGGTTCTGCTCCCAAGTCGTGAGTCATGTGACACTGCAGTCTTCAACAAAACTTTATAAAGTTTGCACCATATATTGAATCTGGCAGAGTGTTGATTAATTGAGATGCAGTCGAAACATCCAGTACTCGAGTTGGGGGGGCATCATCCTCCTGGGGAAAAAATGGTCAAAATCATCCCTCTTCTAAAATGGTCATCCCTTCTTCCATCCCTTGTGGCATTTTATCAATGCATGTGGAAATTACTTCTATTTAACACTGGAAATAGAGTTACCATTCGACATTCAGGGGGGCTTTATGATAATCAGCCTATTACCTAGTAGGTTACCGTGAGCGAGTGACGGCATGCGCGGTCGAGGCGGCGACGTTCCATTCTGTTCAGTCGGGAGGCGTTTTTTTATAACCTGGCTCTCGCCAGAAGAATGGCATCATGGCCAAGCGGAGTGAACAGCTGGACCTAAGGAACTTCGGTTTTAAGATTGCAAGGAACAACAATTCAGAAGGTAAGTCAAGAGTCATCAGTCACGCTTTTTATGAGCCTATCATACAACCAATTACCAACATGTAGGCTAATTTAATTTGTGGACCGACATAGGAATAACAACACAGCTAATAATGAATGCTAGTTTGGAGTCTAGCTTACACTTTCTATCTAGCAAGATAGCTTACTCGGGTTCATGTTAGTTTTGATTAAATCAGCCTGGAAGTCTGATTCTCCAGGCAGCAAAAAGTGACATTCAAGGCAGGTAGGCTGAAATGAAACTATCTAAACCAGTGTTTTTCAACCACTGTGCCGCGGCACACTAGTGTGCCGTGAGAGACTGTCAGGTGTGCCGTGGGAAATTATCCAATTTCACCTAATTCAGTCCCACCAGGATTTCGCGGGCCTTTTTTGAAATAGTTGTGGCCTGAAATGCCTGATGTTGCGGGGAAAGTTGCGGTACTTTTTACATTTTTGTTGCGATTTTGTTGCGGGAGAAAGTGAAAGTTGCGATAAGCTGCAATTCGACAGTCACGCCGGGAAGCGGCGAAGCGGTGAGGTCCGGGCAGGAGGGCGCTGTAAAGCTCGCGGCCGGAGCCGTGAGGCCAGCCAGCGGCGGGGAGAGGTAAATAGTATTGTCTTGTGCAGGCCATGCAACTGAGAATGCAAGCTATGAATCAGAGGGGATTTAGGATTTGCCATGTCTAGCAGGTCACCCTAAAATTGACTAAAATGCAGGAAATACAACCAAGAAATACAAAATTTTCTGGGGGATGTCCCCCAGACCCCCCTCTGGGAAATATGTCACATAAATGAAACATTTCACCCTCCCCCCTGGTTTAATTTTACAACTTGACTACTGGAAACATCACAGTTGAGTAGCCTACTTTAAGCTTCTCTTTACACAATCAGTCAATTCACAAAAAAAAAAAAAAATAAAGATATAAGAGGTTGAAGGAGGGAAGAAGAGAGAGGGGGTTGAAAGGGAGAGAAAATGAGGAAGAAGCATATAAATAGGGATATTCTCCTCCGAAGCCGCTTACCATTAAGCGTTTACAGCTTAAGACAGGCAATGGAAGGTCAGTCAAGGAGGCATGAAACAGGACATTACTGACACACTTTTGAAGAGAGTAGGACTACGGATGTGTGAGCTCCCATCTGTGGTTGCATAGGGCAGCTATACAGCAGAAGCAATGGGCTTTTTACGCAAATTAAACGAGAAGAATAGTTTCCCCTCTCATCTTCTCGTATGTCCCTCCAGCGACTCAGGTTCCTGATTAAATATTCACCTGATGTCTCTTGGCGACATCAGCTATTGAAATTTAAAACCCGGGAGAGAGCCTGAATGTGATAGGAGAGCAGTAGTGGGGGTAATTTTGGTTTTAAACCCACAGGAGATTTAGTTTGCATCTCACTCTCTTTAATTAAATAACTTTGTCAGGATGAAACATGTCAGTTTCGTTTGACTTTATTACTGATAATTTAAGGCTGAAACAGTGAGGGCCCACCACTAGTGAAAAACACAGAATAAACACTCAAATATGCTCACAAAGCTCAGTAATGATTCACCATCAGATCAATTTACTCCATTAAAACAGCAATGTCTGATAAGTGAAGTGAGAACATCCATTTGCAATTGCCTGTCAGAACTGTTTCATGTCAAACAATTTTCAGTAATTTAATTGCAAAGTGAATCAATTTCCTGCCTTGATGTTAACTCATAGTGACTTCATCCATACTGGCTTTGGCCCCCAGGCCACCTTGTTACTGTAGGTGCTGGCCTAGACGTCGCTGTGCTTATAATGTGCGGTGCCAGAGCCACAATCTCATTGCTGCGATCACAGCATATTCAGAGCAAGAGATGTGAAAGGTGTAGTTATGATTTTGTGTTTTTGATGTTCAACTAGTACTTGATTTTTTTCCTTGACTTGAAGCGGTAATGTATGAAAACCTATTAACCTAACCTATTTTATTTGATTCAAATTAACTTTGGTGTGTTTAGCGATTTGTTTAGGTTTGTTTTGGTCGGCGTGAAACCTGTCAATAGAACTTTAGTGCAGACTTAAGAACCTGACCAAGGTCTTGGTCCAATGGATGATTGGAAAGCGCCTCTTTTTCAAACACGTCCATCATTAATGATGACATTTATGGTCCACTTTCTGTCTAAATTAATAATGCTCAATTTATTGTTTGTGATTTATTTTGTCTTTTGACTGCTGGGGAAGATATTTAAACACATACAGTAAGGTGCAGTAAAGTGTTACATGGCAGCATTGTCCAATGAAGGTCCTGCCACTGCGTACAATGTCATGTTCACTTCTTATATACAATGTGTCAGTGTGAGCATCAAACAGAGCAGAACTAAAAGGCAACCGAGTGAATCACTACTTTTAAGCTCAATTATCCAAGGAGGTGAGCTTAAAAGTACTTTGGATGTTTCTACTTCTGTTGAACAGGGGTTACATAGAGGTTACCTCTAGGGACATTAACATACAGTATATAATTAGATGATAATAGGAATGACGTCTATATGCTCAGACTTGACTGAAATAGGGGGTTCAAAGTAAAAAGGTCCTCATGAGCATGAAGCAATTTTCTCCTCCGTGCAGTGATGGAATGTAAACAAGAACATTTACTCAAGCACTGTACTTTTTTTCTTGTACATTTCTTGCGTATTTCCATTTTATACTACTTTATACTTCACTACATTAATTTGACAACATTAGTAGCCTTCAGATACAGAAAATCTATGATGATGTATAATTATAGAATAAAGGTCCAGCATGTGAGATTTAGGAGGCTCTGTTTACATAACATGGCATAAATGGAACATAATAGTTATAAATATGTTTTCATTAGTGTATAATCACCTGAGGAACAAGAATCCTTGCATTTCTGTTTCCTTAGAATATGCCTTTTATATCTACATATGTGGCAGCTCTTTTCCTGTGTAGTTGGCCATGTTTAACTGCCATGTTTCTACAGTAGCCACAAACAAACTACAAACAAACTACACTTTTTTGAGCATTCTGTGACCACTGCATTTTGTCCTTCAGGCCTGGAAGAAACAAAACTGCTACTGTCACTGAATCACTAAATTACTTGGGTAAACAATTTGAATACTTTTACATACCTTGCTCCCTCTGTGATTTTCTGTGTTGCTTATATCGTTTATTGCCTGCATAGTGGATGTAGTTGATGTATGGTACCATACCATACCATACCATACCATACCATACCATACCATACACCAGCATACTGTACATTCAACTTTGTGCAACATGCTTTTCACACAGTATATTTTATCATTCATTCCATGATTTTGGTCCAATATTTCACTACTGCTCTGGACATTATCATTTCAATCTTATTTTAACAGTTAAAGCAATGATTTTCTTTTTTTTTGTTAGTACTTGACAAAAAAAACATAGTGTATCCTGTGAGTCTTACTCATTATACTGTCAAGGCCTCATAGCAGCCGTTTTTCAGAATGATGACACATAAATGTGTTTGCAATCATGGAAAAGTGAGAGTTGTGTCAATTAGATTCTCTTCTCTAAATAAACAGCCATGCTGTGTGTGTATTTGTGCGTATGTGTGTGTGTGTTTTTTTTTTTTTTAGTTAAACACTGGTGTATCAAATCAAAATCAGTTGCTTTAATTAAAAACTATCACACATTTGTTCTGATGTGCAGTGGGAAATTGTCTCACAAGTATATTTTCAACATATTCAGTATGTACATAAAACACACGTTTCACATTTCCTGTTTTCATTTTATTCCTTTTTTATTTTACACAACATAACAACACTGTACATGTTGTCTTTTCTGTACAGAAGCTTTCCGGGAGCTTGTGACCAACACAGGCTGTAGTATACCAATGTCAGTGAAAAGCTCACAGGGTTTTTATGTTCTTTTTTTTTTTTATTCTTCCCTTTAAAAAATATCAATTTCATAAGAGGTACGTTAAAGTCTTTGTCATTTTGTTACCTTTTGTCTCAGTTTTTGTCTGTCTACATGTCAAGAAACTGTCTGTACTCATCAGTAGGTAAGAAAGGCTATGTGTGAAATCTTTCTCTTCCTTTGTTTGTCCTCTTCGTCTTAATCCCTCGTTTGTGGAGTGTGGTTGAGTCCTAGATCCAGTTATATCATCTGTCAGAGGGTCTGTTAGTGCAAAAGAAGGCACCGACTGCTATTCTCTTGCCACGGTATGGACACACACTTCCTGTGGGCCTGTGAGTGTAAGAATGGTGTGCTTTTCAGTTCTTGTAATCTTTTTTTATTCCTCTTTTTTTTCCTGTAATATTTCCCTTTCCGTGGTATTTTCAGGTGAGCGTGAATCGGGAAATGACGTGGCGAGCCCATTGTCTTGTTTTCTTTTGTGCTATAAAGTGGAACCAACGAGACAACTTGAGGACGCTACGAGACAGGGCGAGTTATCCACTCACTGAATGACAGATTGAAAAAACGGATAAGAAACTGTAAAAAGTGAAAAAACAACAAAAAAAACAACAACAACTGTAAACTGAATACAGAATTGTGGAGGAAAAGTATGAAAATAATAGAAAAAATGTCAGGCCAATAAAGAAAAAGTCACACTTTCACCCTGAAACACATGATCATCACCTCACACGTCTATAAACAAAGGTTCCAACATGAATACACACATACACACAAAAAAAACACACAACACACACACTGTGTCATATGTCACAAACACACCTTTGTTTGTTAGCTTCACTCACACACCTCTAAACAAATTCAAACTAACACACATAACCGCAGGCACACACTCATACAAAAGATGAACAATAATGAATAAACCAAAGTTTATTTGATGGTTGCTGTATGGTTCCAGTTCAAACCGTGCTTTCTAAGATCCAGTCCGACTCACACCGCCCTTTGTCCGAGTCTCCATCCCCGTCTTTCGGGAGAAGCATCCCGCTCATTGATTGGCTCCTTTTGTTCCGCATTATGCGCCCTAATTTGGGCGCTCCTCCTCCCTGATGGGACGAGTGAGTCTTTGAGCCACCTCCTTCGCTGAGTGAGTACCTCCTCCTCGCCCTGCTCCTCCCTCCCTCATCCACAGGGAGAGTCTGGTACTTGGCGGAGGAGGAGCCGCGAGGAGCCCTGCGCAGGATGGGCGTCTCTCTAAATCGGATGGAGGGGACGGGACTCGGGGTGCCAAGAGGGCTGGAGAAAGGGGATGGGGCATAGGGTGGCGGGGTTTGGTTCAGAGAGGTGGAGTTGTTGCGGTTAGTGTTGAGATTCTCCAGAGGGGTGGAGCAGGGGAGGACAGCAGAGGAGGCGACGGAGGAGGAGGAGGAAGGAGGGCGAGGGGAGGAGGCGAGGAGGTTTTCGGGAGTAGCCGAGGTGTTCGAGCAAGCCGAGCCTGGCTTACTTGGAGCGGGCTTCCGCTTTGGCTTGGTCAGTGAACCGGTGGTGGGTGACGAGACGCCAGCTTGAGCTCTCTCTTCACCCGCTTTCTCCCGTTCCTCAGCCCAAGGCTGGCTGAGAACTGACGTAGCCGTGGAGCAGTCAGGCAGGGAAGAGTCGGATGACTGAGTCATCGTATCCTTGCCCCCTGCTCCTCCACTCCTTTTCTTCGAGCCTCCTGAGAGGTCGTCTAATCCGATTGAGCCGTGTTTAGAGGCGCTGGGAGTCACAGTGCATCCCTGCGACTGCTGCCCATTGGTCTGTGAGTGAACGTTGGTCATCGACAGTGAAACACCTTTACTACCCTCACCAGGGTTACACACCTGTGGATAAAACAAATGAAAGCAATGTTTGGTTCTTTCTTTCAGACTGAAATATGAAGAGCTGAGCAATATGGCAAGAAATATTATCACAGTTATTTTTCATATCATGATACTAATGACATATGAACTTAAACATTCCATTAAGATTTAAGGTCTAAGTAGGTGATTAAAGGCATATCAAAAATGATCAGGAATTATATAAGGTAAGAAAATAAATTATGTAAAAGTAAACACATAAACTTCAAGTTAATCAGCCAGGAAAGTATCTTCTTGGGTAAGAAAAAAAAAGTAAAGACATTATTAATTATTCATTATTAAGCTGGTGATAAAAAAAAAAAAATCCTTATATTAAGTGAAATTTTGGGCGACAGGTGGTGCAGCGGCTAGCACTCTCACTGCAAGATGGTCCCTGTGATGGATCCTTTCTGTGTGGAGTTTATATGTTCTCCCCATGTCTGTGTGGGTTCTCTCCAGGTACTCCAGCTTCTTCCCACAATCCAAAGACATGTAGGTTTATAGATTAACTGACTCTAAACGGCCCATAGGTGTAAATGGTTGTTTATCTCTATGTGTCAGCCCTGAAATGAACTGGCAACTTGTCCAGGGTGTACTCCGCCTCTTGCCAAATGTCAGCTGAGATCGGCTCCAGCCCCCTATGACCTGATGAGGATCATAAGCCCTGATAAGGGGTTATGGAAATTGAATGGATGTAAGTCAAATTTTTAAAGGAAGTCAAAGTAGTTCAGTATTTTAAAGTCTAAATTGTGATCTATTAAGTCAAAATGATGATGCAAAGTCACTATGACTCATGACAGAGCACCCAGTAGGCTAGTGGTTAAGGAGAATACCAAATAATATCAATGTCACCACTTGAATTTCAGCTAGGCATCTAGGATAGCCTTGCACTTCTGTGCTTTTAAGGTAAAATGCAAAACAAACAAACAAAATCCATAAAAAAGACTATATCTCAGTTCATATCTCTCTCATATCTGTAGAGATTTGGAATATTCACAATTACAAAGTTTTCCTGGCAGAAATGGGCTTCCACAAAATGTCAATGAGAAATGATAATCATGCAAGAATATATAGAATAAATGGTATTTAGTTGGATGCTGCGATATATTGTATCTTAAATGGTTAAAAATGTTTAGGTAATTGGGCAATCAGTATTAGACCAGGCTAGCATACCGCCACGATGTGAATGAAACCAATCTTCCCACTCTCTTATTCTCCTTTCTGGCCCGAGTGGATTTAGCACACCCACCTTGTACCGTATCATTAGGATGATGATGAAAACGAGCACAGAGGCTACTATTATCCCTCCGATGATGATGATCATAGTCCCGCCGAGGAACTGAGACTGCATAAAATGACACCTCATGTACTCTGACTCGGTGGTAAACTGCACACAGCCAACTACACGTGTCGCTGTCAGAGAGGTGATGACATCATCGTAGATGGCCAGTACGCAAAGGTCATATTGGGTCCCAGCTGCAAGGTTGTTGACCAGGAAGTTCTTGCTTGAGGGGGGGATCATTCTGTGAAAAGAGAGGGACAGGAAATACAAATGTTTAATATTTAACAGCATCGACAGAGTAACAATGCACGATAAGTAGAGGAATCCACTGGTTAGGTTAGCTTTTGGGTTCCCACTTATATAACCTGACATGGAGCAAAGTAGTGCTGGTGTCAAAAAATGTTGAATTTTTTGACTATCGTCTAAAGTCAATATGGTGACCCTCAACAGTTACATACAATAAAACCCAAACTTCTCATTCACTGAAAAGCAAACTGTCTACTTACACATTCAGCTAGGAGACGTTGCATCATTAGCATTCATTTCAAGACATGTTTGTGTCTTCCTGATGAATCTAAGTCCAGTAATCACCATCCTTTTTGGCTCTGTTTTGGTCCCCACCAATTCCTGAGAAACTCGCTCTTTAGCTGCTGAATGTTCACCAGCCAACTGCATCTGTCAGTGTATGATGCTTCTTTAGAACTCTTTAGCTAAAAAAAAAAAAAATTGCTGCCCTGAATCTGGACGCATTGCTCACAATAAGCTTTGGTTTGTATGACCAAAGTAAAAGATGCTAAAAGCGCTACACTACAAGTCACACCATTCTCAAACAAGTCATGTGATCCATTGTTAATATAAAAAATAGTCTAACAACTCTTGAAACCCTCCTAACCCTTAATTCATTTAAGTGTAAATTAACGTACAACCTAAATAATAAATGTACCCTCTGCAAAAGACAAAAACAAAACAAAAACCAACTCAGGATGATTGAGAATCAATGCACTCAGCTCCACTGTGTATAGCTAGGTGCTGAATCCTCAAAAACAAAAATCCCAAAGTCATCAGTGGGACAAGAGACAATTTAAATGATTTATTATTGCATAGGTGTTTCGACCAGTTGTCTTTCCATAGGGTGCAAACTGGCAACAAAGTTTCAACCAGGCACAAGTGTACTTTTTAACAAAATCAATCTGAATCTCATTTTAGACAAATTCAAAATGTACTTTTCCACTTTGTGTTCAAGCTGACGTTTGTCACATTGACTAGAGGATTTGCACATTTGCCCTTCAGTTTCTCTTAAAGGGCTTGTCAGCTTTCCTGGATTTGCTCATTAAAATGCTAATGATATTCCTCATTAAAACCAAAGGGGGCGACTAGTTCACAGTTTACCACCTTGAGCGCACTGAGACGAGCAAAGGGCTATTTTGGCCAGGTTAAGCATCTGGTTTAGAGTTCAAGTTAAGTGAAGGTTATGAGAAGGTGTGATAGTTAGTATAAAGAGCTAAGGAATGAATGTAGGGGCAGGTCCTCAGTGTGCCCTCAGTGGAATTACAGCACAAGGCTGTACACACAAAGTGTGTGTGTGAGAGCTTTTATATGACCCCATGAATACTAATGGGACCATCTGAAAGCTGGCTGACCATGAGTGTTCTTCTCTTTGCTGCTCTTAATGTTTTCATCACTATGGTGGTGAACCTTGGTCCCACACACAATCACACATACACACACACAATGCCATTATTTCAGCGTTGAGACACATAGAGTGACATTGAAATGTGCAGGTTAATGATAGGAGCGAGTGTCCCCGACACTTACAAGCTCAATACAAGCAGCTACATTTGTATACACGCACACAGACAGAGATTAATTTCCCTATTATGGCTGTGGCCTTGGGCCTCATTTGTGTGTATAAATGTGTGAGTGGCTGTATGTCACGTTAACCAAAAAAGCATTAATATATTTGTGTAAAATAATGTGTTTGTTTATTACTGCACATTCCAGGTTAATGTTGTTCTTGTAAGGTTAAACACTGTCATCCTCTCAAACAGAGAAGCCTGTTTACCAGATCACGACTGTATGTCTCTGGGATCTGCATTTATATACAGGATATAAGTAATATTGCATGACAGGGAGTGCTGTTATACTGAATATCTGCACGGTTTGTGATTTTGTAGGCACGAGACAGCAGGCCGAATGTGATATTGCTTTTAAACAACAGTTCTACAAGTGTTATTTTGTAATAAGTTTATCTAATGATTTAATTGTCACCGAGAGAAACTGTTCCATAACAGGACTGGGACTGCACAGTCGCCAAGCAACACATAAACATTTCCTGAACACTATCTTGTGAGCTACTATGTACAGGTCTATATGTCACCGCAGGCCAGCTGCTTTGTATCATGTATGCGACCAGTGAAATAAGAGATAAGATAAGAAAAGATAAGAGAAATACGAGTCCGCTGCTACACATGACAGATGGTGAATTAGCAAGTGTTTCGAGTCTTTGTTCAATTCAGTGTGTATCTGATCCACCAACAAGAACTTATTTTAGTTAATTTATTTAAACTGTTCACCACATTTATATGGTTCTCTCCCACTGAAATAACGCTGGTAGTGAGTTCTTGAGATGATAAAATCCAAAATGTAAAGTCTGTACGGAAATACAGTTTACCGCTTTGAATTATATTGATGCCGAATTGACAAGAAGATTTGGTTGTTTTCACGATCACGTGAGAAATTTTTGAAATGATGTATTTCTTAGGTTAATTCAAACTACTTCTGTCACCACGTTAGAAACAATAGGTGACTGTATGATAGGTTGATATATGGCTGTCTGACATAGACTGCCATTAGTTATTGATTCGATTAATGGTTGAGTATCCATTACTGACAGTGACTGATCATTATCAGTGAATCATATTCAGTTTCTATCGGCGGTATGTAATAAATGGTTGCCCCTCGTGTGTGTTTATTACTTGTAAAAATACATTCATCTTTGTGGTACAAAGTTTGTTACAATCTAAGATAGATGAACACATCTCTTTATGCCTTAAATCATTTTGGCATAATTTTGGCAACAACAAATTTCATGTTTGTGTTTTTATACAATTGAAATTGGTTACAAAGCCACAATAAATAAGATAAAATGATGATGCTGCAGGAATGGAACGCCATTCTTCCAAAAGATATTCCATATGATGTTTTGTTGATGGATGTCTTGTCAGTCCACAATCTCGAAAACATGTTCTGTGAACTGTGTAGTATTTGAATACCAACAAAACTCCTATCCTCACATCACTGCTATTATCTACCTTGAATAATATCTTACCGCTCTCTAAGTGGATTGATACGAGGAATAATTGTCCAAGTTCAAATGTGGCAGCAGTTTTTAATTCCATAAAACACTTCTTGTGTTTGGGTTAAAATGGGCAGTGAATGGGCAGTAATTATGTAACATGACTGAGGGTTTGTTTTCAGCTTAGCCATGTACCGCATGAATAAATGACATTGTCCCTTTTCTCCACCTCAGGAACTTTTGCTTCCAAGAATCCATTAGCTACATGACTCCTCCTGGACACAGCCCACATCACAGTGTTTCTAAACAAAACCCATCCAACCGGACACTCTGGCCAATGAAACTCCAATTGCATAGCTAGTTTTCATTGTCAACGTGTAAGCTAAGCTGTCATCATCTATAATTCATAGATACAAGGAACAATCAAGATATTGATAATGTGTTTGCACTGTTTTGCTTCATGCTGCGTTCACAAAATACATTTTCATGCAAATGAGTGGATTTTCTTTTTGTTTTGCATACGATTATTTCTTGAGCTGTTAGCATTGTGAACTCATCCAGACTGACTCATTCATTGTGGCTAATTTCTTTGTGTCTGAGCTGGATCTTGCTGCCAGTATTTGAAGCCCTACAGTGGGCAGATGATTGCCTTGGCCGAGACTATTACACTAATCTATCTACTCTGTTCTGCCAAGCCCTCAGCCCAGGGCGCCTGTGTCTGTGTGTGTGTTTCTTGGTTTCATTACACTTTCATTACACAAGAGAAAGTGTCTGTATATATGCTCCTCTATGGGGATCCCTTTGGGTACTTATGCCTATCTGCAGTATATATGTATTTACTGTACATGCATGTGTGTGAGTTCTATTGCAGTACTCTATCCTCCCATAGCAGCCTCCTCTTCCCAGTGGCTGTCACTGTGTCTGGCTTGCTGCCAACATTCATCACTGATATAGCTCTACATGCTGCTAAACCGCTTCATTGTGTGGGCGCGTGCACGAATGTGAGCGCACATGGGTTTGTGTGCGTGTTAATCAACTCTAGCTTTCCTCACTCAAGCTGGGGACAAAGCCAGGAGGACAATGTGATCTCCATTAGTTGCACTCATCTTTTTGACTCAAGACAAATGGTTGCCTCCATGCACAGTGAACTATGATACCAGATTGTTCTATTTCAGGCCATTTCACTTGATTAAATATTGGACAAAGCCTTACAGGCCACAAACATATATTATTCCAGGAGGGAATTTATGGCAATGTTTCAACACACAAGAACAAGGATTCCAGGTCGAGCTGGAGCTGTGCGATAAGGGACTAGGACTTCTAATAACTCAGCTGTAGTTCCCCTGTAACAGCAGAGCCCAGTCAGACCATTTGTGACAACAACTTCCAATGTTTGCAAATGATATTCACTGCTCTGGGCTAGCTCATTATTTCATGTTGCTGCAGGGGAATATTGTTTTTTTTCGTAAGGTGAGTGGAAGTTGTCCAGTTCTGAAAAAAAGAGTTTGGTGTTCTGGATTAAACTTTTGTTTTCACTTGGGAACATGTGATATCCAGGACTTGGATTCACCAGTCAACTGTATGTTTTCACTGACATAAAGGAATAGTTTGCCATTTGTTGCAGAAAAAAACAAAACAACAACAATTAAAAATTAGACAAGAAGATTTGTATGGTAAATATGAAGTCACTGTTAGCAGCTGGATAACCAGCTACTGGTGGTAGCTTAATATTTTCCAAACAGACAACAAATAAGTCTGTTTCTCTTTTAAAAGAACACCATCTACTAAATATTTCCTTTATCACAAAGTAGATGTTTCACAATGTGATGTCTGACAATTGAATAGCTGGTTTACACATTGGATGCACTTTTATTTTAAATAAAAGACAACTGACAAATGGTGAAACTCTTTCTGCTGATGAAAAAACATGAGATGTGATCAAATGCACCAGAACAAGCTACTTATGGTGAGACGGTCAACTCCTGTTCCCACAATCAAGAGTGAGCTTCGAACAACATACGCCAAAACCCAGATAATAAAGCTGTTTCAGCTGTTTAATGTTCTTGGTATAAGCAAAAGAAGAATGTAAAGTTGTGCAAAAATTGTGTTGGCTCTTCTAATATATTACGACTACCCACCCACATTAGAAGTGTTTGAACGGAAAGAACATTGTAAAACTGCACAGCAGTATTGCCCAAACAGGGACCAAAATGTGGGTCACAGATATCTAGGTTGTCCAATTATTGCAGAAAATAGTACTCAGTGCTTCTGGCTAAAGCCTCCCATGCTACCGTGATGCAAGCTCGTCTAAATAAAATAGCCTGAGATATGGAAAACTTTGTCAGATAAGTCAGCAAAGCACATAAAAACAGATGTGGGTTTTAAAAAAAACAACAACTTTTCTTTACAGTGCACTTTTTAAACGTGTTATCCACATATTCTCACATGCTTCTTTTTGCTATTATATAATAATATAATAAGCGGTATCATGACATTTCTATGACTCAACAATTAAGCAAACAATCTCACATGACAGCACACCACACTATAAGGCACATGGGTAAAATCAGACCAGTTAAGAATAACTGATTTCTAAGCACAAAGAGAAGAGGATTAATGGCAGTCCAACTCCTGCCCCATTACTGTTGACCTCAAAGCTAATGTGGCTTACACAGAAGATGGCACAATGCCATGCTAATACATCTGAGTCTCTCAGGCAGACAGAAAACATTGCAGAGGCTAGCTTCTTATCTCTGTTTTACCATGCATAATGCCACTGATGGCAGAGCTAATGGTTAACAAGCACTCACACAGTTTGTAGTCAGAGGTGGAACAGAGATTTTGAAGTGAACTTCGCTAACACCTCCCCAGCCATTTTTATTCATTAGACCCAAAATCAGAAAGAACACTGAAAAAGTCAATATTAGCCCCCTAGCTAGTAGTCTAGCAATACGTTCATAGTTTTATCATGAAGTTAAACACTGGTGGTAACGTCTCATAAGATTATGTTAATATATTGTGTTCCCAACAACACAGATTAATACTTCATTTAAATATCAGTGTGCAAACAATATCGAAACACTATAACTATCCCCACCCTTTGATTTGTGTCACTTATCATGATCATCACACATTAAAATAACTGAGGGGGAAAAAAATAAAGTTATGTATGTGAAATATTCCTTTCAAGAAGTCCAACAAACATATTTGTTTCATCTTATCAGTTAATATTAGAATCTTTCAAGGTGAATCAGGGTATAGTTGCCATTTTGGGGGTTTTAAGAAATTGTGGGATAATGAATTACTGCTTCCAGACAGTATAAATAAAAGATCTAATGAAACAAAGTTTAGTTTTGAAATGAATTTAATTAATACCTTGGGATAACATAGAATTGCAGATCAAATTGAGTTTTACAACTGAAATAGTCAAAGACATTTAGATGGAAAAGACAAAAACTTAAAGCTTTTCTAGTCAGTATCTTGATTTTAACAGTAATTATGTTTGATGTGAAATGTGTCGCTTGTAGTGTTGAAGCAACAGAAAATTATCAACCAACTCTCCAACTCCAACTCAAACAACAAAGTAGTGAGCAGATTTTCAGCAGAAACCCAGTGTATGCTACCACCTAGCACCAAACAGCAGACTGGCAAAGTTATACTGACTCTCTGGTAAACAATAGAGCAATTATCAGGAGTTATAAGCAACAGAAACATGACTCCAAATAAATGCTTATGCTCCGTGACTACTAGATATGTAAATAGGCAACATCAAAAGGGGATAATACGCCAGTGTTGTGTTATTAGAGTTTCAGATGAAGTTATATTTGAATTTAAGTCATTTACATAAAGCATGTGAAGAACAAAAGGACCTCCATTTAAAATTATGTGAAACAGTGACAACAGGTCAATTTCTTTATTCCTCTCTAAACTCAGCCAGTCACTGTGAATGGACTTTTCTTTGCCTGTCGCCACTATATAAATACAACTGAATTGAATTTGAATGTTGCGGTTTATAAAACTAAAGCAATTGGATATTTTTGTTTCAAAAATATACATTTAATGACTTGTCAACGACAATTCAGTAAATCATACTAGTCTGTGATCTCAGGAATAAAGACAAGCAGCTGAGGCTCTTATTTTAACATCTTCAGTTCCTTATTCTAAAAGAAAAGGAAGGAGGCTCCACACTTAGCGAGATCTCATTACTGCTGAGCTCAGTGCAAACGAGCACAGCAAAGTAGATGTCAAAGTGCCATGCAACGAAAACTGTCCCAGATGCGGGGAAGACGTTTCAGCACTATATGTAGCTGGGTGTAGACCTCCATCTGCCCAGCTCAGCTCCATTCTTCCTGTTCAGCTGAGTCATCTACATTTCTCTTTAATGCTAAGGTTGGCTCCTTCTATACTTTTTCCCGCCATCTTGTCATTTTTTTCCCTCATCCGTGACTCTTAAGTCTATTTTTTTAAATCTCCCACACATTTCTTTCATTTCTCTCGTCATTTCTCATTTTACTGTCTTTTTCCCTATTTTGTTCCTTCCTACTTGTCTTCCATCCTTCCTTTTTTCATTTAGTCAGTCCTTCCTAAAAATATTCCTTCTTTTCTCTCTTTAATTTAATCATCATTCTTTCCTTCTCACTTCTTCCCACCTTCCTCCTATTGTTATTACCCTTTATTCTTTTCTTCTCTTTCATTACTGTAGCCTTTCTTCTGAACTTACTACCTATGACCTTATTCCCTTTTTTACTCCATCCTCTCTTCTGATCTGTTTTTTTTTTTTTAACAATGCACTCCATTTATCCTCCCATCTCGTTATTTGGTTCTTTTCCCACAGTCATTTCCTTGTGCTTTTCTTTTCTTTCTTCTTTTGCTCCTTCTCATTCCCTCATCTGATGGAGGAGTCATAAATGTTCTTCATGTTCTGTTTTTCTCTTGTTTCCTTTGTTTTTTACCACCCCTTCTTCCCTCCAGTAACATCCGTTCCCTCTATACTACTTGTCTGCATTTAAAACCCCATAAACTACTTACAACAATAACAGCGTTTACGTTAGACCTACGATATGTTTATGGTGCTATAAAATCAGAATTGGAACATTACGCGGGATAAAGGCGGATGTTTTTTCACGCCTTAAGCACAGCTGAGCAAGGTGTTATACCTGGGCCGCAGGGACTATTGGCAAGGATAAACTCTTTCCAGCTAGTGAGAGACAGAGCTGGGGGGAAGAGAGGGGAGGTGGTGGTGGTTACCTTTTTAAAAGCCTGGATTCATCCCCACCCCTGTTGTGTAGCCTCATAAAAATACACTTGCCACACAATTTGCTTGATGTGTAGTTTTTTTGGCAAATGGCAACCAGCCCCTGTAGCTCGATGGATCTGCTGGAGTGGAAAATAACCGCTGAAAGAACACATAGGGAAGAAAAAAAAAAAACAGGCAGAGCAGAAGAGGACTAGGATGAGGGTGAATGGGTTTCTTGTGTGTGTCTTCTTCAGTAACTTTGTGAATGTCAAAGAACAGTTTATGTCCTACATGTATGCAAGACAGAACAAGATTTGGCAGATGTTTTGAAGCCTTTTCATCTACAGGTGTCTAATGGATGAACTACATTCTACCTGAGCCTTCAATTAACCATTTGTATTATGATCATAGATATTTGCATGGAAAACGTTTTTTTAGTTTTGTTGGTTCATTTTAAAAGCTCAGTTTGGTTTAGCTCCTATAGCTATTCTGTCAACATTGTCATTCCTTTAAACAGCCTGCTCCTCAACAATCCTCATCATACACTGTTTATTCAGAGTAACAAGATGAACTCCACAATGAGGTTTTCTACTCTCAGAACTCAGAACATCAGACAACTTATCAGCCAGGCCCATACTGTAAGTATCATTGAAGACAAATCACAGTTTTTATATACAGAAATGGCACATTTAAAAAAAGAGCTAATATTCACTATAATAGTATTTTTTCTTGTAATTTTATTCTATATATCGCTTTTTCTAATTCTTATTTGTGCTTACTAAGCTACTGCCACCCTACATTTCAATGCACATACTGAAAAAAAGCATGTGATTACTTAAACCTCCAATATACTAAATGAACATAACCTGTGATCTTTTTATGAATTTGTTGGTTTTAACTTGGGAAGTATACAGTTTAAAAATAAAACATGGTCGCACAATCAATCCAATAGGCTGAAATAAAAAAACTCAACAAAACTGTTTATTTTTCAGATTAAAAGCAAATGTCTCTCTGCTCAAGGCACACTTTATCTTTGTCTTTATCAGCCTTTTACACCACCATTATTGTTTAATCTATTTATCGATTAAACAATACGTCTCCTCAGCCTATAATTTGTGCAGTCATTCTTTCTATAATCCCAGAATGGCTTGCATTCATCCAGATCCTTAATTAAGGGCAATAATTGGCTCTAAGTCTGAAGAAGATCGCATTCTAAATTGTGGTCGTTTTATGGTTATCGTTTTTGATGCGGACAGCTAGTTTTACTGACATCATCCAAGCAGCTTTGTGAATTGTGCAATAAAACCAGTGAGGTGTAAAAGCCCAAAGACTGCATCGGCTGCTTTCTCTGTGGTAATGTGTAAAAGGTCAGCACATGATTTCACATCAGGCTTCCCTTGACCTGACCCTGAATGAGGGGTTAACACCTAAGGCTGAGACAAAGGCTATGTGAAGGACTTAATTTAGTTCCTTACAGGAAGAGAAAAGAGACAACAGACAGCCAAGGTTTTACGAATGTCAGTGTCGTTAGCAATAAAAAACGTAAGTGTAGTTTTGGATTAGATTCTTGAACACATCTTGCCAAAGCCAAAATCATATGATATGTGCATATCCGAGTAAAGTTTGGAACTGACTCATATATTACATCTCCTTTATCTAGCAGCAAAAGATCTTTAGTGGCACACTTGAGAACCTCTCTTCTTCCTCTGGCCATTGAAATTGGTCAATTCAAAAATGTTCAGTGGTAAATAGAGGAGTATGAGCTGTGTGTAGTGTGAAGTGGAAAGTGTGTCTCTTTTATACTGTACAAATTACAATGATTTAAGAGAGTTAATGTTCTATGAAATGGCTCAATAAAACCCTGGAAGATTCTGGTGTACAGATGAGCATAACTGGGAATGGTCTTTTTAATTTTGATGTGTTTAAGTTTGTTAACTGTGTCCGAATAGCATGCAAAATAAGAAAAAGGTGGATTATTTAATAGTAATTATTAATTTTTTTAGTGCTACATTTGAAATGTTAATGACAGTGAGCTGGACATAATTACTGTATACACATAATACATGATCATCTTAGATTTGACAATCTAAGATGATCACTTTAAGTGGTGTCATATTTATATATAACAGCTGCATTGTTGTGATACAGTATGACAAACTGCTGGTAAGTCACTTCCTATAGCGGTTTGATATTGAACTGATGACACCTAATTAAGCTAGCAGAAGGTTAGCAGCACAGTTTACACTTTTGCACTGTGACTTCTTGAGCTAACACTGGATTCCAAGAGTTACAGGATGTGCTACTTCAAGCCCAAAATAGGTTCACATTGACCTAAAAGTCTGTGTGAAGGCAATTCTGAGATTTCTTTCAAAATACATTACATATGTTGGAAAATAGTTGCTGAAAAATGCTGCAGTTGGCTCGATGACACACTGAGGCCACCCTGAGCATACCCCTGCACCCCTAGCAGAGAGACAGAGATTAATTCATCTTGCATAAACCTGTCTGTATTTTTAATCATTCAAATTTGGCTGCGTGGTTAATAACACTTTCTTCTTTGGTCTGACAAACTCAGAACATATATTTATTCTTACTTACACACAGTCGTTAAATGGTAACATAATTTGAATATAACCTTAACCGGACAGAAGCCAACTCACAGAATAAAGATAACGTAAACTTTCAAACAGCTCATTGAGACACTGTTCATTTTGTAAAGTAAAAAATGTGACTGCTGTGATCAGAGAATTGCCACTTTTCAAATAATTAATTAGTTGTTCAGCCATCCTTCACAAGAAAATCACTCACATTTAGAAACTGATTATTTACATTTGCTCTTGTCACTGATTGTGCAGTAGGCCTACCTCCAGAATAGAAATACAATACTTAAGAAGCTGCAGGACAGGCGTTAAATCACTAGTACTGCATCAGTAAACATCTGTCTGTCTCAAGTGTCAGCTCCAGCAGTGCTGTTCTGAGCTAACCATGACCTCCCTGTAGAAGGAGTGGTGGGTGGGGTTTCCCTGCGGTGATCAATACAGAATTAAGTATTACACTGAGCAGGGTATTGCATGACCACAAGGTTAACATAACTGGGAGGATATGCCTCTAAAAACTCACTCACTCAGGACTCACTTGTCCTGTTTGTACAGAGAGCTGAATTCACAATGTAAAGGAAATATACAGCAACCCTCCCCACACGCAAGAGCATTATGCTGAGGAGGTGGGGAGTGCAGAAATGTCAATGTGCGACAAATCAATACACTCTCATTGAACCTAAAAAGTAAGTGTCATGTCTGGGACAATAGGACCAGTCCTCCCTTGTCTGTCAGTCTCTTCCCTCCTAATCTCTTGCCTCTGTCATTCCCCTATGTTTTCCACACCTCTTTTCCTATCTCCCTCTTTTGTATTCTCTTTCTCCCTCTCTGTCCCTCTTGTCTTTCTCCTCTCTGTTTGGGTAATGGAAAAAAAGAGAGAATCAATGGGTTACTGCTTTGTGCCAGCCGAGGTGTTGAATGGAAATCAATCTGCTATCTAAAGACAATTGGGCTGCAAAATAACACAGAGAAACACAAATGACTTCAGCGCTTAATATTGGAAAAAAAAAAAAAAGGAAAAGAAAGAAAAAGACGGGAAGAAAGAAAAACTTTGAGTGGCGTGACAGACTGAGGAAGGATCAAGGGTGGTGGTGAAAGGCTATCAAATCACTCCTCCTCCGTGCCCCCAGAAAGCTGTTTATTTTTGTGGCTGTCATGCGCTCCAAATTAATACTTTCCCACAAGTCTCATGCTAAAAGTATAAATACAGTCTTTTGTAGGACTGTCGTCCTACAAATGTACAAAAGCTTTTGGTGTGCTATTGTGAATAAAAGAGAGAGCATCAGAGAGGAAAAGCTATCTCAATGTGAAAAATGATGACGCTATCTTTGGAAGACAGACAGCTTTAAATCCCATCGGCGCCGTCTCTCGATGGTGCATTCTCTGAATGGGGTTAAGTGCTGATGAATTATGTACAGAGATTCGAAATAATATGCAAGGCAGATAATACCAGCAGATTTTGAATGATCACTGTTTGTTAATTATGTACCGGTGTCGTCATAGAGAAATAAAGACTGAAAAAGATCATGGATCACAAATTCATAGCTCATAATAAAAGAATCAGTCTTTGAGATGAATTTAATAACAACCTAGAGCATTGTCGTGATCATGACGGTCAATCTCAATGCTCACCCAGCTCTTGATGATAATGCGTACTGATGAAGTATGTATGGGGATTAGTGGTGATATGAAAGGCAGATAATACTGTCAGATTTCCCTACAAAAGCTCTTTGTGTTTGTTAATTCCCTCTTCCCCATTTCACCGGAGTAAATATTTAGCTCAAATAACAATCATTCCCTGCGAGATCGATCTAATCTGTGTAATCCTGAGCAAACGGCAAAAGTCAAGAAAGACTAGCAGTGTTCTCCCTGTTCAAGGCCGTCCTGGTGAGTCAGCAGCACAGGGTGAGCTGCGTTGTTTTTCCAGGTTTGACTGCAGATCATGAACTTTCTCACGTCGCAGTTTGTCTGCCATCTTTACTGTCCACCCCTGTCTCATCTCCATGTTAGTCTAATTTGCCCTGACATGAACTATCTGTCCGTGTAATCTAATAAACAATGACATACAGTCTCTACATATGCTCTTACATAAACAATGCAACCACACATTGATTTCCAGGATCAAAGCATTATAGGACCCCCGTAGCACCCCGCTCTAGGGCCCTTGTAACACACTTGTAGCACTGTTGTAGGGCCCTTGTAACACTCTTGTAGCACTGTTGTAGGGCCCTTGCTTCCTTGTAGCACCCTTGCTGGGCCCCTGTAGCACCTCATAGCGCCCTATTAGCATCCTCTTAGTGCCCTTACAGTGCTGTTGTAGTGCACTTGTAGCCCACTTCTAAGTGCCCTCATAGCATACTCGTAGTACCCTTGTAGTGACAGGATGCCAACAGGATCATTAAAATTGCATCTAATCTACTGTAATTTAATCTATACAGCTCAGACTTGGGTAATTCTCTACCTCCACATTAGCCATATCACGGTTCTGTTTCCATTGTGTAAACTGTCTGACTCTAATGTGATGGACATCATGGTGACGCAGTGATTCTGTCAATCTTACCTGTAAACCAGTGAGTCATCTTGGCTCCCATTGTACTGTATCTGGAACATCCTAATGCCGGGGATATTCCTCTGGAAGTTGAACTTGATCAGTGCAGTCGATGAAGTGGCCTCGGCTGTCACCACCCTTTTATCTACCCCTCCTTTCACATCACTTGTCACGTTGCTCCCATTGGCGCCGCCTCGGGATGTGGAAATATCTGATGATCCTGGATCGGGCTCCTGGATATTATTGGTGTTGTTGGAGATGTGGGGGAGTTTTATAATAACCAGTTCTACTGTCTGGTGAGCTTCACCAGCAGGGTTGGAGGAGATGCAGGTGAAGGAGCCAGTGTCTTTCACAGTACTGATGAGGATGTCCAGAGTCCCATTGGTGTAGACCAATGTTCTGGAGGAGTTAGATACTAGTTTGCCCTCAGGAGAGATCCAGTGGATAGCTGGCTCTGGATCACCTCTTGCCTTACACCTTTAAAGAGAGAAAACCAGTACAGTGGAAGATATAAGACACACGATAAGTGTACAGTGGAAGCACAGCATTGCTTAAGATTGGTTTCTGGATTTGCTCCACCTTCTGTATTAACTTAAACATTAATTTAAGTTAGAAAGAGATTTAGCCTGGGTGTCTGTTAGCTCAGTTGGTAGAGCATCCGCCCCATGTTCAAAGGCTCAGTCCTAGCCGCAGAGGCCCAGGGTTCGAATCTGACCTGCGGCCCTTTGCTGTATGTCATTCGACCATCTCTCTCTCCCCACATTCCTGTGACTCTTCAACTGTCTCTATACAATAAAAAGCCTGAAAAGGTCAAACAAATGAATATGTTTTAGCTTACATTAGGGTTTTTTGTCTGATGACATCTTACATTACAGTTGAATTTTGCACATACACATTGGGTACCAAAAAACTGAGTATCTACCTACTAGGACAAAAAACGTACCTTCCCTTGTAAAGTACTAACAAGGGAAGAGGAAATAAATGAAAGGCATTTCTTTCAGTTGTCTTTCAGTTATTGAAAAAGTTACAGGATAGGTATTTACATTTTTTGGCTATGAAGATCTGGATATGTAATCAGTATTACTTAAATAAAATAAACTAGCAACTAATCCTGATAAATTAAATAACTAATCTATGGAATGAATCACAAGTTTCCAGAGCCCAGGGTAACATTTCATGTCTCATTTTTCCCAATCAATGGTCCCAAAAACTAAACATATTTAGTTTACTGTCATAGAAGGCAAAGAAAACGACTCAACTAATAGTCACAGCTCTAGAGATTAAGGCCTTATGACAACTAGAACACTGATTGTGCAAAAAGGATAATGAGTTATGTAGGTTTGAGCAATTGAAGAAAAAAATTGCTCTCTCTATTCATATTCGTGCATTTCTTATAATGAGCTTTTGTAGGTCCATGAATGAATTGAAATGGATGCAATAACAAAGTACTTTTAAGTCATCAAAATTATAAGCAGTCCAAAATTAGGGGCACAAGTATGATTGGGGTCATTGTAACTCTTCTCATTTTCTGTAATTACAGTGAGGTGCAATGAAAAAAACTCATTTTCCTAACATGGTTGTCTAACGTCTATTATGAACTAAAGAGAGCTCCAAATTATATTATTATTATAGGCTATTGTAGAAGTGAAAACTGACAAATGAAAGCAGCCATATATATATATATATATATATATATATATATATATATATATATATATATATATAGAATACAAAGTATATAATCACGTAAAATACTGAGTAAGTCCAAAATTAAAAATGCAACCATTTACTCCCCTATGGTTTCCTGGTTTATTGCATTTTAATGCGTTAAAATGGATGCTGTGAAAGAAGACATGTGTGGTTGGTTGACCCTTTGATAACTCTCTACCTAAACCTCATATATGAGGCTGAAGACAAGACACAATAAAGGAAAGAGAATAGCATCTCACTGATTTACTTTACCCCCCGCTTCCAAATTTCATCATAATTCCATATTTGAAAACATAACATCTATCATGATTGGAAGTGTGTGACCAATATATATGCAAATGAAGTAATCATCATCTCTCAGACCTGCTGTTGCCTTGATTTAGTTTCGTCCTCCTTAAAATTTTAGCGTGATGTCCCTGTCTTGTGCTTCATTGAACAGTAGGGCATTCCGTGTATTCCCAAGAGGCTTGTAAACATAATGCACAACTACAGAAATTAAAATAGAGTGTGTGTACGTCTGTGTTTGTGTGTTAGTCAAATGGGGCAATGAGGGAGCTGTTGACTTTTAATCATTGCATGTGTTTGTACTATTTTTTTTATGTTTCTCAATTAAAACAATGGATACCTGAGTGCAACTCTCTGCCCTTCAAGCACCCTCATCTCATGGGAGTATCTGGTGATGAGTGGAGGTTCACAGAGAAACTCCTCCTCAGGAATGGACCAGAAGTATCTTCCAGAGAGGTGTTGGGGTGAAGCGCACGTCTCCAGGTCATCCTCTCTGTTTAGCCTTCGCAGCCATAGTAGCTCACAGTTACAGTGGAGAGGGTTCCCACCGAATGACAATGCAAAAGAAGAAGAGGTCAGGATCCCTGACGTGGCCAGTACCTAGTAGGATGAAACAATGATCACATTAAAAAAAAAAGAAAAATTCCATAACATGTTCACTGGGAGCTGTTCAATTCAACCACTCTCATTTAGGCAGCCAAGGGTGATGTACCTCGCCTTTTACTGCTGCTTCCGAGAATTGAATGAGTGATTGTATAAATCACCACCACAAGAAAACAACGTAGTTAAAAAAAAGCATGAATTCTTAAATTTGCTTTAAACAGATTTATAATGATTTCATTGGTCACGAAGATAGAAGATGCCCCATTGGCTGCAATTCATATAGTGCCCCAGAGGCACATATTCTGTAAACTGAGCATGGAATCGTTCTCTACTCTTCCATGAGACGTGAAAAACTCATTATATCTTGCCAGTTCCTAGTTACGTACACTACATTTCTTACATCAGTTAATCTATACACATAATTGAAATGCCTGATTGTGTTGAAGAGTTTTAGGCCTTTGGCTGGTTTAAATGCAAAGCTGGGAAGAAGACCTGGGCTCGTTGAAAAAGTGGATCTGGTGGCAGCTTTTGGAGTTTATTAGAGGTGACGTCCAGACGGTTGAGCTTCTGGAGGAGGGAAAACGTCCCCTCTGGAATGAAGTCCAACATATTGTGGTCTAAACTCAGTGTATGGAGGCTGGTCATTTTCTGCAGGAATCACAGAGGAAAACAGACAGAAGTACAATGAGGAAGTTAAGTACATACATACATATGGAGGAAAACTGTTTTGACACTTTTTCATGTCCTTTTTATCTCTCACTTCAGTCCTTGATACCCAATAGTGATGAGAGAGATGTTAAAGTTGAATTACAGTGATATCATGTCTATTATCCATTATTATTATCCATTATTATACAGCATCTGTTCATCAAACTGGACTATAACCACGCAGTCATCTCAAAGTATTTTAGTAAACTGATCCGGCTGATGCCCTGACATGTTTAATGCATAAAAATTGCTTAGAAATTAAAAATTCCTCTTCAGTGGAAAGATCAATAACAATATAACCTGAAATAGTCCACATAATGGCCTATAAATTACCAAAAAGGTTTTATGGTCATTTTATTGTGCCTGGGATTGGCTTTTTTAACGACCTCCAGCCAAACAGGTTTGAAAGGCTGCTGCAGTTTAAAGAGATCCTGACCTGGATGGCCTCCCAAGGAATAGAATCCAGGTTATTGTAGCTGAGGTCCAGTTCTTCAAGTGCGAGCAGGTCATTGAATGCTCCCTGGTGGATCAGCACAAGCTGGTTGTTGTTCAGAATGAGGTGGTGAAGCTTTGACATCCCGCTGAATGTATCATTGCCTATCCTCGTCAGTCGGTTACTGCAGATAAGACAGAGCCAGATTAATGAAACTAATTACAACATCTCACATCTATCAAGAGGATTTCATGCAATATCACAAACATATATACAGCTGCATGAAAAAGCATACCTGTTGAGGTGTAGAGCTCTGAGGTTTTCCAGATCGGCAAAGGCATGAGGTGTGATGTAGGAAATTGTGTTTCTGGATAATGTTAGATCCACCAGCCGTGTCATGTTTGCAAAATCTTTCCTTTTCACACTGTGGACACAGATGAGTTAAATTAGACAGAAGGCAGACATACATTATCTACGCTATGTTCTCCAACACTAGATCTGTGCTTTGAGTAACACCAACAATTCCAACAAGACAGAAGTATGATTAAGTGAAGCTGTCAGAGTTAATCTACTGGTAAAAATCAGTTTTCAAAATATTAGAGTATTCTTTAGGAGGTGATGTTGCATATCTTTCAGCAGTGTTGAATAGAAAAAAATGTTTAATATTTAAAAGCAAAATTCATAAAAGAAAATAGAATTCACATATGGTATTCTTTTTATCCTGCACAGCTCATTCAGTATTTGTGAGCGTCAGCAGTCTCTCCACAGGCTACAAACCGGAGAACCAAGGCTCTAAACTGCAATACCATCAGGAAACAACCTTGGGCTGCTCCACTGACTATGAACTGACTATGACTTACTCTGGGGCCTCGAAGAATGTGCTTTTTTTTTTTAAATTTTCTTTTTTTTACCTAAATGAGTTTCATTTCATTCTAGCGCCAGTGGATAATGTGCTCATATCACCATAAAAAGCACCCTGGGTGATGCTGCTCTGTCCAAAAATTCAGCAACTTACTCATCTTCGCCGGAAAGCTGCAGGGTTTTTTGTCTGATGACATCTTAGATCTGTGCCTTTTCTTTCAGTTTTTAGGAAACATATCACACATAAAGACTGTACATTCCAAGAACTATTAATATTTAGTTGTTCAAGTATGAACACAGCACTATAGATTGTTTTTTTTAAATAATTAACTATCAATAAAGTAGAAATATGATTTAATAGACACATGTCTGTTTTTTAATCTTCCAGATGAAAATGTGTAATTTACTTTGCCTTGGTGGAGATTTTCTGACTAATTCATCTGGCAAAAAGCTTAACACAAATATTCATTCTTTTTTAGTTTTTTTTTAAGAATTAATCACACAGCTGTCAGAGATCAGTCAAAACATTTTAAGAAGACAAGAAACATTCACCACCACTTATGATCTGCAGCATTAGAAAAGCATGGAGGATCTTAATATGCCACTACTTCAGACAATAATGTAATCTCAGTTTTAGTGCTAGAAGTAATCCTACTGTTGTGACTTCTGCTGCTTTTACAGTTCCACTAGTCACATTAATTTACATTGTGACAGCCTCATTAACTGTAACAATAGCACCCCTAACAGAGCTAATTGCTATGCTAGTAAGTAGGACTAGGCCTGTTAGGTATTTTATCTTGAAATGAAATAGCTACCTAGAAGTCACAAGGAAAGCCAACAAGGACAAGCATCTGCTACAAACAAAAGCTGGAAGTGGGTTGTTAGTTTGTTTGTAACACTGTTTTCACAACTGAAATTTTGAACCGGTGAGGATTAAAAGAGAACCACAAGAATCATTTTAATCTGTGCCTTAAATATAATATAATATAATCAGACAATATTTAAGACACAGGATTAAATGATCATGTACAGAAAACAGTAGCCATGTATTAGACTGGTCAATGCAATAGTGTTGCTGGTTGTGTTGTGGCAAAAGTTGAGCCTGGTTCAACTTTTTTTAGCAGACAACCCTGGGTCACCCCAAATATGTCAAAGCAGTGGACTCACTGAAATGAATGGGGCTGTTTTGTGTGCAGTATAGTTTTATAAAGTACTAGTAGTATCATTGATGTGACTGTTACCTTGTGACAAAGTTGTCAGCCAGCCGCAGCTCCACTGTATGCCTATCAATGTTCGGCGGTACAAACAGTAGACCTTTCTTGGCACAGAGGGTTGCCAGGTTGGGTGACAGGATCTGACAAACGCAGCGCTTCGGGCAGATCTGTGCCCGCACCGCCATAGCAACTGCCAGCATCACACAGAGCAACAGCCTCTCCATGGTTACCACCCCTCCTGGACACAATGCCTGAGGAATGAGACAGACGAGGACAAAACAGAGTAATGGAGACGTTAATGACGTTGAACTTTTTTCAATATTGAGCATATTGTGCAATCCATACTGGGAATGAATAATAGAAAATGGATACAAAGGCATTTCTTCGCCAAATCAAATGATTCAGTCTTCAATCATATGTCTTCAATGCAAGAGAAACCTGCAAGCTTCAGTCTATTCACTCATGCTACTCCAGACGAACAGAGTACTTATCACCCACCACACTTCATTTATATCAAATAGAGTGTGCCACTCTGGATGCAGAGAAATACATGGCCAGTGTATTATAGAGTGTATATATTGAAGGTTGGAAGATAAGTGCAGTATGGGGAAGGGTAAAAATCTTAATGACGTGATGTCTAGATGAACCTGGAAGCCTCTGAGCTGAATCACCACCAACTTGTTGGTACTGCTAATCAAACCATAGGAGATGTTTATTAGTCATTTATAGCTCAGTGGTTTTGCTATGCATGTGCCTGCATGTGCACACGCACATATTCAGTCATGATTAGTAAGCAGCAGTGCTTGTAGTTAATTAGTGATGGTTTAGAGATAGAGAGAGAGCGGGCGAGGCATGGAGAGAGAAAATGCTCATTAATGACAACCTTGATTGGGGTTTGAAGGACATGGGAGAATCAGGATTAACTGGATCACAGTGCAAACACACAATACATACACATTAATATGCACACGCACATATACTGGCTGGGGTAGTGTGAGTTGAGGTTTTTCTCACACTTTATCATATCAAAAAAAAAAATATGAAAAGATTTTGAACCCTGTGATGAACTAGTGACTTACCCCCAGGCTGTTCCCTACCTCTCGCACAATGTCAGATGGGATGTCAGAAATGTCAGAAACTGGATGGATGGATGGATGGATGGAAAAGATTTTGCAATTAATTGACTATGTGATTAATTTTGTCAGTAAAGAGCAGTGAATTGCAATATTTTTTTAGCCAGATAAAAATAAGTTGTAACCAGGAGTTGAAGTGGGACGGGACCCTTTGGAACAGCATTGACTTGTTACAGTATGTTTCTGGCTTCATGGACATCTCCAGGTTACTTGTTTTGTAGGATAAACAGTCTAAAACCCCCAAAACATTCAATATAAGGTTATATAAAATACATAAAATCAGCAAATCCCCAAATTTTGTGAAGCAGATGTGACTTTAAAGGTTTCCCCCTAAAGCCACCTCGGTCCATGGGTTTATACTGGTTCTTAGGGTTCCTACTTGCCAAATCCTACTTTGATCCCTGGTTGTTACTAGTGGTTCTTTATCAATCATAACAAATCACCGTGAAATTGCACACCATAAAACCTGATCTGGACAAATACAGTAGCTGTCATCGTTCAACGTGATTGGTATCAGAAGAATCGTCTTTGCAACCTTGTACATTACAATGAATACTAGAAGAACACGTGTTGGGAAGTCAATTTAGTATCCATTTCAGTAATTGACACTCTTCCTGCTGCTATCTGAATCGAATCGGTGTGATAAAACAGGTTGATATAAGCGTTACATATTCGTATTATAACAAATAACTACCCTGGACTAAGGAGTCATTCACCTTTCTCTAGTCTCGTTGTGTGGTCCTCTCTCTCCATAAATCTCTTTCATTTCTCAGTGTAATTACTGAGCTGAAATCTGCTGCGATGTCGGAGGTCATACAATCTCTGTTTTTTCTTTCCTTCTCTATTTGAGTGCAGAGAAAAAGGGGCAGGAGAACAGAGCGGCAGCTAAATAGAGCGCCGGATGACTCACATGCACTGACACCACACAGAGAAGGAAAGAGAGGAAGAGAGAGAGGGAGAGAGAGAGAGAGACGGAGAAGGCTCATGACCCTTGTGACACGAAAGCAGATATCAGCTCATTAATTACACTGAGAAATGACTGTAATGAGAGCGAGTCAGTGAGAGAGACAGAGAAATGGAAAGGAAACGAGGGAGAATTATCAGAGAGGGAGAAGAGGAAGAAAGAGAGATCAGAGAGAGAGCTAATTAAAATGAGTGCTGAGCTGTGAAAGGAAAAGGGGGAGAGGGACGAATTTCATTTAGCGAGGAGAGATGAGGTAGGATAGTCGATGCCAGTGTCGCGTTGTCACGCTTTTACGTGACACGCAAACTATACACTAGCTATATTGGAAAGTACGGATATACGCTTCTTGTCACTTGTTGAACACATATAGATTACACCAGAATTGAGCTCAATTTCAATTGAGTCAGTGTAGCTTGAGGTAACATGTAGGACCGTTGGGATCAAATGGAATGGGGAATTAACCAAAGGGATTATGGATAAGGAAGACAAAGTTTGTAGTGGTGTGTAAAATGCGATTCTGCCTCACTAGTGTGCAGCCTGCTTTATCCATTTCTTTGAAACCCCTTCCACACTGACACCCCAGTTCCCTAAAGGTCTTCCATAAAGCCAGTTTCACCCCTGGCTTGCTCACTGATGAACAACTGGCTTCCCAGACAGCTCGAGTGGATTCTCCCCCCACACACCACATACTGAAACTGATCTGAGGCTGCATTCAAATCTCATGGGGATAACCAGCGGAACGACTTGGCAGTTAAAAGCAATGGCTAGGAGGTACTCACACATTCACACTCTTTTTAAGCTGCCAAGAAGTCGTGATTGAAGATTTCTGGAGACTTTTGTTGTTCTTCATCATCTTTTTCACACTTAATGCACATCCAATTAGCCAGTGATACATATAAGGTCATACGTTTTATATGTTTTTATATGCAATGCAGTGTAAGATAAGAAATCCAATTTCAATTTTCTGTTTAAATTACAAACTGTTTAAATTTAATTAAAAATTATCTAAATATGTGGGGCCTGTTCCTCTGTCATTAGATTAGCCAGTGTTTAAGTTTAAGACTGGTATAAACATGTTGTCTAGGACAAAATCATGTAATCTTAAACCCCATTGCTGTGTCCTTAGAAGCAGAGGGTAAAACTGCTTGTTTTTCGTTAACCCAGTTGCTGTGCCCAGGAGGAATGTAAATGCTACACGAGTTCATCGTTATCTGAGGTTTAATCTGAGGTCACAGACGTCAACATAAGGGCTACGCCTTTAGCTTCTACAGCTAAAATTATTTCATTAAAGTGTTTTTCATCATGTGTGATTTCATGAAGGCAATACTATCATGAATGTCAAATTTACATAACTGTGTCCAATAAGCCTCAATTAACTTTTAGACTCAGAAAAAGGGTTGCGAAGAGGTCCAATATCCACTGCAATTTTCATGTAAGCTAATATAATAACCAATGCTAAAGAAATAGACTATAAATGATGAGATGCTCACTGTATTTTCCAGTGGTATTTCTAAACTCTTTCCTCAGCACATAGCGATATGGTCAGCCGAACTTGAAAGTCAGAAATCTAAAACCATTTTCCAAGCGCACAAACACCTCTATTATATGGCGATCCTCCGAATCGTCAGTGAGTTCATCGTACATCAGGTTTATCTGCCATTTCAGTCTGCCATGCCAGGAGGCAGCCTCACCTACGTCCATGCCTTTGCCTGCACATGGCGGCGACTCCATGGCCCCTTTTGCAGACAAGGTGCTGCAGCTCCTTCTCAGCAGATTTGGTATATGAATTGATCTTAGTTTGGTCCTTTCCCTGGGACCAATTTGCCTTGGGAGAGCCTACCAGGGGATATTACCTTCGACAACACAGGGACACACAAACCCCACCACTGTATTAAGGTGGTAATTCTTTGGCCTTGGAATGCCCCGGGATCCCCCAGGAGGAGCTGGAAAACATTGCTGAGGAGAGAGATGTCTACTTATCCTGCTGTCACCATGACAATTGCAATGGTGAGCTATTGATGAGGATTGAGAGGAAGTATTTCCTGAGCTGAACAGCACAATTTCTATGTCTATTTATTTCTGACTGACTTAGGCAAACTGTATTTTTAAGCCAAATGGTCGTAACCACCTTTTTTAGCATATGATGTGGATTTAGCTGTAAAAGTAGGAAACTACTCCGTCATCCTAAAGTGTCATCCAGCGGTTTACAGGGCTCTTTGTTGAGGGGAGTCAGGTAGTTTACTATGGTACTCGGGCTGTTAAAATAGATTAGTCATGTCAGAGTTAGGAAAACACTTCATACATTGAAGTGTTCTCCAACATTCTCACAGTTCTGGGCTCTTGTTGAGAAGAGCAACGTTGTTTACTTCAACATATTACTATTCAAACGTCTCCAAAATCCAGGCAAACCTCAAAAGATTTAAGTGACATAGAAAATTAGATCGTTACACAAATTAGGTTTTATAACAGTCTCTCTCTGACAACATCTTTTAGATTACTGTACAGATATTAGGATGGTGGAACAAATACAGGAAGCTTATGCAGATTTGTCCTTCATTTGTCAGATTCCTGCTGGCTGAATATAGGAATAGGAGATTATTTATTTGACACGGAGCATGCACTCTGTTGTATTTCAATCACCAAGATTAAGATGATGTATATACCTTTGATGTCATATGGTAGGATTGTTGATTGCATATGTATTATTGCAAATACATGTACATGAGCCTCTTCTTGTATGTGACATACACATTAAAACATTGCTTATCAGCATGAAAAAAATAACCATACACAGGCCTATACAAAAAAAAAAAAATCTCCTGAACATGTCATGTGATCTTCATCGACAGATGGATATGTCTAGTCATGGAAATGTAGATATTTAAACTCTCTTTTGTTTTGAGGGTAGAAGGTAAGGTTCAAATTCAATTCTTGACCTTGAAAATGTCATTATAATATCCAATTAGAAGCTGTTAAAGTCACCTTAGAGTTAAAGTCAGACAAATAGAAATTTCAATGTCTACGCCTACAACTAGGCAAACTCGTGATATGATTGGACTTTCCAGAGCAACTACTTAATCTAGTATTTCAAAGAGTAAGAGGTAACTTTGAACCCCTGATTGAAAGCATCAGCTCACACACAAACTAAAATGACACCAGAGCATGTTAGCTTTTATCTAAAGCGACTTACAAAAAAGGAAAACAATCAAGGTACAGTGCGACAAGGACGTGTTAGTGCAGCAATAAGTACTAGAACTTAGTGAATGTAACTTATCACTGTTTCCTGACCGTTATTTACATCCATAATGTGTGCAACTAACAAGGCCAAACGAGGTTGTATATTCTGTGTTTGTGAAGTACAAAACATTTAGGGCACAAAAAAAACAATGCAAAAAATGTTCCTAGTGATTTCATTCATCAGTGCAACCTCAGTATTGACAGGAGATACACTTGAAATACAGCACACATTAATGCAAGATTTGAGACGATCAAGACAAAGCTTGTGCAAAGTGGGAGTACATTTATTCACATTTAGTCCTAATGTGTTGTACCCTCTGTACACAGATTTTAATTCAAAGAGGTGATAGTATATTGCCGTTCCTGCTGAAAAACCTTTTAGCTCCTGTTTTTAATTTTCTCGAGTGAATAAATAGTTTACATGGACTTCTGTGCCTTCAAGCTTGTACCTTGGTAGTTTGTACCAGCATCTAATGCATAAGAAAAAAAGCACCAATGCCCAAGCCACTTAACTAACCCACTGCCTTCCTGCTCTCTCGTCCACTCTTTGGCTCTGTTTTGCTGGGTGTCCACTGGAGTGGACCTCAAGTTTAAACTAATGGGTTTACCCACTTGAACAACAGGGGTCAGCATCTGCCTAAATACATCACAATTACTCTTTATCGAATTAGTGCAATTTGAGTGTGCTGCACTGCAAGGACAAACACACACACACACACACACACACACACACACACACACACACACACACACACATATCACACACACAAACAAGCTTCAGAAACTCTGAATGTGCCTACATGAGCACATGAGCAATCAATCACAAATGTAGACACACAGACAAGAAAGAAATCCCAAGCAGACTCATCTCTCATCCTCATGGGTGTTTTGCATTCAAGCAGTGGAAAATAATTCAAAGACTGAGATGTGCACCCCCTCAGTTAGAAAAACACTCAAACCCTAGATTTTATCAGCTGTGGCTAGTGTGCTAATTAAGCAAAAGTTAGCTCCATTAGTTGGTTAAAAACACTGACTCAGGCTGGCTTTTTAATGTCTTCAGCAGTTGTTAAATGAGAATCTTGCAAAAGGGTCTTAGATATGCACTTAATGTCAACCTTACCAGTGAGGCCATAACCCTGTCTAGCTGCTTAGCCTACATTACAGTTTTACGGAAGTAAAATACCAAAATTATTTTTATTATTATTTTTTATTTTGCCTCCACAACGGAATTTACAACAGGAAGTGTGTGTTATAAATACATACACATTTTATTGTATACATATAAAACATGGGTGATTAATTACATAATAATTACCATAACAAGATACCATCATGTGTGTTAGTCAACTGCCATTCCAACAGATTGACCACTGGATGTGTTAGCGAACAAGCTGTCTGAGGTAATGTTAGCTGGCGTGTAAACTTCCCCAACTGCAATACAGAGCAGGTCACAGCTGCTAACGTTACTCAGATTTAGTCGATTTTCTTGGTTTGCTTCTAAATATACTTCTAAACATGTAAATATGCTATGTAGTTAATTTGTTTCTCTTTTAAATGTTTTTACGACTGGCACTGGGTGTTATTTGATGTTTGAAACATTGACTAGAACAGCCGCGTATAGCTCCGGCGGCTGTGGTGCACACGGAATACGTCGCATCTGTGCCCCGGTGAAATCTGGGGATTATTTTAAAACACAGACCCACATGGTGGGAATTACTACATAGTGTTCATGCTACTAATGAACTGGGCTTTTTTTAATCTAATCTGTAAACGAATTTGGCTTTGGAAGTAACACTCATCACTACTGCAGCTAGTGTGGTATATAAAACAAACATATTTTAATGTATTCCTTAGAGTTCTGCTCTTGTTTTTTGGAAGGGCTCCAATAAAAGACACCACAATGCAGAATGTCACTTTGACTACAGTTACATCCACACTTGCACTTTGTATCACACGCCATGCCTTGTAGTTGCTGCACATTATACTGGACAGTTGCTGTTTAGCGGAGGCGTTTTAGCGAAGTCAATTTCGATTAATCCACTTGCTCATATTGACTTGCGAGTCAATTTGCACATGCATGTTTTGATTGCATCAAGGATGAGAAATCCTTATTTAACCTGCTTCTGCCCCTCCACCACTATGTCCCCTTCATGACTGAATTGGACTTCATGGATGAAATCAAACCAATGAAAGGCAGATACAGGCAGCTGGATGATCTATAGGAGTATATGAGCTGCCAGGAATACGAGACGATCATCGCAAGGTCATTCTGATAGCGGTGGAATGGGAGAACACGCAGATGACACACACACACACACACACACACACACACATGCTTAAATCTTATACACAAATGCTAGTGCATGTTTAATGCACACACACAAACACAGAAGTGTACATCAGATGATATAGGTTATCAAGACCCGCATGCACTTGACTATTGATTTTAGATCTAATACTCAAACACACTCATACGCATTATGTGTATAACTGGGAAGGAAAGAGAAGCTTTGGAAGAAAAAAAAAGAGAAAGAGTGTAATAGGAGATCTTGGTGGTGAGATCCTAACAGTGATAGTTTAAGAGCCTGATTCATGGTGATGCTGTGTAATATCTGGCCTATAACGCTATTTCTGCACCATTACATCACAGCACTATTTTTCAAAACACGACGGAGTACATCCATCACTGGCATCAGATATCATGTTCACAAGACAATTTCTGTGCCATAACATTACTATCACTATCGCTCAAAATGCATACGTGTCCACACATCAGCGAAGCTGAAGAGTATCTGATGTGAAACCATTTCTCAGCTCATTGTTTCATGAGGCATCAAGGATAGTTGATGCCATTAAAATACATAACCCATCTTTTAGAAAGTAAAGCAGTCTATACATCATTGGCCCAAGATAAAATCTAGAGCATGAAGCTATTTCAGCTGCATTACACCATGTACGCTATACTTCACTACAGACAAAGGAGGGTATGTAATGGAGTGCAGGGTGATAATTAATGCAAAATACTTTTTTTCTACGCTACAAGCTCAACTAACCCTGTCTGTCACCCAGCCTGAAACCCAGAGGGCAGCATGAATCTTTGCACAGCACCTGAAGCTCAACCTCGACACAACTGAGCTGCCAGATTTATGGTGACAACACACTCCTGCGGGCTTATTCTCCACAACATGAAGATACGTCCCTTCTTCACCCAGAGGGCAGCACAGGTTCTAGAACTCTCAAGTCTGACTTAAGCCAGTTGAAGTCTCAAGTCCTAAGTCATTTTTTTCTTGGGCAAGTCAAGTCAAATTAAGGCAAGTCAAGTTCCAAGTCATGTACTTGCATGAATCTTTTAGGTCCTATCTTCATGACTGCTCTGGTAGTCACTTTTGATAAAGCATCAGCTAAAGGTTATTTCACCACTTTTGTCCAGCCATTCTTGAGCCCTATAGGACCACCAACAGATTGACAATTGGGTCAATTGCCATAAAATCTGGAACAGATATCTGTCAAATACTTTGGTTTATTACAGAATGCCTGCCCAATTAACACAATTTTCATCATCCTCAGCTGTATTTTACATTTGGCTATGTAGAAAATGTGAAAAGTGAAAAAAAAAAAAAAAAAGGGTGCGAGTGGTTACTAGCAAGGCTGTAGCCTCCACATGAAATGTGTTTATTTAATTAAATGTAAGAAGCTGTGTAATTCTGGCGATCTGTGTTGCGTGATACCTGGAATCGAACCAACTTGAAAAGGATTTTCTGTTTACTAAATCTCTAAAGTTCTCACACTTTGAAGAGATTTTAACCTCAAAGCCCTGTTTGCACACTCATCAGGCACTTCAGACTAGATGATAGTGATGAAATAGTCATAAATACATAAAACACTGAAAGTGAAACTGATTCAGCACACTTGATCAATATTTGCTTAAAAAAGCTGTAGCATGTCTTAAGCAGGCTAGGCATCTGTGTTTTAGTTGTTGGCACAAAATATTTGCTTAAAAGAAGCATTCGTCTCAGGTTCTAGCCTTTGCTACAGTATAGCATGAATCTACTGAATCCCTTTTGAAATGCAGCACTTCTTTAAAGCCGATTTGGATTTTGGCATCCAGCATTTGCTTGAAAAACACTCGCTGTGCTCTCAGCAACACAGAAACAAGAAGTAACCCAGGACTACGAGCCTAAAGGTGCAAAACATAGAGGCAGTGTGAAAGCATGTAAGGTCAATGGAAAAACGTGAATTTTAACAAAAGCAGGTCTACTCCAGTTTTGTCCATTTACATTTGATACCCATGTTTTCCGGCAAGGGTTAGTCGAGGATAACCCTGAAATGAAAAAGTTTTAACTTGCACAAGAAAATAGGTTATCCTTTGTCTGGTCATGTAAAAAGAAGAGGAACTAAGAGTTCCTGCTAAATTTTTTAATCCGTTTGAGCCGTCAAACACATACACCATCTCTCTGTGTTTTGTGAAAGCAATCGTCTCTATCATCAGAGGGACATTTTCATTGGCTAAAAACGCAGACAGCAAAAAACACTCCAGTGACAAAAATTTGCAAGCACACAGAAAGATGAGAATCAAGCCCACCTTCACAACCAAGCACATATTGTGCATAATTGAGCTTCAAAAACACCAGGGGAGGGAATATTGGAATTTACAGGCGCGATTAGGTGCAATAACAAAATCAAGGAGTGTGTAATTAACTAATAGTTCACAGCTTATTTAACCCATTATCCTCAGTGTTTTCTGCTGCGGCAGCAGTTCACACTGTCAAATCAAACAAAGCTTCAAGGTTTTGCTTGGAAATGTACTGACAAACCTCTCACTGTGATTACAGAGCTCTCACACACCCAAACGAACCACTCCAGGGTTAAAGTAACTGCTACAAACCAGAGAGGTGTGAAAATGCCTCAAGAGGTGTTGGTTATACAGTACAGCAATGTCTTCTGTAACACTACACAGAACAAGCGAAATCTTTTTTGTCTTTTTCTTCCTCAACATGTAACGCAGGACGAAGTATATATACGTAAAATATGAAACGGAATGAGGGGCTTTCCTAGAGTCACAAATTTGGTTTTCATCCTCTAAGAGGTATAGGCGTGTTTGATGTTAATAAAATGACACCATTTATTTCACCCTGTCATCCAAACTGCCACGGCGCAAAAGATACATTCCCCTGCCAGAGGCATAAAGAAGAGGGTGAGAGATGTTCCATTTCTGTGCAAAAAAACATCCCATTAATCTACCCTGTCATTAAAAATACACTTTCTTCTCCTTGACATTTACACATTTAGGGGAAGTACTAAGCAGATTTTTAATTTTCTCACACATACACAAAACACATGCAGAGATTTTGACGTGTATCTTCTTTCCTTATTCACACACACACACACACACACACACACATCCACATGTACCCACACATTCACACCCTCACAAACCCTCAAGATATATTAACTTAGATCGTATGAAGAGGAAATTGAAACAGACTTGGTGAGGATAACCTAACCTATCCTACGTGCTTGTGTGTGGTTTTCTTTATTACTTTGCAATTACAGTGTTGCATGTTTGAAGTCATTACTACAAAGTCTGAATACATTGCTTTAGACACAGTTTCAGAGCAAAAACAACTATTGAGATTGAATTTAAACCTTGCAGGCTGTAATTGGTTTTCATTCATCTCAATGAAATTTAGGCTGCATTGGATGGGCAATTTGTCAACGTGAACATGGTACTGTTTCATTAGTAAATGGCACAAAGAATTTGTAGTAATGAATATGGTCTTTAACTGTTTGTTCATTTGTAAATGACTTCAAACACTAACAGGCTGTCTTTGGTCTTCCTATATAGGCTACATATGCTAAGTGTGTTCAACCTAATAAGCAGTTTGAAATCTGTGGGGAAACACAGCGAGTGTACAATTATGAACAAACTAAGCCAAATGATAAAAGATGATAGCCCTAATGGACATGAATATGTTTTAACCAGAATGTACTGCAGTTCCCAAGCAATGAAGAAAATGTCAATTGTGAAAATGTGATAAAATATAAGAAGCTGATGTAAAAAGAAAACGAGATGAAAGAAAGTCAAAAGAAATACTAAAAGAAAGGGGAAACATGATACTCGGAGAGGATTTATTTTCGTAATGGACTCTCTAGGGTGCAAAAAGTATTAATCATGAATTGGGAAAAGGGAATGAATATTTGATTTAAACAGTGTAAATCAGGTCAGGGTGTTTTATATTAGAATATATGAGAGACAGACAGTGACAGTAATGGACTGAAATATAGTGGTCGGGAAAGCAAGATCACATGAGACAGGAAAAGAGATGGGAACAAGACACTGGTTCCCTTCAAGTGTCAATAAAATTTTAAAGAAACTTTTGAAATGTCATGAAATCAAACTTCATTATTAGCTGCACTGTAGCTCATAAAATGTAGTTCTGACATTGAATTATCTCTGAAACATAAACAATATCAAAAAAAGTCATTTTCTAAGGATAGATTAGTCACTAATTTAGCTAGCATGCTCACATGAAGTATTGAACATGAACCTGTAATATGTATTTACATATTGTTGCCATCCAATGAAAGCAATGTATCTCCACTTAGGATGATTTTGACATTTTCCTATATACGGAGTGTGCATATTCTCTTCAGTCTACGGTCAGCATTTATAATCTTATTGACCAATGAAAAGGTGTTTTGTTACATCATGTATGTAGGATAGATAGAAGGGGGTAGCTTTGGATAAATAACATTTGAATTTTGATTCAAATAGATGACAAAAAGCTAATTTCAATCTGAAATAGTAATTCACATTGCATATATGCATATAGCAATAGCAAAAAAAGCTACATCATATTCTGTACTTTTTTCATCATTAAGATATTGATAGGTTGTTGTCCTATTTCATACAAAGTATTCCAGCTCTGCAGACTGTAACAAACCTAAACATATTCATGACATGTGTTTGTAATTCACAACTAATTAGCTATTTGTGTATGTCGGCAGAGTTATATTAGCCTGGAAACGTCTCTTTTATTTGATTTGAATGGATGAAGAAAGAGAGTGGGAGAGAGAGAGGTGGGAGGATGACAAACTGTTTCCATCATCATCCTCGAGGCAAGAGGAGGCTGCATGCTTACATAAGAATACGCACACAAAACACAGCACACGTGAATCTCCACACACACAAACAAAACACATACACACACACACACACAAAAAGACCTTATTTCTGTTTGTTTATATGCAGATAAGTACATGTGGTTCGGCCTACGGAGCAAAGTATTGTGGGAGGGCATGGTAAACATATTATGGCATTAACTTGTAATGGCACATTGTTGGTTTACATGTGCGTTTGTGTGTGGTGTCTCACACACAAACAGGGGAAGCTCTGTCTGTCTATCCCTCATCTTATTTTCTACTGTACTGCACTGGCGGCGGGAGAGAGTGGAAAGTGTGTGAGGGAGACAGAAAAAGAGAGTAGTTAAAATAATAACTGAGCAGCAGCCATCTTTCATCTTCCAAACAATTAAGAATAAAACAGCTATATTCTCAGTGGGAAACCAGAGCGTGGCGAATCTAACTGAAAGGATATTTCTTGCAGGAAGAGCAGCTTCTTCTTCCGTAATGTTCGCCTATCCTACTGCTTGCGCCCTGCATGTCAACTATTGACTTTTTTTGCTGTGTTGTTGCAGGAGCAACCACACAGCTACAATCTATAACACGCATATAAGACAATCCCCAGCAGCCCCCGTAGTTCTGAGTGTTACCTTGAATGTGTATTACTTGTTCTATTTTTGTCTAACTAGATTTCCACTTGAAAGAGAATCCAACCAGACACTAAATTTGCACAGACGACGGCAACAGTCTGGTTATTTGAGACTGTGCTGCTTCATATTTAATACTAAAATTGTTAAATGAGACAGAAACTGAGTTAACTGTAATCATCCTGAAATAGATTCAAATATATATATATGATGAGTTACCTTTCCCTCGTGCAGTGCAGGTACATCCTTTCTCCCAACAATGGGTAACTAAAATGTTTTGTCTGTAAAACTGAATCAGTATTTGCACATTATTCATATTTGGAAAACTGTTTTTAAAAGTGTTCCCTGTAAAAAAGCAGATTTAAACTGTAAATTTCACTGAAAAAAACAAAACAAAATGGACAAAGAACATAGCAGGCTAACAAACCAACATCTGTCTGTGTGATATTTTCAGTTTTATTAACTGTGTAACTGTCATAGTAAACTAAAGTATTTGCAAATAAATTGTTAATTAGCTGACTGTTGTTGCCTTTATTTTTCTTTAAACTATGAAAAGACAATCTGGAAGATGTCGTTGTAACAGGCCGGTCTGTCCTGTAATGTATGTAATATAGAGGAAATGATGGTGATGTTTGCAATAAGCAAATGGTTATTCTGAATGGCTGAAACACGGGGCATGTTCTAATTGCATCAAACATCTCCAACAGAGATCTCTAATAGCTGTCATTAGCAAGAACATGACAGTGCTTTTTTGCAACATAGAGACAGAGAATATGAATAAATACCACTGATGATGATCTTGAAAAGAATGCATTAACATTAGCAACAAGTCTTCGATGAGGGAAAAACTTTTATCTTGGATCATAGGTTGAAGGAAGCATTTATTTTCTTTCTTCTGCTCTTCAGTGTATATAAATATATTCTATCTGAAAGTATATAGAAGCTCTATGTCAAAATTATATTTTGCTTTTTATTTGTATGTGTTGCCAGTTGATGTCTTGATTGGGCGTTATCTCTAAACTCCAGGCATTATGGGCAAAATGTTTGGCATGACATGGAAGTACAAAGGAAGTAATACGTTTGTTATTGATGAGAGGTTATTCTTGGGTTGTATTGCTCCACCATGCTGGAAATCAAAAGTGTTGATAGATGTTCTGAAGAGCCACATTGGAAGGTGGCGAGAAAAGCCAACTGTCATTGAGAGGGATATTGGTTCATTATCAGTCTCACCAGGAAAGCCAGGAAAGCCAGTCCAATTGGTCGCTGTGTGAAGTGGGAATGAGTGTCAGATGGTCAAGGGTAGGGGGCTCCCAAAGCCATTCATCCATCTGACAGACACTTCAAACAGAGCATACTGGCCGTTTAAAAGCTAGTGTCCACTGTTACTTAGCGTGATTTGCTGTAGTGTCTCATGCTAAACCATGAATAAAAATGTGTTAGATAGATAGCTGACTTTATTGATGACTTTATGTTCATCTCTTAAGATTAAAAACATTCTGACCTTTACATTAGCACTCATTATAATCCAATCACTGATGATGACATTTACCTATTCCTTTGTTTCCTCAGTTGTTCTTGGTGAGGTTGCCTTCTTCTCATTTGCATATGACTCAATAATGACCACCATTATTTCTAAATTTATAGTCATTACTATGTAATTAAGGGGCAGTATATTACCTGAAATCCCCTGAGGATGTCAGTCAGAACACAATATTGGCATTTCCATCAATAGTTAGAGCTCAGCATTGACAGCCATCAAGTAGAAGCCTGATGGTTTATAAGTAATCTCACCTCCTCCACTCTCTCCACACATCTCCTAAAAGTAAACCTTACCTGCCAGCTCGTAGGTTGTCCCTTTAGCATTTACATTCCAGCCCACATTTAATATTCTGAAGGCAATAATGCTCTGACCTTTACACTTCTGAAATTTAGCTGGTTGTGCTGTAGGTGACCTGGGGACTTAATCTTTATCCCATGCACATTGCTAAAGGTTTTTATAATTCTGGCTCCATTTGTTGCTCTTTAATGACACCAATAAGAACATCCAGGAGGCCCCACGTAACACAGTGAGGCACCAGAAGATGCATATAGTGGATAGTTAGAATGGTAGGAAAAAAAGGGACCACACCAGCCATCTTTTGTTGTTTCTTTTTTATCTTTTGAAAGATAACGTTAACCGCCTGGGAAGACGTGTCACCAAAGATGTCCAACGTACTTGTTAGTCAGTGTGACCTTTCTTTACAACCTGTTGTTTACTTGTGAAGAGTGTGAATCTAAATTAGCCAAGTGCAAAGAAAACTAGGTGGGCGCCATTTCCCAAAAGCATATTACGGCTAGAAATGATCATGAAATCTAACTCATAGACCTTCACAAGATCAGGAGGTGTTTCCCAAAAGTATAATAAATAAAGATGATCTTTTAAGATACTTCCACTAGGGTTAGTGTCCATAATGTCTTTTGTAGGAGGATCCACGAACTACAGTAACAAAACAACATATTTTATTGATATATTGTGCATTGTGTTAATTTAGACATCATCCTTGCCTTGATGTTCTTTTAATGCTTTGAATATGTACATAAGTACATATTAAGTCTAATACAAACATCCTTAAAGAATAACATCCACAACTGATGAGAACCATCACTGCTTGGCCTTAGATTTCATATACATGACAGTAATGTCTTCCTTCATGGCGCAGCAGTTACTTCCCTCCACCTGGTAACATGAAACATGCAGGGCAGAAAGCTGAAAGCTTACTGTTAGCTGCATATTAGGCTTTGCTTTCATACTGAATGATTCCAGGCATAAAAGCATTTCTTTGTGTCCTTTACAGCACATGCACTTTGTGATTTATGCATTTTTCTTGCATTGCTTGGCTTGCGGACAGTTAAATGTGTCAATCTACTTTAAAGAGTGCTCAGCATTCTCGTCAGCACTGTGGAAAGCCAACATTAAGGAGCTACGTGCGGACTCGCTTGTAAGTGCTGCTTTGGAAAATGCCTCAAAATGTGTGTTGATAGAAATGCTATTAAAACAACTTCTAAGATGGGTTGTTATCTGGAAACAGGGCCCAAATCTTTGGTTGGTATGAAAAGAAGTTTCTCTGGGTAGCAGCCAACCCAATGTTCAAAATATAAATAAAAATGCACAGTCAAAATACAAAGACCCAGAGTCTGTGCTTGTCTAAACTCATTCATTGGACCTGCTTTCAATGTATCTTCCATTCTGATGTTCTTAAATAAAGACGTTTTATATCTTGTACCCCGCTGAGTCCCCTCCTGAGCTGGAGGATGTACTTTAGACATGGTCAAGTTTGAAGCAGACTATGAAACTGCTGGTCCCAAGCCAGCCCATTGAGATGTTTACTTCCTTAAAATAGCTGTCTTGACCTTGTAATTTTCAACTGAGGTGCTTAATAAGAAATGAGACACAGAGAGCGAGAGAGGAGAGACACAGAGAGAGAGCGAGAGAGCAAGAGAGAGACAGACACAAAGAAACAGGTAGAATGATGGCGTGCCAGCAGTATGTCGCGGGGGAGAGTGTGTGTTTGTGTGTGTGTGTGTGTATGTGGGCTTGGTTAAATAATTTACAAAGATCCAAACATGAGCACACACTTTAATTATTTACACGGAGCAAATTTAACACACAATCACACACACACAGAAACGTAATGTATTGAAAAAAGTCAGTCAATAAGGATTAGCATAAATTTTTAAGAGACGCTGAGGTACACAGCAACAAAGAGAAAAGGACAAGAAATAAAGAAAGAATTAAAGGTGAATCACAGTGTGAGACTTGGATAGTAAGAGAGAGCGAGAGCTATGTAGCGAAAATATTAAAATTGCATAAAGCTTTTTCTCTATGTTTACTTTGCTCTGCAGTGTCCCATTGTGTCATAGCAATACAAATAGTATTTTAGAGTGAACAAAGGTGAGTTGTGGTCAGGTCAACTTCTGTTTTCCAGGACTTTTCTCCAACCAAATGCCCACCATACATGTGCAACAACAAGTGCACATACTCTCTTCTCTGTAGTGACAGCCAAGGTACCCTTGAGCAAGACTCAGTCTGCCCTGCCTAGTCCACCGAAGCTGCTTAGTAGCTAAAAGTAGCAGACTGAGGTTGTACAGAAGTTGGCACCTCCCAGGTCAATGTGTGCTGAATTTTATGAATGTAAAGCAGGGTTCTGCTGGGAAAGGGTATGAATATATGTATTTATTCTCAAAAAAAAAACCCTCAAAAAACACCAATCTGTATTTATGTAGCACTTCCTCAAACTACAGTGCACACTTAAAAAATGTGGCAAAAAAATTAAATTAACTCCAAGAGCGATGGAAGCAAGGTAAGAAATATAGCCCAGTTTAAGTGCAAGACTGCAAACCAAGGTAAGGCACGTCTATGAATATACTATACTATACTATAAAATGCCAACCTTTTTACAACATTGGCTAAAAAAAAAAAAGTACTTTTTTTGTTTGTTTTACATTAAAATAATAATAATAAAAATCTATGAATGTTGAAATCTATGAGAAACATAATCCACCACAAATAAAGCACAAATATTGCTTTAATATTAAAATTCACTACTTTGTATCTGACATCTGGGAATATATTATGGCCCTTTGCCAGGCTGTGTCAAAATATATACAAAATTTACAGAGAGATACTTTACTACTTTAAAATGGCCTTGTCGTTCCTTGAACGAATCTGCTGTGTCATTCTCTTGTACTGCAGTATAAAATTCTGCTAAAATGAAGAAAGACTGATGTCAGTATGTTAAACGTTGTATCTAATGTTGTAGTAAGTGTAACTGTAGCATTCTGTCTTGCCCCATTAGTGCAGATTGTACCACGGATGTTCTTTTAAAGAACACTTCACTTCGCTGCAGACTGTATGAGATGGATAGCCAGCGTACAGTATATCTCTGGATTTAGATTATATACACATGGAAAGAAGATGAAAATCATGACAGTTACAAAGGTGTTGTTATTTGGCATTTTTCATATTTTGTCTGTTTGTTGTATTCACAGTGCTATAGAGTTTTAAGGTTTAGATATTAATGAATTACTTTGCATTAATTAGCTGTGTGCAGATGGATTTACTGTTCTAGCCTCAATTTAAGATGTGCAAAGACAAATGGCAAAGACTGTACAGTTTTTACTCTGGTGTTGCTCCAGGTTGCTTTGGAATTACATTATTGACTTGAAGTAGACTGAAACAAATTACACAACTCACATGGATTTTTCTCATTAATTACAGCCCTACTATAACAACAATGAGCGGAACTAAATGCGTGCACCGCTGTCTCACCAAAGAGAATCTATCTGGAGAAACGTGGATCATTAGCAAATCTGGGTAACAATCTGAACAATGTAAGTATTGTCTTCGATAAATAATGGCAATCAGCTGAATGAGCCATCTACTGTGCAGTGCATCTTGTGTTGAATTTATACCAGATCCTAAAATTAAAGTGGGATACAACTTATCTCGAGAAGTAACTTTTATCTTTAATTGCAGGTCATGCAAGTCAATCAGTTTTATTGAACATAAACGGCTCATGGAGGAATGATTCAGATCTCCAGTTTTATTCTAATTATAAGCTAAAGCCTCATGCTTCTAAATTGAGAATCAGTGTTTTGAACACAACATTTCTGTTGCCGTTTACATATATAAATAGGAAATGTGTCTCAATGAATGTAACTTTGACTGATTTTAGAGTTCTGAGAAAAAACTGCATCCCATTTTGACTGGTGTAAGTGTCCTGTCAATGCTAATATCATCATTTTATGTCCAGTTAAATTTGTTAATGTTGTATTTTCTGTACCAGTGTGTGTGTGTGTGTGTGTGTGTGTGTGTGTGTGTGTGTGTTTCTCACTGTAATTACATTTGGGTCAGGTGGCAGATGTGTGAGGTTTGCACCATTAGGAAGAAATTAAAATAAATGAGTGTACTCAGTTAACTGGGTGATTTGATGCAGTAAGACCCCACACATATGGAAGCATGTTTCCATGTGTGTGTATGTATTTGTGTATTTGAGTGTGTTTGTGTGTGTGTGTGTGTGTGTGTGTGTGTGTGTGTGTGTGTGTGTGTGTGTGTGTGTGTGTGTGTGTGTGCTAAGTTGCCTTTAATGTGCTTGACTTGTCAAGAGCTACTGGCTAATCACCACAGTATCCAGGTTAAATACAGATCACCACTGCATGTATGTGTGTTTGTGTGTACACATGCAAACATACGGGAATAACCAACACAATAACTAGGCTAAACACAGCTTGTGTGTGTGTGTGCGTGTTTGTTTGTGTATATGAGCCTTTGCGTAGAGATACCTGCACGGCACCATGTGTAATCACTTCATACCTGGGAGTGCGACTAATCTAAATTTATCCATCAAAAGCTAGAGAGAGCAGCAGAATTAGAATCACTCTTTGGTTTCTCTGAAATGTTACAGGTTTATCTATAAATATGTCTGCTTAAACTTGTCACAGATACCAAAATGAATAATCAGCATTTAGTCATTTCAGCATCAACGAACATCCACGTAGTCGAGGGAGAAGCAAATAGAGAGCACTTCTAGCACTATGGACACTATGGAGTAATGTTTTGTTCAAACTTTTTTCGTTCAACCAAGGCTCTTAAATGAAGCAAATGAAATAACAGCAGCAGCTCTTTCACCGCGTGTTCCAAAAAAAAAAAAAAAAAAAAAGTTATTTGATTCTCTTTCAAAATGTGTCAAAACCCCTGAGCTTGGAATGGCCCTGTTCAAAACAGAAACACTGTTAGTAGTCATTTTGTTTTGCGTTCAACATGTCAACCAATTTTTAATATCAGTTGAACTGCCGTGAGACCAGTCCCCCGAGAGATAAGAACGCTAGAGAGAGGATCAAACTAAAATTCCCCAATGTAGTGTGTGAATGCTGTGTGTGTGTGCGCGTGTGTGTGTGCATGTCCTACAACGGGAGCTTAAAACTCAATCTGCTGACCTCAAAGGGCCACAATTACTGGCACACTGTGTCTCTAAAAGCTGGTAACTGGATTCACCTGCTCTATATATGAGCTAAAGCACTCTGTGGTGCTCAGTAAAATGTAAGTGTTGTAAAGTTAGCAGTTATTCAATGGTGCTAAAGTTTAACATAACTGCTATAGAATTACAACAGCCATGCTATACAAGGAAAATGAGTTTCAGTTCTAAATCTGACATAACCATAACTGAACAGACCGCTAAGACTATATAGTATCAGGAAAAAGCTCCCCAATGGTGCTGAAGACTGGCTGCCCCTACTCCATTCAAACAAATGCAGAATAGGAAGGTGTTCTGTCAATGTGGGGCCACCGTTCGACACTGTTTCATAGTCTATCCCTACAAGGAGTGACGATGGTCATAATGACGATGATGATAGTGGCTAATTTTATCTTGGTAGGTTCAGCATGCCACTTTATTACCACTTTACTTAGGAAATAAATTTCGGCTACTTTTAGCAAGGCAAGGTTCTTTTTTTTTTCCCTTTCAAGAAGGATGGTATTCACCCGTCTTTACACAAATTGGAACAAATATTTACTGCAGTCTGCAGATTTAGAGAAGCCATTTGCAAGGGAGATTCGCAAGGGAGTTTGTTAAAATGAACCTAAAAGATGATTTCCAAATTTGTCATCTGGTGCATGGCTGGCTATATTCACAGAGGTCCAATGCCACCTGTCTCTGCAGCACTCACACCTGCACCCCACAGATGCACTGGGAGCAGGCTGGACCCTTCTTAGAAGATGCAGCTCCTGAGCCTAGTGGTGGATTCTCAGATTGATCCTAACATAGAAAAGGCACACACTCATCAGGAACACTCTACTTGTCTCCTAGGCCTCATAGTATTATCATTCCAGGCTGTTTTACTGAATCTAGTGTATATGTTACTGGTGTAAAGGTGCCTCTGGGGTCTAAGACTAAGCTTGAACAGATCCCTTTGGGCTATGGTGGTTGCCTTCAGGCAGTTATGGTTAGCCCCATTCTCATGGGAGAGCAACGGGAAAATTGGCAGAGGATGTGCAGTGGAGGCAGTGATGCATCTTCAATTGGTGGTTGCAGATCCTTCCCTGACAGGATGGAAAGCAGTGCACAAAGGGCAGGGAAGGCTTGGCCCAGAGGTAGCCCAGGATATCATTGTCCTGGAGCTATGGGAAATACTGCTATGCTTCAGGTTTTCCAACAAATCTACCAAGGATGTATAGTGAAGTTTCAGCATCTTAAAACAACAGGGAAGTTTTCTCTGACCCTCTCAGCCAAAACTCTAGTTGGACTTCAAGTAAGCTGCATTTCTTCCCCCTTGGAACAAACACAATTCCTGTGTCTAAATTTGCAACTTCAATACTTACTCTTGCCATTTTGAATATATACATAGGTGCATTGACACTGGCATTTAGGGCAAAATGTTGTGTACGATGTGTATCCAGATGGTACACTCAACGTTTAAAAAGTTGAGTCTGGAATGCTGGACACCTTGGACCCTCAGTGGTCACCGCAATATACAAATGTAAGTTGTACATATGTTTGATATCTATATTTGGCGGTCAGTTGTTGGCAGTAATGCTCTTCCTGGTTGCAATTTGGCAAGAGGAAGAAAAAGCAGTATAATGTTGTGATTGTCATTTCTGAGAAGACCACAAAGGAGAACACCAACCTGCCAAAATAGCGCACTATGACACAGACACAGCACATGACTAACCAGTGTCCACATGGTCATTAGTACCAGTGATTTCAACGAGAAGCATGAATGTGTGTGCAGTCAAATTGGCTGAACAGAAAACTTCACTGGTAGACCGTGGCATTTTTTTTTTTTTTTAATCACCTCATTATTATTCCGGAGGAACCATATGGAGCTATGTGGTTTTAAAACAACACAGTGTGATATTAACTCTAATTACCAATGAAAACTTGACACAGGGCTCTCACCACCCACTGCATCAGATTTGCTTGTTTAGTGGAAGAGATGGTCCAACTGTAAACAGCTTGAGAGAAAATAATAGTGGAAGTATTAAGAGGTCAGTCAATGAACGCATTAACAGAGGTGCTGCTTTGCGACGACTAAAAAAGGAGACAATGAGCCAAATGATGGAGATAATACTTTCAAGATTCTTTAACATTAAGCATTACACCACTGTGTACATGATGTGTCGACGCATCATATTTAGCCCTTTATATTGATTTGACATCCACCAGCTGCTGCCGGAAAACAGTCTGTAAACTGGAACTCACACACACACACACACACACACACACACACACACACACACACACACACACACACACCACAAGTCATTAAGAAGGCGTAGGCAGCACATTTCCTGTTGAGGGACTTGACAACATATTTCTCCAATGAGTACAGTCATCTAAGTCCATATCTGGATAACCGCAATGCACTTCCTGTCTAAATGTTCCACAGACATCAGCAGTTAACAACGGCATAATGGGACAGATGGATGAGGAGAAAACGACAGAGGGCAACTCAGCGATGCAGTGGAGCGTGAACCCACCTGATCTCATTTTTAAATGTACATCTGTTTCTGGGTTTACTTGTTTGTATTTCCTCTGAGGACACACTAAGATACTACTAGTTGTGGGGCAGAAAGAGCCAGAGTTTTTGTCTTTTTTAAGAAATTGTCTGTCTATAGCAGGGGTGTCCAAAGTTTTTTTTTTAGTGAGGGCCAAATACAAAAAATAAACAAAGGGCCGGGCCACACACTAGAGGTGACATATTGACTCTAACTCACCTATAATGTGAAGAACATTGCACTCAGTGGGAGCAGTGATGGCTGACATGTCAGGAGAAAGTTTGGTGGTTGAGACACAAAGGACTTCACAGAGACGGCTATCAGTAATTCTGGTTCTCAGCCTGCTTTTGTTCTGATTTAACAGAGAACATGTTTGTTCACATATGTATGTTGAGCCGAACAGGCTCATCATCCTTTTTGCGTGGCGTCTCGTCAGAGGAAACTTGGCATTATCCAAACTCTGATAGAAGTCAGGGAGGGAGAGGAGCTGATGTTTACTCTTCAGAGAATCATCACATTGCAGTTCAATCAGTTCTAACTGCAGACTCTTCCACTTCCTCTGCATCCACCAGGAAGGGGGTCGAGAACAGCTTGATTTGTTCTTCAATGACAGAAAAATCTTGGAAACGCTGGTTGAATTCTGTCACGAGAGATGCAATCACAGACACATATTTCTCCTTTTTAGCAGGAAGGTCGGCCTTTGGAAAAGCAGAATTGATTTCAGACAGCGCAGGGAAGTGTGCAGCATTAAAGCTTCGTAGTTGTGTCTCGAACACCATCCATTGTTACTCCACAGAGCTTGTCCCATTTAAGCCCCATCTTTTCAACTGCCTCTGACACAGCTTCAAAAATATCTCTACCCGTTGTTGTGCCTTTTACTAAAAATTAACAGCTGCGTGGTGTCTGTGGCATCTGTGCTCTCATCGCATGCTATCGAATAAAAATCAAAAGCACAAGCTTTGTCACTCAGCTGAAGTTTCAAGTTAGCTGACAAGCTCTCGATTCTCCACGCCACTGTACTTCTGGATAAGCTCACGTTGTTGAAATCCTGCACTTTTTCCGGGCACATTATTTCTGTGACTTTGATGAGGCACTGCTTTATGAAATCACCGTCTGAGAACGGTTTGCCGTGCTGGGCAATACGTTTAACAACCTCATAGCTTGCTGTTGTGGCGTTTTTCTGTATTTTGTTAGCACGAAAAAAAAAACTGTTGTTGAGCTTGCAGGCTAGCTGCCATTTGCTTGAATTCTGTGTTCGTTCGGCACCGGCGTACGATGTGTAGCTCTGATGTTTGGTCTCATAGTGCCGACCAACATTGTACTCTTTCATCACAGCAACATCTTCGTTGAAAATCAAACAGACACACTTTCCGTTGATTTCTTTGAAGAAATATTCATTTTCCCACCGTGTTTGAAATCTTCTACACTCACTTGCTACTTTGCATTTCTTCGGTGCTGCCATTTCTGGTGACTCGCGGTAAAAGTTTTTCTTTGCTTAATTTTGTTTGGTGGAAAAGCACCGTTTCCGTGGCTGGCTCCGTCTAGTGTATTAATATCATCAGTTTTCCACATAATACATCACTACAATAGCAGGGCTAACTGTCTACCTAGCATTTATCTACTACCTGTATGTGTGAGTAATACTGAGGGTTGAAACTGGTTTAAGTCTCTGGTTTCTGATCACAGAAGGACACTTGTACACTATAGACCAGGGGTGTCCAAACTACGGCCCGTGGGCCAACTGCGGCCCGCAGGGCATATTTTGTTGGTCCCCAGCAAATTCTGATAATATAATTGAATATGGCCCGCACAAGAAGCTTGAACTCAACTCTGTTGAACTTCTCAGTTTCAACAGTACATAATAAGCTAGCGGGACAAACAAGGTAAGAATAATGCTTTATTGTTATAATTATGTCTTCAGACCATGTGTTCCACTTTGAAGATGACGACAGACCAAAAGGTTCTGCAAATAAATCTTTGACATACTTCCCCAAATGTGATGCACCGATAGCTGCTTACATTGCCCCTTTGTGTGCCTAATTAATGTTGTAAAGCTACGATTGGATGGTTACTGCTTAGGGAGTGGTTTAACAAACTGCCAATTATTTTACTCTTAATATTCTCCATGAACAACCATATAAAATAAAGCAGCCTGCTGGCTTGACGGCTCTCTGCGGTGTGTACTATATCTATGCAGCACCACTCTTCTTCTTCAGCTGTTTTATTTAGATTTTCTTTTTTTTTTTAGGAGGCTGTGTGTGATTATGTGCTGAGGGGTAACCTCCAGACATGGACGTGAATACAGAGTATTATCTTCTCACTTCAGGCCTAGGCCTCTAGAAATGATTTTTCAACTAATATGGGTCACTGTAGCTCTTTAGTAGAAACCTAAAATAGATAACAGTAAAAAATAACAAGAAAAACATGCAATATGCAACGTGAAATGCAGCTTTAATTAAGACAGGATGACCACAAACTGAACCCAGAAAACACCAGTGCAGTCCTTACCACAAGGGAACACATCTCCAACAAAGATATGAAAAAATCCAGCACTTGGCATGTTTTCTGTTAGGAATTCGGGATGTGTTGGTGCATCTATTTTTACCACCAAGAAGACAGGGAGGTGAAGTTATACACAAAGGGGTGGAGACAAAGGGGAAGGTATACCGACTCGCTCCGACAAGCAAGCCAAGGCACAAAATGTTCGAAAAAGATGACGAAAGAAAGAGAATGAAACCGTGTAATGCTGAACCAAGGTGCTCAATAAGAAATGAGGTAAAAAAAGAAAGACACAGGGGGAGATGAAGAGTGGAAACAGGCTGAGAGACATTGAAAAGAGATAAGATCTACCTAGCAGGAAGAAGAGGAGGGGTAATGTGAGAGGAGAGAATAAAAAAAACTGTGCACAACAGAGACCAAAGCTATGACAAAGAGGCAGACATGTTGGTGGAGACACATGTAGCTTTAGGGGAGGTAGGATAGCATCTGCAAGCTGTCTGACTGAACGCATCGCTTTTGAAAGTGAAAAGGGGGCATCAGAGGGAACACAAACGTGGACAAATGTTTGAGGTGCAATAATGAAACAGCTCAATCAGAAAGCACAAAAAGAGAATATCTTAAACTAAGCCCATCCCACTGAAGGCTGCATGTCTCCAATACAAATTCACCCATGGCAAAGTCCGACATAATGCGTCTTTAATACAAAAACATCCAGTAATGTTGCATACTGTATCGTGTACTATGAAAAATGCAGATATCAGCATGTTGGGAGCTAATGTAAAAGCGAGTAACCACTTTCCAAAGCATATCATTTTTTTAAATTGAGTTTCTACATTTCAGGAATCCACTGCTTTCACTATGGTACTGTAAGAGGCTTGAAACTGTCTTGACATAGATGATATACATTATACAAAAGTATTGTTTATAATTCATCATTGTTGTGTTACTGCTTTCTTGAGCTTGTTCTAAAAAAAAATCTTGCCGTGTCCCCATATCAAAGTGCACAGTGCTGTTGGTGTGTTTTCAAACACTGTGAAAAGTTCAGAAATTAGCATACTTAAAAATGTCAGAAGCTTGTACGTATTAATTTGTTTTCTTTTTTATTTCTGTATCACCCCAGCATACAACGCGCAGTTGAAATAGATGTGCACTTGATGTGTGTGATGGTGGTACAGCCTCAAGAACTTTACAATTAAAGAAATGACTACATCTCACAGTTTCACTGGTCTTTTTGCACAATACCTGCCACCAATATATTACGTATAGTTCTAGTCCCCACCACAGTAAAGTGTTGAGGTCGATAGTTGTTTACTGTTCAGAATGACTACTACATAAATGCTACAGGTCCAATGTCTCCACATAAACATTGTCACAAGATTCAAAAGGGATCCAGTGTGGTCAGTAAACTGTAACACAGATTTGTACAACTTATACAGATAGCTGCTTCCCGACCCACTCATTCTCCCTCTGCATCTTCCCGTTCTCTTGCTACTGCTTTATTTTTTCTTTGTCTGTTTGTCTTACTGCTTTGTTCCACTGCTGTACTGGCAGATGCTGTTGTCTGCCTGATGTTTGTCTTTATGTAATGCTTTTTTCTCCGTGTATTGCTTGTTGTGTTTTTTTATGTAGGCTGTGGGTGTGATGAAATGTTTTTTTGTACGTGCCGCTGTCTTTTTAACCTTGGATATTCATTTTTTAGACACCATCCCCTCAGTTATATAGAGGTTGAATAAAAAAATAAATAAAAATCAAATAATAATAACAAATATATTAGTATACTAGCTGCATGAACAGAATCACTTAAGGTTGCAGCAGTGATATAGACGGATAAAGATGTACTCAAATCACTAGCGGCACTTTTCCAGACGGGTGAAGACAACAGAGAAGACAAAGCGATGGATTTGAGAGAAGCAGAGGGTAATAAAGTTGGAATGAGAGAGACAGAAATAGAAAGAGAGTCTGAGGCGGAGATAGAGATTGGCAAAGAGGCAGAGTCGACGCCCTCAACATGCATTGTGTGTATCTTCGAGGTCAAACAAACAGGTAGAATTTCATTGCATTTCTGTCTTCATAAAACATTTGTAATGGTAATTTATTTAAACATTTTCAATTCAGTATGTTAACTAGCTCGCAGTCTCTTTCTTCTCTGCCTTTGTTGGCACTTAATTATATCTTGGCAGGTTGTTGATTAGTGGAATAGTGTGACAGCATCTGTGGTACCGTAAAATATATTGCATCAATGGCAATTTTCTCCCTTTCTTTGCTTCCATAAATTTCTGATCTGAAATGACCTATCGATGCTGTCTCAGTCCTGGAACAGATCTGTTGCTCTTAACACATCTGTAAAAGGTTTCTCAGTTCAGTCAGACAACTCACGTTTAGAACGTTTCTCGCAGCAGTAGCACTTTGTGTTACATTGTATCTGTATGAAACGTGTTATACAAATAAAGTCTAATCAAATGAAGAATACAATTTGAGTTTGGCATCCAGGTTCCGTCCTCGTCACTCGCTGCAGATATGTACACATGGAGCAATGTCCAAATATTTTAAACCCCTGGAGCCTGCAGGCGGGTGTTGGGGAATCCAGATGTCTTCAACAAACATTTGACATTTTCTTTTATTCTTGATCAGTGACCATTATCATCTCTGTGATATAAGAACAGTCAGGACTCTACATGGTAAATAAACAGTGAACAATTTAATGTTGACTTTGACATACAAAGTGATAACATAACCAGTCTGAATCCTAAACCTCACCATCTCTGTCCATTTTTGTCATCCAGCGCTGACTTCTTGCCAGGCTGTGGGCTTTCACTATACAATAAACAAGTATGGCTACCCTCACATCCTGTACACACTCCATATCCTGTTGCTGCCTACAGTGAGAGAACAACAGATAGAGATAGAGAGAACAGCCAAGAATTTCAGGGAGGAAGTCAGAAATATTATGACAGACAGAGACACAGACTCTCACTTCCCATACAAACAAAATTAAAAAAAATCCTGTGAGGGGTTCTCACAAACAAGAAGAAAGTGGCCTTAATACGGTAGAAATAAGAAGGAAATGAGCAGATTTGTCTGTTTGATTTACAACATCCCTTTATCCAAGCGTTCAGCAAAACAAGCACGTGTTCCAGTTGTACTGTAACTCACTGGCACATTCAATAACTGTGTTTGAAAGGTGCTATATAAATCAAGTGTAGTATTATTATCTTGGTGTACTCACTGTAAAGAAATGAAGACATGGTGAAAATCTCAAAATTAAGATCCCGTGCCACCATGTACTTTCTCTTTTGTGTTACTAAAGGCACCTCCACACCAGCCTTTTACTTTTTTCAACATCTGGAAGAAAATTTAGAATCTAGCATCTAATTGTGTTGTGCTATATTAGGTTCAAAAGCAGGTTTTCTCAATAGTAATGTGGCTGTGTACATTGGTGGTAGTCTGACTTATGCCCTAATCTAACTGTTAAATCCTTCAGTTTAACCATACTTCAGAGGTGGAGGCAGCAATGAGAGATTTGGCGCTTGTTCTCCACAGTTAATCTGTCTGTATGCTGAACTAGTTGAGCATTTTTTAATGTGTCCGATCTTAATTGGTACACAAAGTCAAGACATTGAAAGGTTGCTGCTTTTCAGTGCAGCCTTGGTAATGTGTTTTCTTGCTGTCTGGTGATATTGAGTTTATGTTCTTTTGAAAATCAGCACCGACTTATATCTCAGACTACCTGTCGTTCCTGGAGAGAAAAAAAGAAACAAACAAAAACACACACACTATTTTTCAGCACTTGCCAATAAGAATAGCCCTTAAAACATTTAGTGATGTTTGTTGAAACATAAGGTACAGACAGGGACACAGCTGCGATGCCGTATATTTTCTCATCTTGTATTTGTTCTTCTGTTTCCTTTCCTTATGTCTTCTTTTTGTTTTGTTTGTTTGTATAGTTCGACAACTCTATCTGCACACCGACTACTCTGCAGCTGTTGAAAAACACATATAATTTCACTGCAACATTGCTTTAAAGACATTTTAGCTGCTTGGTTAGTCTTACGGTATCTTTACACAGTTTTAAGTTCTTGCATTTAACTTCAAATACCATGTTTAATTGCATCTGTGTTCTTTTTTTGCCCCCATATCAGGTATCCATGTCATGCTGGGAGTGAAAACACACACACACACCACTTTGGAAGTGTTCAGCATGACTAACAACTGCACGTAAAAGCAACAGAGGGAAAGAGTTTTAAGCATGACTAACGAAATACCTCGGGGTGTTTGTCTTATGTATTTGCATTTCCACTCATGTATGAATTATCCTCATCCCCTTGCTTTCATCCCTTTTATCTCTCCTCTCCACCTCCACCTCCCCACCCATCCTCACACCTATTATCCCACAGGGTCGGAGGCGAAGCAGTGGGAAGAGGTTAGCTTGGTGACCCAGGCTTGGCTGGCCCGTGGCAGGTCTCAGATGCCAAACTCCCCCCAGGGACTCAGACAGCCTTTCAAGTCTCTGGGAGAGAGCGCGCACACACACGCACACACACACACACACACACACACGGATTCAGCCTAGCGAGATTATCACAGGTGCACACTTAGAAACTGCCAGAGAAGGAGGTAACAGGGAGGTTAACGGAGGAAAGCAGGAGATGAGATGAGCCGAGAGGAGAAGGGGGGTGCGATGCGATGTGAGCGAAAAAAAAGGAAAATAATGTGATCGAAAGATGAGAAAGGAAAAATACATTTCAAAAAGGAAAAGGGTGAAGAGGAAAAGAACAAAAAAAAACATAAGCTAAGGTAAAAGTAAGCAGGAGAAGACAGAAGAGGAGAAGAGGGCGAAAAGCTCTGGAGAAAAAAAGAACGATGGCTCGCTGGAAGTTAAAAAAAATCCAAGAAGGGACAAAAAAAAAAAAATGGAAAGATATGTGACTAAATCTGGAGCTTATAGGTCCACCTCTTCAGAGGTGTGGGTTATGGAAAGGTCGAAGCCATCCATCCACCCTTTCATCCATCTTACTTCCACCTCACGTACTCGCTCTACCCCCCACATCCGTCAATCCATTCTGGATCTCCTTGTACTTTCAGTCATTCATTCATCCCTCTCTCGATCTCCTCCCTTTTGATCTGTCCTCCTTTCCCTTCCTTCCATCCATCCATCCATCCATCCTGGTCTCCATTCATCAAAGTGAGTAAGGGACAGAGAGAGACTTGACTTTGACTTTGATCTGTTCTGCTGAGCGGTCGAGTTGACTTCAGCACATGCACACACAGGGATGATCCAGCTCTAAAGAGAGCATTAGTTCAAGTTGTTCTCAGAAGCTGGAGGGTTGCAGGTTGAATTCCCTCATCAGCACGTAGTCCTCTGAGTGAACTCCAAAGCACTGGGATGTGTGGCACTTTGTTCATTAAAAAGATAAAACAAACAGAGGCTGTTTGATCTCTCATCGCTCTTCATGCCCGTGTCTGCATCTCACCCTGAAGCAATGAGGAAAAATAATAATAATAAAAGAAATCATGCTCTATTTATTGTTGTCTCCAACCTTCAGTGTGTCTACTCCCAGGAAAGTGACTGACAGGTCGTATGCTTTATTCAGTATGTATATTATACATACTGTTAATTTAATTTCATGTGATGCTCAATCAGTTTATTAAAACTTCTTCTGAACCAAAGTTCATATTCAAATTAATTCTTCTAGACTTTTTCATCAGTATTGTGAGCAAGCTAGTTCATTTTTGTCTAAGCATTCATGAATACAATGTAAACTATTGCAGCTTGACGAGCGCATTGCACCAACTTTACACATAAAGGTCAGGTTTACTTGTGAAAACAGCTTTCTAAAGTTTGCGGAAAAACAAACAAAAAAAACACCTAGGTGATGTCATGAGGGCTGCAACTGACAATTATTTTCCTTTTAGATTCACAAATAACCAACCCAAAGACAGTCAGTTTACTCTGAGACGTGACATGCATTAAAGAAGCTGAAACTAGGGAATGGTTAACACTTCTAAAATGACTTAAAAGATTAATGAATGATTAAAATAGTTGCTGATTGTTATTCTGTTAAGTGACAGATCATGCCAGTTCTAGTAATGTTGTAAAGATCTAATTAAAGATGCTATTAGACTTGGGGTCTAATATGACATTTCACTGGGGTATACAGTATATGAAAGTATTTGTATTTGTAAAAGTGTGTTGTGTGTATAAAATGTAATCAGCTGACTTAGACAATCATTGCTATAACTTATGCCCTATACAACACTGATTAGATGGATAAATAAGCACTTGTCTGTCATAGATTCTTGCTAGAAGTCCTGATGACACTTGTTGATGTGGTGGATACAGACGCATCAGCGCTGAATGGAGATGATGTGCACACAGCTTTGAACCTAAAAATACTCCCAAACAGGGGCAATTTTTCTATTTGACTAGTCCTGTAACGTTATCCCCACCACTCACCTTCGAGCAGCTCCTTTTTGTGTGCAAGAGCAAGCAGCACAGAGTTGTGCGAATGCAGCGGAACAGAGGTGGAGGTGAGCAGTGAGGTTGTCAGTTTAGCAGTAAATGTGCAGTTTATATCAGCAAATACAGGATGCAGCTTCTCAAGACCAAAATAAGCTCCCATGCGCTGTGTTTGTTTCCCGGCTGCTTGAAAAGTGAAGGAGGTCACTGCGTTGTCAGTGTTGAAGATGGTGTCAGGCAGTTGCAGGCCTCGCCCACCTACACTGAGGGCGAACACTACAATACTTGTCCCATACTAGAGATTAAAGGTCAGAACATCTCAGGCACTCTTTTCTAAATGGTTTCTTGTATGTCCCCCAAATTTATAGAATGCCCATATCCATGGTGCAGATTTTCTATATTGCTATATTTATATAATATGTAGTGACAATATGATAAGCCTGTAAATGAAGAGAAAAGGTCTGCGGTGGACTAAAGTTTGATTACACAGTCAACAGAGACAACAGAACTGTGAAAAACAAAAGAGAGGGCTAACGTGCTGAGGGTGATGATAAACAATGACAAAGATTATGTGAAAGGCACGACACACACACACACACACACGCATGCATGCACTGAATAATAGGCTGTGAGAATCGTTCACATCTAGCTATGATTATATCTCAGTAAAAAAAAAACACACTTTGTTTGTATGCATGTAAGATTCATCAGGGTCAGAGAAGATTTTACATTTGCCTGCGGCATTGTTACAAATATACAGTTCACACACACACACACACACTGACATGAATCTCATCTTCTATCTCCTCTTCAATTAATCCAGTTGACTTCGGAGAACAGTGTCAAGGTTGAAAAGATACAAAGACTATAGATTTACCTATAATTAGTTTCATAGACAGACAGATAGATAGATAGATAGATAGATAGATAGATAGATAGATAGATAGATAGATAGATAGATAGATAGATAGATAGATAGATAGATAGATAGATAGATAGATAGATAGATAGATAGATAGATAGATAGATAGATAGATTATCGACTCTCTCTTCATTTGCCCACCTCTCCCCAATTTCTCCCTCTCTCCTTCCCTCTGTGTCTTTCTAGCTTAGCTCAGGAGTCAGCCACATCCCAAAGGGCCATGTCGAGGTTAGAAGTGTAGATCTAACAGTCAGCTGATGAGAGGAAAAGGGAAGGCAGGCTATAGGGAAAAGAGAGAGAGGTCACGGGGGAGAGGGAATCAGCCGCATAGTCTCACGGGGGTAAAGAGGTTAGAGGTGGATTTCTGACAGAGAAAGCCTGTATGAAGATGACAAGCTACCATATCCCGCCTGAAAAGACTAGTGCGGATATGAGAAAGGAAGGAGGAAGAGTGGCGATTAAAAAAAAGGTGAGAATGAGACACATATGGAGATTTAATAATAAAAAAGCAGTTAAGACCACAATCTGAGCTGATTCCTAATGAAATGGAATGAAAGTGTTAGCTTGATTTCCAAAGCTGACACTAGCACAACCTGGTTTCAATGACGAGTCCAAACTGGGACAGCCTGGTTTCCATTGTGTATTCACCTTGAGTGAAAACAAGATAGCCTGGTTTCCACTACAGGGCAAAACAGGGCTAATCCGATTTCCATAGCAAAGCTGCAGAGAACCAAATAACACTATTCAGGTTTCCGGTACAGGTGCACACAAAGTCAGAGGTTGGTAAAACATCAATGTAGCTTCCACTAGATCTCCATTTCCACTATGAGACCAAACATAGACCCACAGGTGACAAATCCCAACCTTGTTACTTTGAACCAGATCTAACCTGCTTTCATTGACCACTGTGACTCAAACTGCTAAGCATTAAAACCTGGTTTCTACTACCAGAAAAAAAAGAGGCTAGCCTGCCCTCCATTGGAGCAAATCTCTATTGAGGAAGAGGAACACACTTTTACAACAAGCCTCCACAGTTGAACTATTAAAGGAATCCATACAATATTTTGGAAAATGTGCATAAATGACGATGAAATAAAACCAAATTGCAAGGTTGTGTTTCCTGGTGAGGGACTTTTTTCTGTTTTTCTATGGATTGTTTAAACAACATAAACATGTGGGGGGACGGTAGGCTGATTTTGTTATCTTTTTCACCCTGTTTTTAATGCTAAGCTAAGCTAACCACCTCCTGGCTGTGGCTTCATATTTAACGTACATACATGAGAGTGCTGTCGGTCTTCTCATGTAACTCTCAGCAAAGAAAGCAAAGTGATTGTATTTCTCAAAAAGTCCTAATGTCATATTCCAACTATTCCCTAGCAAATCCATAAAAAAATGGCCAAATATAAATGTATCTTACCTTCAGAGATGTAAAAGCGGATAACACTCTGCTTCAGGATTCACATGTTACCACAGCTATAACATCTTGGATGAGGGTAAAGGTCCAAAATCTTCTCTCTGTTGTCACTCACTGTGGAACAGGAAATAAATAAAGAGAAAATAGGTATTCAGTATAGGGCGCATAAAGCAATATTTCAACAAAACAAACCATTTGACTGCGTAAATCACTTTCTGTCTCCACACCACATGTGGACAACCTGTAACATGTATGGTGTATTTGTAATGACGACTACTTGGCCAACAGTAAAGGTGTACAAGGTTTTCCAGGATTGTTCAAGATCAGCTTAATTATCAATAAATTGCATGGTTAGCCTTTAATTGAGAATTGTGCACCACTGAACCAAGTGAAGTGTGTTAAGTTGAGAGCACACGTCTTATAGACTGATCCTCCCGCCACACAGGAAATCTGCCCTCACATGCTGTTGGTACTGGATATCAATGACTTGAACAACCCTGACCATTGATCCCAAGATATCCCTCTTCCTTCCATCCTTCCTTCATCCGTCTCTCCCTTTCCCCCCTTCTTTACATTTATCCTCCCATACTTCACCTCTTTTTTTTCCTATTTTCCCATTTGGTTCTCTCTCCTACCCTTTCCATGCTTCACGTCTTCTCTCTCACCCTCCCTGCCTCTCGCTTTTCAGCTTTCCTCCTTCAAAGGATAGAGGACACAGCTGAAACAAAGGCTGCTTCTGTACCAGCTGAGCCAGCAGGGCAGAGAGGGAGGGATGGAGGGAGGGTGGGATCAAAACGAGGCAAGGAGGAAAAGAATGAGGGCAAAGAGTGAGGTGGAGGGGAGGGTGAGCAGGACACGGTTGAAAAGAGGATGAGGAGTGAGCATGGGGTTGCAACGGTGAGAGAAGGAGGAGGGTGTTACCAGAAAAAAAAAAAAAAAGCAAGAGGCGGATGCAGGGAGATAGAAAAAGAGGAAAGGGGGGGTGAATGTGAAAGTGAAAAAGAGAAAGACGGAAGGAGATAAAGATAGATGCAGAGGAGAGTTAGAGACTGTTCTCACATCAATAGTGGGGTGGTGTCTGGTATCAGCACAAACACACACACACACACACACACACACACACGTTACAGTCAGCCAATAATGAAATCTGCCTAGAGCAGCACAAACACAAGCACTCCAGAATATCAACCTTTCTAGATCCACCCATTGGACTGATACCACAGGTATGACTATCAAGAAATGGTACTAAACTTGACCCACTCCCTGACTGCTGAGTACCAAAATATTGATAAGCTCCTGGACAAACTGAACACAACAGCTGACTGGGCAACATTTAAAATTGTGAGCTCACTTGACGTTTAATGGAAATGCAGCTAAATGCAATAACTCAGGAAAATAAATAACTTTCAAACATTTTGGACTTTAAATTATTGGATAGATGGATGGATACAGTAGATGGACAGATGACATGAACTGAATGATAGATTAGCTTTGTGATTTATTAATTCCCCACTCTTAATATGACCTTGACTAAAATGATATGGCGCTAAAATAAAGTCTCTTTGTCAGCAAATCTGTCAGCAGCAACAAAAGTGATTGACTGGTGTTAATATGCTAGACCACAACCTGAACCACATGCAAGGACATGAGCTCTACATGCAGTGGGCAGACATGTGCATGTATTAGGTAGATCAGCTGTCTATTCAGCAACCCAGCTTGGCTAGTTTAGTGTTTTGTTAACAGGCACTGCAGCCATAACACAAAGTACTGAAATCATTTCCCTAATATTTGTTTATTTATGAACTCCTTCAAAATTCTAAATCATGTTCCACCCATGTTCCAAAATAACCCCCAAAGCAACACGACTACAACTACAAAGTGGAAAGTGTTCTTCTGATGTGCCTGCACAGCAGAAACTAGTCCAAGGCTTTTTATGTAACTCCACACCGCACATTGTTGCGGCAGCTATTTACAGACACAAACAGACAAATAAAAGTCATGTACCTAATGTCATCCATCTCACCTGTCTACGCTTGAAATATATGTTTCCTGTATTTAAAAAAAAAATCTTCTAAAATATTAATCAAATTCTGTCAGTCACCATCAAACATGATCTGATGATTGCAGCAGCACAGAGCCGCAGCGTTTTAAAGGTTTGTGAAATCCATAACAGCAAAAAAGCATTAGAGTTGCATTACATAAACTGTGGGTCAGTGGTTGGTTTCCTGTAGATTCCCAGTGGGAAAAGACAACTGGTGCAGTCTAATGAGCCTGCATCCCCAGGGTGAGTCTACATTTACTCAGTTTTGTTCTGAACTTTTACAAGAGTGCATATGTCCTATAATGAGGCCAGATACCCGGGGTGACAGGTGTAGTGACATTACTCAACATCAGTTCCAGATGAAGATGAAAGCTTTGACGAATCCCATGTGACAAACAGCAATGTACAAATATATATATATATATATATATATATATATATATATATATATATATATATATATATATCACTTTCAATTATTCAAGATCTTGTGTAACAAACTAGGAAACGCTATAACTAGGCTGCACAGCTGCAGGAAGTCTGCTGAATTATTGTGTCGTTTATTCTTTATATGAGAGTTCACAGCATGGACACTTTATAACCAGTGACAGACATCATACATTTATGTTTTATGCTGTATTGTGTGTATTATGTATGATCCAACCAGTTATCACAATATGATATCATCCACAGGGTTAAAAAGGTGGCACACATTTTACCACATAGCACCATATTTTGCTAAATGAAATAGATCTTTGTCTGAGGTTGAGTAGCACATTAAGTATTACAGTGATCTGTGAAGAAAGGAGCACATGTAAATAAATACATGATATTTCCATCAGATTACTATCAAAGTCAAGACACTAAAACGATTTTTCTATGGGCCTGGTTGCTGTGGGGACATGCACTGCATCCGCACAGCAGGGGATAGCCTAGCTGCACTGCCTGTGGTCCTATGAGGACCAACCATGGCCAACCATGTACCCAATGGCTAAACTCACATCTGTGCCGGAGACTAAAGAGAAATCTCTCTGTGTTCAGCTCTCAGTACTTTCGTAGCTCAACCTGAATCTTTGATTTGGAGATTAGTTTCACTGATGCGTTCCTGTCTCCGTTTTCAGTTATCAGCCTTACTTCACCTTTTAGAGAGAGATCAGAGCTGTGTTAAGTTACTGAACCCTTCCTGCTGTTGCCAAGAAGTAGGAAATGTAAAGTTCTTGTCACCAAGTTAGTGGAGCTTCATTTTTGGTGCTATTCCTCAATACAAATACAACCATATTCTAGATTTTTTGTTCAGTAGATCAGTTGGAGGGAGGAGTGACTTCCAACAAATCAACAGGCTTCTTTCACACGTGTTACATCTGAACAGAAATAAAAATAAAATGTTGCTGCATGCTTATATGGTCAGAAGGTTGTTGGTTGTTTTTACAGCTAACATTAGCCTCACCTGCTGTGTGCAGGCCCATCCTGATAGTGAAGCTGTGTGGTTCGCACTTACTCACTGCTGCCCAAGCTAGCAACTTTTGTGACCCATATCTGCTCCTATGATAGCAGCTAGCTTTCTTCCTACACCTCCTGTATATATGGCAAGCTAACATAGGTAAAACCCCAGGTAAGAATGCAACCAAGCTGACCCCTGAAGTGTTAGTGGGATTAGTAACTCTAATGTAATGTAATTAAGTCAAGTCAATTAAGTTGTTGGCTTACATAGAGGACTGATTTATAGGTAGCAAAGAAATTGATCTGCAAATGTGTTTGTTGCATGCTTGATGTGAATCATAGGTTGTTGATGCAGAGAAATGATTGCATTGTATATTTTAAAGCTAGAGGTTATATTATAACAACTAGAAGCTGTAACTTCTACAGACCTGCAACACACAGATACTCACAAGTACGTACTGTGAATCCTGTCAGAATCACAAATCTGAGTGCAAAACAGGATCTCACGCTTCCTCAATTATGCATGCATAACATTGCATATGTGGGATTTTGGATTTGAAATACAAATCTATACAACATTCACACAAACCCACATGCAGACATGCCCCCTGGGTGTGAAACAAGTCAAATCCTTATGGAAGCAAATATCTGAAGCTTGTTTAGTGTGTATAGCTGCACAGATGTAAAATTGCCATGCATAACTAATGCCATGTTCATGTGAGTGTGTGTGTATGTTTGCGTCTAATGGTTGACTGAGTCCATGGACAGAGCCCCATGCCAGCCAGCCAGCAAGTCACTGTTCTGAATTATTGAAATAGGTTAGTGAGCAGGATGAGAACAGCGTCTGTATGCGTGTGTGTTTGCAATTCTCTGTCTGTGTGCAGCACTGCACTGCAGATTCACAGCTTAAGCTTTCTGTTCTATCTTGGACTGTATAGAGGGAATTATTGGCTGGGCCTTCAATTCTAAGCCTATAAATAGAAAACAGAAGCAGTGTCAAGCAGATTTGCTTACAAATGTAAAATATTCTTTCAAATAGCCGTGCTTCCTGAATGCAGAGCTTCATCAGAAAAATCTGAGGGAACCTGTAATAAACTGATGAATACTGGCAATACTAGTAATGGTTAATAGTTCTTTAAAGCCCCTCTGTGTTTGCAAGAAGCTTCGGAACAGCTACACTGCTGTGCTGTTTTTTCCCTTTAAACCACACATAGGCTAAAATGAATAGTGCAGCAGAATAAATACCAAGGAGTGTTTGTAGATGAGATAAATATAAAGAAGGCAGGCAAGGGCTTCTGATCTGTGCTGCTGTGATATTTAACACACCAGTGGAACAGACTCACAAACAAGTTGTCCCCCTTTAATCGTCTTAACAGAGAAGAAAAATGAATAATGTTCTTTTAACACAAGTCGTTCTATTTGGATTTTTGAGTCCAGTTAAAAAATTAAATAAAAATGGGACACAGAGTAAATATTGTTTTGTTTTGGAAAACTGAATTAAGTTGAAAAAAAATAATATTTGTTCAGCACAGCTTGATTACAGTCACCAAGTGCAACTGCAAATTAACAAACAGTAATTAAGACATCTGGTGCATTTCAAATATGAACAGAGAAGACACTTTAAAAAGAGGATGTGGAGCGTTTAACTAATTCTCTCACATGTAGCAAAGAGTTCTCAGACAAATTAGCTAGTCGTTTGATTTTGACCAGGTTAAATCAACTGCTGTTGAAGCAGTTCTTACTTTTTTAAACACTGCGTCCTAGATATTGATACAAAACAGTGAAGCGGTAATACATACATTTCAGGAATGTTGATATCTCACTACTTTTGTTACCTTCACAAGGATTGCATGATTCCTTTGAAGGCAGGGCATCTTATATACATAAACTGATGCAGCATTTCCAACACAGAGGCATTTCAAAGTGTTTTACATACATCTCTTTATGTCTGTGAAAAAGAAAAAACACTCATTGCATGACGGTTAGGATAAACACCAGGCTGTTTTTCTTGCATATGCAAGATTTCCATCCAACTAATCAAAAGGATTTTTGCTTATGGCACAGTTTCACTACTTCTGGCCTGGAAGCCATCATTTTATTATCACCATAAAGATGCTAATTGTTCTGTTTACATCTATATGTCTTCTTGGCTTTATTCTTATTTTCACACTCTTCAATTTGCACCTGTATTCTTTGAAGCTTCTGACGATAAAGATCACACTGACTCAACTCGTCTTACAAATGCATCATGTGATGTTTGCAGATCCAGAGTGGATAACTGCGAGATGAGTAAGTCTAATTAGTGCTGCGGTATGTTAGAGTCAAACCCACTCAGTAGTAATGGAGCTCAGTATCGATGCTCCCACACATTTATTCACATTAACTCTTCCAGTCACTCTGAAACACCACAGAAGTGGTAGTGCACTACAGAGAGCAGTTACATAAGTGAGGTGTGGTCAGTCAGCAGTGGTTACACAACCTGGCGTGTGTTCACACTGAAATTCAGTGCACAAATGTGAGAGTAACATGGATCACTGTTGTGAAGCTACGACTTTCACCAGCTGTGCAACTGGATTTAAAACAAATACAACACATGCCTATTTAACAAACACACACACACACATACAGCAAAAACAATGACATCAGTGTAGACAACACAGCAAACACCATCTGGGGCTATGTTCAAATGCAGCTCCGTTACCCGGTAACTGGTGAAGTGCTAATTTACATAATCATACATATATGTTTTAATTTGATTGTTCGCATTCCTAAAGCAAACCGAAACAATGGCAAGGCTTCATTATTTTCCTTAAAGGGTTAGTTTGATTTTCTGAAGTGGGCTTGTATGAGGTACCACCTAATAAAAATCAAAATCAAAATGAGTTCAGGTGTATGCTGTTATTTACAGCTTTACCTCACTGTCAGAGACCCCACTCCGACAGAAAACTGAAGCATTTATAGAGATCTGTGCTCCCTTTATAGCCACCAGACTCCTTTGACAAAAGCTGTAATTCTACCCCACAAAACACAGGAGTTGCTCTTCATGTAAATAATTGTGGCTTTTCTGTGTTGCGTTTTACAAATTAGACACTGTTTACAGCCATGTGGCAATGCTCAAGATATAGTAATGCTTTTGTTTAATTATCTTAAGCTATCTATACCGATTAAGTCAGCACTGGACCAGCAACTGCTGTGTTCTTCAAGACAAAATTACCACATTTGTCAAAGGACTCTGGTGGCTATGAAGAGAACATAGATCAATATAAATTGCCTTAATTGGTTCATTTATCCGTGCTACTGTGTGACTTTGGTGTTTTTTAACATGTTACTTTGGATCCGAAGTTGCCACATCCTCAAATCGCTTGCTTCATTAGACAAGACAAAGACTCTACGACCCAGCTAGCAGCTAAAAAGAAAGCAAACTTTTTAGATAGGCGAACCAGAAAATAGGACAATTTGACCTGATGATGGATCCAATAGTTGAGATATTTCATTCTGAACATTGCTCTATCTTGAGCATTGCCACATGGCTGGAAGCAAACTGGTAAAACACAACAGGGAAAAGCCACAAATGTTCACATTTGGATAGCTGAAACCATGTGATGCTTCACATTTTTATTTGATATATCAAACAATCAGTAACTAATAATTTGCCTATTAATTTTAGTGATGATAATTTCAATTCGCCCTGCATGTGTGTTGGGCAGTACCTGCTAAGTCTTTCAGTGAAGTTTTGAATGTTATGTTAACAGGTTCGGTTTTCACGGACACAACAACAAAAAAACAAAAAAACAATGCATCAGTCCGTGAAGAATTTCCCATTATTCACAGCCTCCCATCATGCTTTTATTTTCTATCACCTCAATGTCAAAATGTAAATACCAGACGACAACACACTGTGTGTGTGTGTTGTCTCTCCAGCTGGACCATCTTTCATCTCTGCATTTGTCATTTTTTTCCACCTCATCCTTCCATCTTTGTGATTGCCACACACCCCTCTTCTCCCAACCTCTCTCCCCGCCCATCCATCTATCTATCCATCCATCTCGGCCCACCTCTGTCCCTCTGCCTTCCCACCATCTCTCACTACATCTGGCTATCCACCCCCTCATGGTGAAAACTCAAACTGTGTTGTTAGAAGTGAGATCAAACTCTCGTGTCAAGATTTTAAACCACTGTAAAAATGTAGCTAGACAGCATGCAGGCTCCCTTATGAACTTTATTTTCACATCTATTCTTAACAAACTCAGATCTTGTCAATAGATTTTACAAGTTACTGTCTCCGAAGGTAAATCACATTTGCATTCAGAGAGTTATAGCATTTAGCTAGCTGTTATAGATGTAAATGTCTTATCAAGTCAGTCAGCAAATGCATCCACCTTGTCACTTAGATGCAGCAAAGAGAAATGGATTAGGAGGATGAACAAGATAAAGGGAGAGAGATGCTAAAGGGGAACGGAAGTAAACAGTGTACACACGACATTCATGAAAAGAAAAACAGAGACCGTCTCTCTCTGTCTGTGAAACTGTCTGACAAATGTAGCACACAAATCCATGGGAAAACAAGGTAGGCGAATTATATTAGATTATTGTTATACAGTACCAGAGTGTACTGCCCTACAAAGGCCAGTAACAGTAACCACAGAAAGAATGAAGTTGAGGAAAAAAGGTTTAGTTTTCAGGCTGGCTGATAAACAAACAAATTGAAAATTTGAAAGATGGTTTTATATGAAGAAATCATACGCAATACAAACAGCAGATACTGCACTCTGCCTTTGGACAATGTTAAATATCCCATACTTTACATTTTGCATGTTTATACAATGTTTTTACATCCATAAAAAGATATTTGTGGTTTTAAGTCCTAAAAAAACATTTCAGTATAGTTCTGCATCTCCTCTCTCTTGTTCTCCAGCAAGAACAGGGCCTACCTGGATGGTGGGTGGCTTGGCTGAGGACGGTGACTGTATAGTTATGACATCACAAAGTCCTGACGGCTCTTTAAAAGGCACAGTTTCTGAATATGGGTTGTATGCATCTCTCTTTTTTTTTTTTTTTACTCTTCATATAGACCTGCTTCATAATAAAAGAAAAAAAAAGTATCTAATTGCTAAAGTTCATAGTTAATAGGAATTGAGTGCATGTTTTGCTGTGTGTTGTGTCTGTCCATTTACTTAAATTTAGATCAAAATCAATATAATAGACTCTAAGTGTACATTAAAAAGTAGCTTAGACAAGCCACAAATTACGTAAATTCTATTATAGAGTAAGAAGCTGATCAGGCAGATATTGCTATGCTGCTAAACTTTAAAGCAATATATAATATAATATTTCTTTTTATTATGACTCAATTTTGCTACTATCTCATTTAGGATAACGGATGGCCAAGATGAAGGTCTATTCAAACTATTTTTTTTTTTTTAATTAGAATTCACAGCAAAAAGGAAATTTAGCTTCAGCTAAAGTGCAGTAACTGTAAAGGCTCTATGGGTTACCAAGCTACAGTGCTGCAACTGCAGCCTGAATGGCAATACAAAGCCATAATTAAGTTACTCCACAGCCTAAGTGCAGTTAGGCTAGTTTGGTTTGGTTAATGGAGTTACTGGATATGTGGTGTTTTCATCGAAATGAGACATCTCTATTGAATAATAATTCTTATACGGCAATACAGAATGTGAAAGGAAGATTCAGGTTTTAACTAAATTTTGACCAAACATGTAGTCTATTAACTGCCTTTAGGCTTTGTATAGCAGTGTACATATAGGTGATTATGTAGAGTGAGCAGAGGATTGAGCCAGTCCACCAAATAATCTCTCCCCTAGTGCTCCCTTAAGCACATAATCCCACGTTATATTCAAGATGAGAAACACAGTGGTAAGCGAGGTTATGCTAACTGGAGATTCAATGCCCTACGGCCATACCTGCTCAGTTCTCCTTAAGCAGGTACTTAAAATCCATAACTGGCAGGGCTTGTACTCTAACAACAAAGGGGGCATCCACTTTGGGTCACCAAACTATGGATTTCGCCTTCCACAAATGGCTCCTTAAAAGCCACAAACACAGAGGCTGAAACTGTGAGAATTCAGGGGAAAGAAAGTGAACAGCAAACTCTTTAAAACTCCTACAGAGATGCACATTCAGCATCGAAACACAGAGTAAAGCTGCACTCAGTGCAAGCAGGGCTTCCACTAAAATCCCATTGCTGGAGACTTAGCTCCTCTTAAGCTCATTTCACACTAAAGAGACACACAGCAAAAGGCCACCTTTTTTTCACAGTGTCCTATTGAAGAAACACTGAGCACAGGAAAACGCTTCGACACCTTTTGGGCATAGACCTGGAATATTCGATTCGAAGTGCAGCTTTTAATGTCAAAACACTCTGAAACATGTTTTGATATTTTTACTTTGCTTGGATTGAATGTCTCTGTCTGCCTATCGAGGAGGATTTGTGACAAAAGAGTGCTTGTCAATGAGGAGCAATTGTACAAAGTCAAGAATGCATGGTTCGTGCAGCTTGTGTTTTTTTTCTCATTTCTACTCAGTTTTATAGCACATGAAAGGGACGTGTGTCTCATACAGTAGATGGCGATGTTCTTAAACCCAAAAGGAACACATTTTGATTTATGCTGTTTATGTTGCATTTAAATTATACTGATTGTCATTGAGTGTACCCTCTGTTCCTCACTGGATAATGATATATCAAACAAAACACACAGCTCACTTTGAATGAGAATGAGTTTAGTATCCCCCCAGTAATACTAGAAAATTGTTGTTCTGCACATAAAGGTTTTGGGATTATAGTGATATATCGGCTGATAATATTTCTATATGTATATGAACAAACATTTTTTTGCAATGATCCCTCAAATGATGTAAACAAACCTCTTTGGGAATCTAATAATTTTAAATAACTGTGCATGAAACAACAGATAATAATTAATAGGTTTAAATAATCCCGAGCATTGTTCTGTAGTGTCCTATAAAAGGGTTTTGATTATCGGTCCATGTTGGACAACATATACGCCAATACTGATATATTTGTGATCAGCCAATATCGGCCTACTGATATATTGATTGGGCTCATAGACAGTAAACATATGGACGTTGTAACCGTGACATCCTGCATAGGTTCTGAAGAGCAGTATGTGAAGCTCAGAGTGTGGTGGCTCTGGCCCCCGTTACATTGTCCTGCCCCTGCCACCTCCGAGCAAATCTAAAATTTAGCAAATGTGGATTGTTGGTGAAGCTGAGGCAGGCTGAATGATGCCTGGGTGCTCAAACAAGCCACCCCAAAGCGACCATGCTGTTAATTATGCAGAAATTTAATATCTTAATATAATTTGAATGGGTGAGTTAAAAACATCCCCAGTACAGTTGTCATGAACAGGGAAATTAGCTATAGAGACTAAAACTGTTTTTCGTACCAGGTTGTAAACATGTTTATTTTGGCTGTGGATGTTCGAGGAACTGCAGTTTTTGGCATTTCCGCTTTAGCTTTACTTGACAGCCACAGAAGATCCCGCTTGGTTGGGCTCTAGTTTTTCATTTTACTGGCTCCTTTTCTTTATTACAAACAAGGCTGAGAATTGTGATTATCATGAAACAGAGCAGACTTCAGCCTTTAAAATTTAGTGGCAGAGAGATCATCTGTGTCATATTAAATATAGCATATTGAACCTTTCATAAGACTGGATACTGTTATGCATGCTATCTTCAGTTCTCACATTCAAACTAAATGATTTATGTGATTTCCCTTGACGTACTGCAGAAGCTGAGATTTATTTTATTTTTTTAATTAGCGATGGATAATTGGTGGCAGAAAAAAGAGAAATCCTGACATGTTGGAGGTTACAATCTCCAGTGGGATCTATTATTTTCATGGATTTTTCCAGCTTGGAGTTAATAAAGAAAATCTTCTCCATGAGACTATTTAGTGTGTTACATGTTCTGTTGTCTGAGAGAGATGTGTGTTACATTTCGACGTGCACAGACTGACCACAATAATCTGTGAGAGGGTGGCGGATTGTTGATCAATACCAGTGACTCAGCAATTTCTCGGCCAAGTGCTGAGACGTCTAGTTTTCAACACTCATTCTCCAATACATATTCACTCTTTTGGAACAATAACCTCCCACTCAGCAGAATTACAAAAGACTCCAAATCCCCAGGTCTTTGCTTTAATTAGCTACTTCGCTCTCAGCCTTTTCACACCAGACATGAATATCAGTGCAGACTGTATGAACATTGAGTTCATTTATTTCAACACTTCAAGTAAATATTAGAGTTGTTGTGGACTTCCATACACAGAAGAAAAAAAGGGCCACACATCCTGATTAAACACACTGCCAAACATTAATTAGATACTATAAACTGCCTTGATCTATAAACTGCTTTGATCTTGAGACTGGAGCTGAAACAATTACTCAATTAATTAACGAAAAAGTCCATAACACTCTCATAATGATAATGACAATAAACAACTATTAACAGTTTCAATCATTATTCAAAAAAAGCTAAACATTCTTTAATTCCAGGCGTTCAGATGAGGTGATTTGCTGCTCCTCATTGCCACATATCACTGGAAACTGCATATCTACACCATTGTTCAATCAAAACAAGTTATTTTAAGATGTCACCTTAGAAGTTGCGATGAGCATATTCTCATTTAATTGGTTAAATAAATCAATTATGAGCATAATAGGTAGATACGCCCCTACACTAGACATCGTTTGAAACTTTGTAGTTCATTTCTTTTTTTTCTTCAATTCAGCGAGCAGCTTAAACATGGGGTTTGTTTGTAGTTTGTACTGAAGTGGAGAATTCTTCATGCATAGCTTACTTTTATGGCAAACAGGCACCCTTTATCAAAGTGATCCATAAGCTATATATATAAGTTCTTGCAAATTAGTGATCATTTTCATCTCTGCATGCTGACATTTGTTTAACATTTGTGAAATTCATCAAAATTCGCACAGTGAAATTGTTTTATTGTACATGCAAAATGCAAATTGAAACTTGCATGTTGGAAATGGAGCCCGTCCGCAGCTGATATTGGGCAGAAGGTAGAGTACACACTGGACAAGTCACAAGTTCATCACAGGGCTGATACATAGAGACAAACAACCATTCACACATGCCTACGGGCAATTTAGACTCACCAATTAACCTGCGTGTCTTTGGACTGTACCCATAAACACAAATTCCACACAGAAAGAACCCACTGGGGGTTTGAAACAGGAACCTTCTTGCTGTGTACTGCCGTGCCTCCCCACTCCTCAGTTGTATGTTGTACTTCGTTCAGGTTTTAACATTTGTCTTTACATCTGTTTTAACTTATGGTGTTGTGTTTGATAAAATAGTATGATCGATTAGATAGAAGCACCTCAACATTGGTAGTATATACAGTACACAACAGCTGTTTCAGCCTATTTGTGGTACATGATTTTTATATACACTGTAAATTTCCTGTATGTTTTGTATATATGTAGCCTTGATGCACGCATCTGTGTGTATTGAATATGATATGCTTAATATGTTGTGGCTGATATGTACCGCTTAATATATCAAATGTAGACCTTCACAAGTAATGTCTAATATGCAATGTGCATATTTATATATTTTTCTACTATTTATTGATTGTTTGCGTCTGAGGAGGAGCCTTGTGCTTGAAACGTCACTTGCGAATATAAAAGAAAAGGAGCTGTTTAAATTGCTTTTACTCATCATCTGTAAAGTTGAGACAGATGCCATTCCACATGGCTGGAGTCCATTAAATCCAAGATTAAAGACTTAATATTAAACTTTAAGGAATAAAAATAAACAAATCTTTTACTTAAGTATGGTGGATTTTATCTTAGAATTAGTTAATTGGGTAATTGGGTAGCAGACCCAGTAAAATAAAAGCAGTTTAAATTAGACTCTTGTGGATCATTTCCCTACAGAACATAGTGACCACACAGCTTCTTTTATATCTCTTTCACAGAGTGACATATCACTGCTCTTCAAATTGCTGCAGACTCATTTGAAGCATAGATGAATCAGAGCAGCAACTGCAGCCAGCGATTTCAGCCCAGTCTAAACCACACTTCTTTTACCAGGCAATTTGGGAATTTACCGGCAATTCAGACCCTGAAGAGGTTATCCTGACCGGGCCATCACCATCTTTGAAACAGTAATGCCAGACAGCCAGCCTGACAGCTGTTTAGTATTTTCCACCAGTTCACTCGCTGAGTCAACACAGGCTTAATCCCCTGCAGTGAAATGAAGTTTCATTTATTTATTTCATTTGAACTTATTTATTTTATTTAGGATTTATGCCATTTTGATTTTATGAAACAGGTGGTCCAGGCATGCGTAAGTGTAATCCACTCAGAATAATACTGTTATTTGTTCCAGACTGTTAAATCCATTGTGCTGCATTTCGGTGATATGTCAGGCAGGCAGAATGCATTTTCACAGGCCGGCCAAGCTGATGGTTTGTCCACGAAAAAAAGGGAAAGATGAGGAGAAGAAGGAGCTGATTGACAATGTTTAGCACATATGTAGAATGTTTGACGTTTGCAGATGTTTGTGTGTAGACAGGGAGATATTATATTTTATAATAGCAGATATATTTTCTGGTTGAGAAAAAAAAATGGAGGGAATGAATCTGGACATGTTTCTCTGCAATTTGGGAGTTGTGGTTGTGACAGGAATTCTCAATTATGATCGTTCAGCAGGCATGGATTAACTTTTAATAATAGGTAGCGCTGGACACCTATGATGGAGGTGTTTGCTTACAGTCCATAATTAATGGATTCAGTGTTAAAGCATAGATAAAGACAGCAACAGGGAGGCTTTGCTACAGAGCTTGGGGGCTATTTCTGTAACCAACAAAATCAAAAGAATATGCCACCTAAATCAAATCTATTATATGTGCTCTATTTGAAATATGAATAATGTTTCTCTTGTTATTATATATTTGTATATGCAGGGGTGTATGGCCTGCATACAAGGCCCATTTCTCATGCAACTGCAACTCTTATCGAATTGCATGTTGCATAATGTCATAATGAGACATGTTGAGCACACCATGTTAAACACTCTATAGTGTGTAGAGCACTTTGTTTTTACTTACAGGTGAGGACAGGTCAGGGTAAACGCTCCAAAGCTCACTGGAAATATACTGCATGTATCTATATGTAGGAATACACACAATGTACAGTGATAAGCATTTGCAATTACACAAAACATCAAATCCCCACAGTTGAATCTGACTTGTATTGTGAAAATCCAGATGCCAGGACAGTGTGTGCATTACAGTTAAATGCAAAAAAATCAACATGGGAAGTTACTGATGTGAACAGACCATTCAGACCTAAATATGCACAACAACAGTGCTAACAGTAAAATGTGTGGATAAGAAATAGGGCGATATATAGCTGCCATTTGAAAAAAAGAACTGCCCCATCAACAATATAGACACAGCACCTCCTCCTGCACTAATTCTTTTTAGCCTTTCAGTTTGCTTTATATTCTACAGAAGTTTGCTCTGCACACAACTCTCCTTTCATCATCGTTTGAAATATGGTCTGTAGAAGTTTTGTAGTGAAAATGTTCTGCCTCTTATAGTTACTGTACTATTCCATACTGCCAACTCTAATAGACAGAAGAAAGAGAAGAACAGAAATAGACACAGAAATAGATGAATTAGAAAACTATTTTAAAACCTTCTAAGAGGTGATGACAGGATTTATAATTAACACATATTTTCTGTCTCATGAAACATAAACTCTCAGGGCAAATAACTTTCAGTCTGCAAGAAGATCTCTGATAAAATGTGAACACACCCTCATTTTGTCCAAAACATGAGGTTCATGATCTTTTCAACTATCCATAATATAAATCTTCAGTTCTTGGTGGTCTAATATCTCTGGTCCCAGCTGCTTAGACCAGACTGGATTTCCAAAATAATTTCTAAAACTGCAAATAGTTGGAGAAGAAAAAAAAAACGAGATGGTCCACTACAGAGATACAAATGCCTTTGATCTGCAGCCTGTGAAACGGGCCAGTCTACACACACTTTCATGCACACTGTATCTATGCAAGTGTGTGCGTGTGTGTTTGAGCGTGCACGTAATGATGTATCTCTCTACAAAATGTCAGTGAACTTCAAAGGACATCAGACAAATAGACAGCCACACACTGCATATCCCATTATTTTGAAAAATAGGGCAGAATATATTCTGCAGCAATTTGTTTTGTGTGTGTGTGTGTGTGTGTGTGTGTGTGTGTGTGTGCATATATCTGGGACAGAAATAGTATTCCAAGCAAGTTTGCGCCTTTGACCAAAGAGCAAAAGAAGTTCTCAAGGATGGACAGATGGTGCAGGAACAAGACTGGACAAACCAATGTTCCCTGTAGCCTGCACCCATTTTTGAGGATTTTCCAGTCAGAAAAGAGCACATACTCCACAACTGAGTACACGCAGAGTACATATTTGGCAATAGGTAGACTATGAAGGCACTAGCAACCATGAGAACAGCGAAAATCCCATGAGAACAGCGAAAATCCTCGTGTGGTCCTGTGCACCAAAACAGAAATTGACAAAAATGGGAAGAAACAGATTAAAAAAAACTTAAATTGGATGTGATGGTGTATTGGGAAATGAAGGACTGTAAACTCTACAAATAGAGCTGCAGGAGGGAGAACCTCGTCAGAGTAAGGCACTGTGAATTTAAATTCCGTGTATGTTCACTTTCCCTTTATGTTTTGATGACTCAGTGGTTTCATAGTGTGATAAAAACAAGCGTCTGTATCTTTTGCATCACATTGTTTTATCCAGGGTTAACTGGCACTCAGCGCCATGTATGTTAATGTTAGTGAGTAAGTGTATGTAGTGAGTATGTGTATATCTGGTTATGATATATGAAATCCACTCAGTCTTAATTGTTTTAAGCTGATATTTTACTCAAGGTGGTTGTACTTTAGTTGTCTGTTTTTGTGGGCTATAAAAGTGTTATATGTGTGGGGAACCCTCTCACTCGCAGCACACTGTACTAGTGTGGAATTTCAGTTTCCTGTTTTATGTTTTGCGTATATGTCTGCAATAATCTCATTGAAAAAGATGAGCAATAATTAAATCAGAAGAAAAATCCTTTAAATACCAAACACGCATGATTTATCTCCTAGCCTTGAACACTACCTGACCTGAAACATATTGCAACATACTGGAACAGGCTTTGTCCCACTTGGTCTGATCAGAATATGTCAGAATTGGGATATAGTATGCATAACCGCATTCTCGTTAATATAAAATCACCAAGATCTGTTGGGTTATCGTTACCTTAGAATGAGTCTTATATATCTACAGATGCCGCAGGTCCAGACTCTACCATGTTGAACTGCTAGATTTCTAGGGTTAGCCCAGAACAGACAAACACTGGCACTAGACAGGGCCTTTCTCACTTTTTCCTGCTTTGTGGCCACGGTAGTTTCTCCTATATTTTAGGAATTAAAAGGTGACACGAGGGGGTTGCAATCCTTTAATATGAGCCCCCACCTTTACTAAAGTCTGTGTTAATGTGTGTGTTGTTGCTTATTTGTTACATTTGTTACAACATCACCATATAATAACTATATATATATATATATATATATATATATATATATATATATATATATATATATATATATATATATACACACACACACACATACAGGTCACACACACAGAACAGAACAACAGAATGATGAAAACTGTTTCCATCCATAATGTGGTTTGGATTGCTGATGTGCAACTAAGCAGTCTATTTCTCACATATTGACTCATTACTTTCATCTGAACTCAATTCTGTGAATCAGAAGCAGCCAGCCAGATCCGTGAGTTATCGGGCATTACTTGGAAAATGTTTTTTCTACACGCAGAGCATTGAAAAATACTTAACAATAGGGCCAAAATTTATTCCAAACATTTAAGATGTGTATCAATACTCATAAGTCTCATTAACGGTTAAAGTCCTTCTGACTGCTTTTCCCCACACATTTGCATCTCACCCGACAAAGCAGCAGGCATATACATGTTAAAATGCATAGAAGGAAAATTCACTCCATATCTTGCTTATTTAGTCATAAAAACCCCAAAAACATTTGCATAAGTTGGAGATCCATTTGTTATATAGTAGAAATTAGTTTTTGCTTCCATAAGCTGCTCTATTTGCCTAAACGTGGAATTTCTCATCTGCTTTTTCATCCTATATGGTGTGAAATCAGTGGCCTGTTCGGCCTGAGTGGGCTGCTTCTGAACTAATTAGTATCCATATGTAACTCACTCACATCAAGCTAATGGTGGAAAACACAGAGCGCATGGGGGCAGGTTACTTCTAAGTCAGTGCACCCCTGCAAAAACGTTGTACGTGACTCATTTAGTTCAATTCAAATGCATAAAAGTGACTTATGATATCTAAAGTGATAACTCAGAATTACGTTTTCCCCATGCACACTAGCACTAGTGTGCTATAAAAGAGTATACAAAGGGGTAACATATTTTTTTATCCAAAGCCGCTCAAGGTTCACTGGGTACTGTACATATTTTCAGTATGGCTGGCCCCAGTGGAACTGAAGCCACTGAACTGGCAGTGTCAGAGCTCTGCATACAAAATACTTATTTATACATTATATATACAGACACACCATAACCCTCCACACACATACACACAGACACACACACACACACACACATACACTGATAGACCGATATACTGTATGCACAGTATCATTTCAGATCATGTACAATATATAATTCATGTAATTCATGCGTGACCAGAAATGCAGAATCGCTGAAGTTATCAGGATGCAGCTGCATTCACAGTGAAGTGTTAACAAGCTCACTGTTAAAAGCAACATGGGCTTCTCTTTTGATCATGACACAATATGTGGTGAAGCGATTCTTCTTCATCAGCTGCACCTCAAGCTCTTCATCCAGCTGGACAAGATTCCAGCTCCTGAAGCGTTCTACCTCTCTGAAATGAATGGATAATACTCCAGGACTAAGCTGCTTTAAATGCTGATTGTGTGCACAAATCGGCAAATAGTCGATACCATTACACTGATCTGATATTTGTTTATCTTTCCTGTGACCCATCTCTAAGCCCCCCATGATGCCTTTCATAAATCTCAATATTACACATTCTCCTAGAGATTACTCTTAAATCTGTGTATTAATATTGCATAATAATGCAGACCTGTACTACCTATGTGTGCATTGCAGAAGATCACGACGGAAACCCACCCACCATCTGGTTACCATGACATTAGTGACCCTCCCAATGAATAATAGCTAACCTTCTTACGCCCAAGGTTTTGCACGCAATACAACACACTATCTAGCCTACTTATTTGTCCATGAACCATTAAAATAATACATACATGTGATTAAGACTACAGCAGAGGTTTAATCAGACAATGTAGGACACTGGCGTGACAAAGAGGATATCATTTATGATATAATAGTACATGTTTAAGAGTCAAAAATGTGAAAGCTGTATCAATAACTGATTTTCTAATCATAATACACATGGTGCATCAATGAATGTGTGTTTAATAAAATTACCACAAACTGGCGGTCACCTGGGGCCCATAGCTAATTTTTGCCCCTAGCCTCTCTAGTGGGTTATTACAGCTATGCATCTTTTTTTTTTTAAAAGGAGGAGCACTTGAAGGCAACATCAGTTATTTTCTATTTTCAGCCTTAAAGGGGCAATTATAGTATAATGCCATGTTGACTTTGCCTTCATTTCCCAAGATTCTCGACTCATTTACTTTTAAGACATCATCAGTAAGCAACCAGACTTGTAGTGAGTGAACTAGGTCCAGCAGGAAACAAACATGTCTCCTGGTGAGGTGTGTTTTGGGAATAGAAATAAGAGAACACACTCTGTTACATAGTTAGCTAATGCTAGCCAAGTAACAATAACATTACTTAGGCTGTGAGAACAACTCCCCATGTGTATTGGATTCATTCCCAGTTCTGCAGCCCAACTTTGTGTTAGAAATAATCTGTTTTGTTTCAGCTCTTAGGAACCAACAAACATCCTGAACAAGGCTCCATGCACTATATGAAACCACATTCAGGTTCCCTCAGAGCAGCAAGACATCTTGTTCTGTATTGGTTTAGGCAGTGCTGGGATTTCTCTATGTGTCTTTTTTGTATTTCTCTTGTAAGACTTTACTTTGGCCAAGCTGGTTGCATTATATTGGGTTAGGCAGGGCCAGGCTGTCTGCCAGACAGTGATGTAATTACATTGTTAACAGTCATTTTGTCAGGCACTGTGAGCTATACACAGGTCGTAGCCTTTACCTCTCTCACTTTCGGAGATGACATTACACTTGCTCTACCTTGCTCTCTCAGTCTCGCTCTGTCATCGAGGCGGACACTGAAGGTTTGCGAGGGTGACAGTGACTCTGCCTGTGTTTAAAAGGCATTTGACTTGTAACTTTTACTGCTGTCCTCTCTATCTGTGTATCTCTTTGTCTCGCTGACATTAAATTTGCCTCTGCTTTTTGTTGCTGCTGTCAGTTTGTTTCCCATCAGTCTGTGATACAAAACTTTCCTAACCTTTCTCTTCATTTTTCTGTAGGGTGATCCCTGTAGGGTCCATCCCTGTCAAGCTGATGGTGGCCCATTAAGAAATCTCTGGAGATGAATAGATGGACTAGGGGTTGGGTGAGTTTCTGGTTTAGCCGGAGCACAAGAACACGAAGCAAGAAGTTTAGATCCAACACTGTTTGAGGTCAAGCAGAAGAAGAAGAATGAATGATGAGCAGATATTTTTGGATGAGAACAAGGGAGATGATGTGTTTCAGGTCAATATTACATGTGTAGGTGTATGCAGTTTGGAAGCAATCCAACAGGACGGAAACAACAACAAGAAAGAAAAAGTTCATTCAAAATCTGTAGAGATGTTGTAAGATCGGAATCTGACTCATGTCAACAAACCCCTTCCATCTCCCATCCAGCTGGAGCCTATTCCTCAATATACAGGCAAATATAGCATGAAACAAAGTATATTGTCGGGAGAACACTCAGAGAATTACAGGCCAACGTCCAACGTACAACTTCAAGTTATTTTATCCAAAGCTTCTATGAAAATGTTTATTATAACATCTTTGATGATTCTTCATTCACTGAATAGTGAATTATACCATTTCTTAGTTTTGCCCTGAACTAAACAGCATAGCAATGAGTCATTGTTACTGGCCCTTAAAAGGTTTTAACATGAATAAACAATCATGTAGACACAAGTTTGATACAAGATGTTCAGTGTCACACTAGTGATACTGAAATTTAAAAAAAAAATGGATTTCATTTTCCTCTTTTCTGATGCGTGACGTTTCCTGATGCTCCTCGGGTGAACCTTGCATTTACAGTAGCATTCTCAGCGGGGTTACCATGCAGTAACATGTACATCCTTCAGAACAGCAGGTATTTCATCATTAGGATTTCGAAATTCTTTTTGTTCTTCTATCGTTGCCTCCACTGTACGGTGATTTGTCAAAGGAGCTTCAATGGAAGCGGCCTACCTGTCTTTACTAAGCAGCAGAAATCAAACACAAGTGACAAAATGCTTAAAAAGAAGTCATCTTGTCCCTGTTTTTCTCTCTATAGCACTTCTTCAAGCATCACTCTCTTATTCTTCATATCTTTTTTAGTAAAATACACTTTGCTGACCACTCTGCATATTTCTTTTTGTGCATTTTTTTTTTTTATTTTTGCGCCTCTTTACTTCCTAGAAAGTTGAGAGTTTGGGACTAAAGGAAAACATAAGTAATGCTTATCTATGGTGTTCTATGTCTTTTGAGTCTCTAGCAAGGATTTTTTTTGCCCACAGGACATACAGTGAGTACACACACACACACACACACACACACACACACACACACACACACACACACACACACACACACACACACTCATGGACACACAAACATACTGCAAAAACTCCCCCTGCCCTGCCAAAACAATGTCACCTTCTGATGTACTTAGAGGTAAAGACAACTGGGCCGTAACCTTGAATTACGTGTTTGTTTGCATGTGTATGTGTGTATGAGTGTGAGCAGCTATTGTTTTGTTATGTTTGAATGTGCGTCTGTGTGTGTAGGTGATTAATCAGAGCAGTATCTTTAGCAATGTCAGCGCAGGGATGATATATGAGAGCTGTAATGAAAAAAAACAAAGGCACACATACACAAGTAACAAATAAACAAATGTACACATGCACACTCGCTCACACAACTCAACAGTGTGCTTGCACCTGCAATAAATTTGATGGGAATAATAAATGAAGTACTTCTAATTGAGAGTCCAGTTCACACACATTATGCTGTACAACTAATTGCTATTTTGCGCAGGCTCTCACAGCTGCACACACACTCCCAGTCCAAATATACCCCCAAACTCAGTATGTCCAACACAAAACCATAGTTCAAGTTCATTTTGAACTCTGTTGTTGGAAATATTTGCAGCATCATTGTGTCATTATTTAAAGTTAAGTTTTTATAACTGTGTTCAGGAACAAAGACCACACCTTGAACCCACACACCCACACACCCTATCCGTTAACTTCCATCCATTTGTCTATCTCCCTTTTCTTTTCTCTCTTTCATTCAAATACAGGAACCACTGGGGCTCTACTCCCACAGAGTGATAAAGAGATGGTTCCCCCACTCCAACTCAACTCCCCCTAGTTCCTTCCCGTCTTCCTACGTCCATCTCAGAACTCCTCCATCCATCTACAACCCTGGTTTCTCCTCTCATCCTTTAGCCCTTCATCCTGCGACCCCCATCCCTTACACTCCATCACTCATCCCTTCATCCCTCACCCCTTCCCTCCATCCCTGATCCTTCCTACAGTACAGTACACCATCATGGTTCATCTTTATCCACAATATGCAATGAATTACTTCAGCAATTATCAACTGAACATTAAAAAAAATGGTCCCTTTTTTTAAATCTCATACGGATTCTCTTTTTCTCACAACCACACAACAAAGAGAGCCCAGTCTACCTTTTGACAGTCTGCAGATTCTTAACTAACCGCTGTCTTTCTGCCAAAATGGCACATGAAATAGTGTTTCTGTGCTTTAGCCGTGGAGGGCAGCTACTTAACTGAAGAATAACTGAGCGCACACAAGCACAGACAGACACAGTGCTCCTCAGTTCCTTTTTTTTTTTCCCGCAAGCAAAGAGACAATCACTCTTTGCTGACAGGCATTCTCCCACATGGAGAAACATTTATGCACACGCCCACACAATCTTGATTTCCCTGACACACTGACACACACACACACACACACACACACACTCTCAGAGCAACTTGTATTTGTCTATCAGAGTTTATGTCCCTGGGTCTGACCTGTTGTTTTTAAGGATGCTTTCTTGACTTTAGCAGTATCATCCCTAAAGCATTATCGCTATCCTCAGCCTTTGTGGTTTGTGTACAATTTAATCGTAATTGCATGCAGTTCGCTTGTTCACAATTTATCCCGTGTAAAGATGCCAACTGCCTCTGTCCAAACTATAAATTCAGTCCACCCACAGAGCTCTAAGTCTCCACAGTTAAAGACTTTCTGCATTATCGCATCCTAGGTGGATGGATTGTAATTATAGACCAATAGACCAAAACAGATCATTGTGCAGAATTAAAAAAAAGAATCCGCGTTAATGTGAAAATGTGAGTAGGAGCAAAAACAGACATCTTTTTTTAGCCTCACCATGTTTTAACTGCTGAAATATTTTAACAACTCCCCTCTGGACTATGTGGCATTTAATTAAAAGAAATATAAAATAGCATAAAATGTTAACAGTTGTCACTAATGAAAACATTTAGTCAAATAAGAGATATGCAAAATAAAATATGTTGTTATCAGCCTCCTGTGTTACTTAAACAAACACGAAAATAGCTGGTAAACCACGGCAGCTCCAGCACAATTGTGTTCTTCTCTAAAGTTTAAAATTTAATAAATTTGTTTCTTTTTCACTTTATGACAGCTAACATCCAGCTATTCCCAGTTTCCGCCATTATAATGGAAGTGCAGTCACAGAGAATGAGTGTAGCTCCTGTGGAGAATGGTAATTGCTTAAAATTGCAGCTTGACTTTGTAGGAAATACACTCAAATTTGTTACCATTTGATGGGGAGTTACAAAGTGGTGTGCATTTCCAACCAACAAATGCTTTTAAGTAACAATTATTCAATTAATCATATAGACTTTATAATATCAAAAAATGTATAATAACAATTAATCAAATAGCAACATGAAAATAATGTTCAAGTTGTCACTTGTAATGAGAATTATCAACTGACTTGTGAGTGTGAGCTCATTGTTTAGCAGCCTGGACCACAGTTTTACTGTTTTGGTTCAACTAGCTGGTGAACACAGTGGAAGATTAAGCAGCTGAGATTTCCCTCAGAACTTGATAAAAACTGAACTAAATGAGAATGAATATTGGACTTGCTCCATGCACCAGATGAGATAAACACAAATCCAACTTAATTATAGTCTTGCTCCATAACTGCTGGATGTGTAAATAAGCAACTTACAGGTGATGATATGTCAAGGTTGTGTTCACAACCTGTTTTCTGCCCTCCAAAGAGCCAAAATCAGCCAATGCAGGTTTAAATATTAATATGGCATCACAACTAAAATCACCATTAATATTACTCAGTTCCAATCCAGTTTATCTACAACTATTCAACTCTTTAAAAAAACAGCGAGTATTCACATTGGAGAATTTTGACATTTTTGTTTTCCTAAAGCCAATGACTCAAAACAATTCATGAATATTAAAATAGTTGCCGGGTTTATTTAATAGGTGACAACAAATCTATTAATCAACTAATTGTTGCAGTTTTAACTTCTCTTTGTCTGAATGCAGAACAGTATATGTGTGGCTGCCCCCTCATATCGTCCAAAACTGCCATATCTTACAAGAAAAGCATGTAGAAAAAGAAACATTTACTAGACAGCCTGTTCAGTCACATAAAACAATGTCAGAAGTAACCAGTATGTATTTTTACACATGTTTTAGTTTTCTAACCTCCTGCGTAAATATCAGTCTCCTCCTGTGGATCCCACCAAGTCTTGGAAAAAGTCTAGCAGCTCTATGCAGCAGCAAATGATGCTTAAATTGCTGAGAAATAACACAAGAGCCTTTTTATTCTGAAGAAAGGGTTCTGTCAGTCTGCGCTGAATGCAGTCCAAGTCCTCAAACCATTTAGATCTCATCATAAACATGGTTTCCCACTGCTATTCCCCAGAATGTTTGTGTGTGTGTGTATATATTGTTTTGTGATGTGTCTTTTCACAGTCTCAAGGAAGACTGAGTAGCTAAGAAGTGCTAAAAGCTTCTAATGCACTGGTGACAGGTTGCTTGTGTGTGTGTGTGTGTGTGTGTGTGTGTGTGTGTCCTGCTTCCCTGCAACATACTGTCACACTGCTGCCCACCGACCATGCCACATGTCACAACCACTTTCCTCTTGACTTGTCAGTCCGTGACATGTCATGCCACGGACTTGAACATGCACTTTCAAACGGTCACTCACGGCTTCAAATTCAAATTTTCAACTAATCTTATTTCACACAAAGACACACGCCCAGTTTTCAATCAGCGAGAGATCCGCTGCATACTGATTGATTGCTGCAAGGTCGAATGGAGAGGTGAAGAGAGGCAGAAAAAGAGAGCGAGGAGTGTTTTGTTCCCATGTGTGGCATTACTGGGTGATTATGGTGGTAATGACCCTGTAACTCTAACACCTGTCAACTGTACATACAGACAGGGTTATTGCTCTCCTTTCTCGCAATTTTCCCATCTTTATCTGTGTGGAGTGGCAATCTAAATCACTATAAGTCAAAATAAAGGTCTGGGGATACGTAAAGGAGGTCCAGAGAGTTTCTAGTAAAATTATTTTTACACCTATTAAATGGCGAAAAGGGTTACATTTCGCCTTATCATTTTCATACCAGTTCTATAGTTTAACACCACCTAACTTTTGGGTCTATTCGGAATATGAATAGACTTAAAAATCCTCAGTTTGCAGGTTACAAAAGTGTTAATTGGTAGGTAAAATGTGCCATCCCAGAGCAATATATTTCAAACTAAGTGCTGTGATGCTGCTCAACTGGCAGATTAAAAGTCTAAAAGTCTGGATGTACTGGGAAGCTATCAGCAGCTGACACTAGAAATCTGCGAGGTGAAAGTGTGTAAGTGTGAATGAAAGTGTGGCACGACTTTGCTGGAAAAGAACACTGCACTCAGCAAACACCTTTTTTGGACAAACGAGAAATAAACTGACAGCTAAAGTTCCAGTCCAGTCCAGCGAGAAGCAAAGGCTGAGAAAAACATGTCAGAATTCAGCCGATGCACGGCCCAGTTTGGCATTCATAGGCGACTGGCATGTTGTGTGAAATCTGGCCTCTATTGTTGATGGTATAATGGAACAAAATGTGATGATTAGGTTTGTGAATATGCATTTTGGGTCATCAATGGAATAAAATGAGCCTCTTACAACATGTGCAATGGCTCGGGAATTGCAGCCATACTGGGCAAATGTTCACCTCACAATTTATGTACAGCACAAACCTTCAGTGCAGAAAGGGTGCACTTTATGAAGCAAAGCAGGAAGTAAGGGTCAGGAGGTTGGGGTGGTCAATGGTGTGTAGCATGTCCGTCCTCCCTGTAGGAGACTAGAATTCAGCCTTGTATTAACTATGACCTTTTCCTTATCTTAACCGAGTGTTTAAGTTGCTAAAGGTCACCGTAGCTTAATGATGGTTCATCCATCCATCCATCCATCCATTATCTGTAACTGCTTATCCTTATCAGTGTTGCAGGGGACTGGAGTAGATCCCAGCTGACATTGGGCGAGAGGCGGTTACACCTTATGGGCAATTTAAGGTCACCAGTTACATTATTAAGTGCATGTCTTGAGACTGTGTGAGGAAGCCGGAGTACGCGGAGAGAACCCAATCAGACACGGGGAGAACATGCAAACTCCACACAGAAAGGACCCAGCCGAGGTTTGAAACAGGAACCTTCTTCATGAATCATTGTTCATTTACCAGAATAATGTTCCGATTTTTTAAAATACTGTGGTTCCCATGCTCAGATATTGTAAGAAGAATGTGAAAAACATTGACATAACAGAATGTCGTGGGCATAATCTGGCATTGGCCAGTGATAGAGTTGAAACTCTACAGAGTGACACTGTCAAGAGAAAGAATAGCTTTATGTTTGAACCGCACTAGACATTATCAAACATGATGACTATATAATAGAAAAAAATGTTTAATCTCTGGTGTAAAATAATTGCAGTGCAACAGGGTGAGACAAAAATGGATCTCACAGGTGAAGGAGGAGGAAGACAAAATTTGAATCTTAACATTGTCAATGTAGCTCATAAAGTCGATCTACAGCAGTGAGCATATTGTGTTTGTTTGTTTGTTTTTTCATGCATGTTCACCTTTATGTACATCTATATGCCACAGAAACAGACAACATTCTGACTTTAAATGAGTACTACAGCCATTTAGTACACAGTTGCCTAAGGTAAGGATTTAGTCTTAGTGCATGGAGTGCACGGTCCACCAGGTGAGCTACCAGTAGAATGAATGTTAAAGCATCAAAGCCTGAGGTGTCATGACTTTTAGTCCTGTGAAAGAGATATCTAACTAATGACTAGATGTGAAAAAATGCAGGAGCATTTTGCATTTGTTTAATAAACAGTGCAGTGTAGTGAACATCCATAAAAATCCACGGGACATTTAACCATGTTATAATCACCAAACGCCTCTGTAAATGAAGCTCCCATGTCTTCATCGAGGAGCTAATAAGGCTTTGTTTTGTGCGTGTGTGTGTGTGTGTGTGATTTGTTTGTCTGAATTTGTATGTGTGCCACCACGCGCTGATTCCCTCTCTCTCTCGTGTTGAAACATCTCAATTATGCCTCCGCACTTGTGTGTTTTCCCCTGTGTTGGTGTATTTGTGTGTCTGTGTGTGTGCTGATGTTATGTGGGATCCATTATGCCCCTGGTTTGTCAAGGAACACAGAGGCAGGGCTCACTGCCAAGAGTGAGACCTATCAAATCCATGTGTGTGTGTGTGTGTGTGTGTGTGTGTGTGTGTGTGTGTGTGTGTGTGTGTGCACTCAATGGGAAATTTATTCAGACTTAATCATGGGAATTGTAGGAAGGCAATTTGTTGTTTTCTATCAGATTTCCACCCAAATCATAATGAAATTAACAGGCGGGGGCACATTTAATAATTTATTCTAACAAGGGAGGTAACAAATGTGTGTGTTTACATGTTTGTGCACTCATTGAGGTATGAACGAAGGCAGAGCTCCTTCACAGTCAGGCCTCAGGCATTCATTGGCACCACAGCAGTATTTCTGAAGCTCTCTCACGCCCATCTGAAAAAACGATCTATACTGAATTTCAGCAACACTATTACACTCTGTCTGTATATGTCCTTCACTCTCTTTTTGTTTATCTATCTGTCTCTCTATTGGCATCATTATGACTCAAATGAAGAGGCTTGCTGGCAAAGTTAACCCACTGCCATATTCCCATTAGCAAACACACACACACACGCAGTAGGGGTATTTCGAGAATTGGCTGTGAAGCTGCTCCCAGCGTGCACACTGTGAACTGAATTGAGCTGTACAAACAGCATTTAAACAGTCAGACTAATACATATGTGTGTCTGTGTGTGTGTGTGTGTGTGTAGGTCTGTGTGTTTAATGTATTTGGAATTGAGACAAACATGGCTTTGTAGTGTTGAGTATTGAAGATCAATGAGTAAAGGAGATGAGGGACAGAAAAAGAGAGATTTTCAGAGAGAGTTGAGGGTTGAGGGGGAAGATAAAGAGAGTGACAAAATGGATCGAGACAGAGAAATGGAGAATGTGGAAAGTGAAGGGGGAAGAAGACGCAGGGTTTTGGCAAAGACAAATGAAGCAATCAAACAGCATGCTGCTAGGGCCCGAATTTTTTTTTTTTTAAATAAAAGTTCTGACAATTACTGAGATCAACCGGCAGAAAAAACTTCACTCGTCATGCCAGGGTAATAAAGACACAGTGAATTCTGATACTTAAAACAAAAATAAATAAATAAAAATCAGAAACAACCGCAACAAAAATCAAATGATTGATTTTGCTTCATTCAGAATCAATGCAGTCAAAAGAAAAAAGGAATTTTGCACAAGGGAGTGGAGTGGTTAGTCTTGTACTGATTAAATGTGGTAGTAAATACCACATTCAATGAGTACAAGACTTTGATCTCCCTTTAATTGTGAATTGAACATGTATGTACTTAAGTCAATCTCTCTGTTTGTGAATGTTACTAGAACCAAGAGGTGATTAGCATAGCTTAGCCTATAGCCTGGAAGCAGTGGGAAACAGCTAGCCTAGCTCTCTAAAGTTCAAAGCTGCATACCAGTACCTCCAAAGATGACTAATTACCTTTACATCTTTACTTTTTTTTTTTCATTTAATCAAACAAAGTGAGAGAATGATACATTCCGCTTTTGCTGAGTGTTATGTACGATAAGTATTTGTTGGTGACTAGCTTTCAGGCAGCCAGCGTATCAAAGCCAGGAAAGATATTTTATTTTATTTTACTTATTTGATTGATTGATGTGAAACATGTGAAGTTGAATTCACCTAATTGCTACTGTGGCTTCTTTGTCAACTGAAAACTATGTTGGCTGGACAGATGCACCACTCTCTACAAAATGACCCGCTTCTCCACTTTCTAACTAGAAGTCAGCTGACAGGAAGACATTGTCACATTGTTTTTCTTACTCCTTGCCACACATCGTCCTCTCTTCTTTTCTTTTGTGCCGTTCTTGCTCTCTCTTCTCTCCACACTCCTACACTCCGTGTCCCTACTCGTCCTCTTCCTGAGTGATGTGGTTGTGATGCACACTGTTACTCTTTCTAATTCAACCTCTTCTCTGCAGCTCTTCCTCCTCCTACATCCATCTATCCATCCATCCAACGTCCTCCCAAGTGACCAGCCCACTTCCTCTCCTCCTGTCACTCTATCCCTTCTTACATCCTTGTGCACTTTTCCCCCTAACACTCACACCTCCCGCCTCCTCTTCTCCCCTGAGACTTAACAAGCACCTTTTTCTCTCTTTCACACTTTCTTTTCTCTCCTTTCCCCTTATTGTTCTCTCTCCTTTTATCCAACCATTCCTCCTCTCAATTACCTTGTCTGGGCAGCATCTGGCTAGCCCTGGCCCAGTGTGTTTGTGTATGTGTGTGTGTGTGTGTAGGTAACCAGGTGTGTAGACTGTGTTGTGCTGGGTTCTTGTCATTCTGAATGCAACAGCTGCTAACAGATAACAAGTCACTGGCTTCCCAACAGGTTTGGAGACAAATTAGAAACGCAGTCACATTATTCAGTCAGGACCTTTCCTGTGTCACCCTGGGCTTCGTCTGAAACAAATGGCCACATTTGTTGGGGCTGAATAAAAACTATTTTATCGAGAGATATCAGAGAAAGAGCATCGGACATATAGACGATGACACAGCAGTCAGTACAGGGTTTAGGATCCCAGTTTCTTTGTTTGCTGATATTTCACATTTTATTTATTTTATTTGTTTTAAGTTTTTAAAATGTACCATGTCAACTCTTTGCCCTTGAATAACTAATTATAAATCTAATTTGCATATTAACCATATTAGAAGTGAACAACAGTGTTATTATCTAAGATGTGGCCAGTCTTGATTTTGCTTATAGCAGTGTAACAGGTAGTGTATACAAGTATGACACATTTTCATTTTCAACGTGTGTCACTTGTGCTTGCAATAACAAGTATATTATATATATAAGTGTATTATATATTGTATTTATTTATATTACATAAATTAATAGGAAATGGAAACAGACGATCTTTGCGTTTTAGAAAACACAACCAATGTAACGATATGTGGCCAACTGCAATAGGCTTTTTTCACTATTTTCATATGATCAGTCCGGAAAACAACTGGCAGCTTAATCAATAATAAAAATGAATGACTGAGTTGTAGTCAGGAACATAATAATACATAAATACAGCTGCAAAGTTTCACCAGACTAAAGACTTAATATAGTGCAATACAGAAATAGCTGTATCTTCAAAACTAAAAGACATTATATCACATGATTACTACCATTTTATTCAAAACAATTCAGTTTCAATAATATTCATGTTTTATGTTTGTATCTACCCATTAAGGCATATATAAGATATATATAATTTTAAAAAAAATTGTCATACATAGCCTCGTCTCTCAACTTGTTTACAAACAAATCTTGTGGTTCCACGCCAGACAGAAAAATATTGCTGAGCATACTAAATATATTTGTTCGTCATTAATTGGTTAATATTCTCACACAGTGTGGCAGGTAGAAGGGAAAGGTTTCAGTCTGACTGTGTTACAGTGAATGAATTTGATTAACAATGAACAGAATAAGTACCCTCTCTGGATTTGTGTCCTTTCCAGCGCTGAACAGACACTGAACTGATCCCTCATCCTGTGAAATGTCCTAATCTATCATCAGTGCCTGCAAAATCTTGTGATAATATACATAAACATCCTTCTGTTACGTGACTAACTAGGCTGTTTTGTGTCCCCACAGCAGAATTAGATTTAATATAACAAGGGACAGAAATGGCATAAGTGAATGCAAATTACCTCATTGTAGTACTGTAGGGCCCGCCTTCCCAAGTGACTGACTGCCAGCTGTGGAGCTGATGGTTGAAGGATGAAATGGAGAAAGACGATTAGGAAACCTGATAAGAAACTTCTCACAGGGTCTTTTAAAGCCCTTTCACTCTCTCTCTCTCTCTCACTTTACCTCCCTGCCTTTCTCTGCCATTCTCCTGGACTATTGAATAAACGATGAAATTCAATCTGGCTCCGCAATCACTCCAGTATTTTGTTTCCCTTCCTTTTTCAGCCTGTCTTACTGTCTCTCATTCTTATCACCGTGACTGAATAAAGGATGAGGTTGCAATGTTTTTCCTGCAATTGTTTGTCCTGCAATCTTTTTGATCTCGCTCACTTTTCTCTGTCTCCCTCCTCGAAATTTCTACTACATGACTACAGGGCTGAATATCTTCTCTAAAACCTTCTATAGCCTCAGTTAAAAAAAACATGTTTACTTGAAAAAAGGTACAACATCCACAGTACTATATGATTAAATACATCTTCAGCCTCTCTCCACACAGGGAGTGTTTTCAGTTCAGAGATCAGCATTACTTATGCGGGTTATGGCTATGGGTGCAAAACTATAGCACCAGTTTTAAAGTATTCAGTTATGTAAGTTATAAAAAAAAGGCAAGGTGAAGAAACCCAGCAGCAAAAACATTGTGTCTCTGAAAAATAAAACTCTTCCAGCAAAGTACAAAGTAGATTGTAGATCTGTATTAATTTCTCACTAGCTAAAGTAACTAGTTACATTATCTTAGCTAGAAATTGAAGGGTGTAACAGTTATAAAGCAAAGACATAAACCATGCTACAAAGGTCCATGGTCTGGAGTTGCACGTTTGGTAAGTTTCTGTGGTTTTGGTGCAGCAGTTGCAACTGTAGCATGCTGGCCAGCTAAGCTGCGCTCTATGGGAGCGTTTCCTGATTAGTTAAAATAAAAATTTACCAAAATCAGCGTCCAGCTGAAGCGGAAATTACCTGAATGTGTCTATTCGTGGAATGATACAAGGTGAGACAAGCAAAGAAGATTTTTCCCCCCAAACAAACACAATAACTAGGAGGTATGCATCAAACCAGGGCTCAAAAATTTAGGTCTGAACCAAACTGTGGATTTGTAGAATCCTGGTAGAAAATCTAGAAAACAAGATGTTGATATTCACTGTACTGGACCTGTACTGGATGTGCTCCAGTGTCAAAGCCAATCCCACTACAGAACCACTACAGCACTCCAACACAGATCACCACAGCAGTTTGCCGCTGATAAAGCACCTGAAGTCCCCAGTTCCGAGTTTCCTCACATTTGATAAAGCATCTGGATTGTCTGCTGAAGTACCAGAGCATCACTGCATTACTCACGGAATACAAAAGAGGCCCTGTGCTTGGATCTGATAAAACGTATCTGGGTGGAAAGCAGCACAGATGCTGCAGCTAAACTACTGCTGGCTGTGGATTTTCACAGGATAAACTCACCCTCAAGTCAGAAAGAGCCTGATTTCCAAAGCATCTGGCTTTCTACAGATAAGTAATGCCATGTATTTTGACTAGGAAGGAGCTGATATAGTTATTTATTTATTAACCTGAGTTAATATTTTTACACCCTGTGGATTTCCAGACATGGTTTGGTAGATGATGGCATGCTGTGCCTCTCATATCTAAAATCTCAATGTCTGTCATTGTTACTGCTAATATCATATAATATCCTATTGTCCCTGTCAATCCATCTGTCTGTCTCTTTCTTTGTATCACCCACGCTCCATCTCTCTCTCCATCTCTCTCTCCATTTCTTTCTCTATGTCTCTTGCTCTCCCTCTTTCCCTCTCTGTCCTCTTATCTGATGGAGTGAATAATTCATGTCTATTCTTCAAGGAGGCTCTTTGTTCTCCCCCCTAGTGTTTTCTTTTAGAGCACTTGGGATAGTATGTGTGTGTGTGTGTGTGTGTGTGTGTGTGTGTGTGTGTGTGTGTGTGTGACATTTGTGTGGTTGAATGAAGTTAAACTCATTCCAGATTCCTCTACTTTCACTTGGCACACACACACACACACACACACACATGCAGAGACACAGACACACACAGACACAGGGCAACTGCTTCAGTGACGCTATGTTTCTGAAAACAACCTCTTGTTCCTGCATCAGTTGTTTTTGTTCTTAGCGGAGCGACATTTCTGTCAGACAAGACAAGAGTGAATTCTGCATGCTTTTAAATGTGTGTGTGTGTGTGTGTGTGTGTCTCTGTGTCTGTGTGTTTTGTAGTGAATGTGCTTGCACATATAGGTACATACTGTGTATAATCCAAAAGAAGGTAGAAGTGTGAAAGCATGTAAAAGTGTGAATCACCATATTTTGCCTTCTGCGGTGTATTTGAGTAAAAGTGCGTGTCTGTGATCTCAAATTACCATTTTTATCAGTCTTCACCACAACACTTGAAAACAATGCTGTGTGTGTATGAGTGCGTATTATTGAAGATGACAGATCATAATAGTTTGGCATTTCCTTAAACCCTCTGTTGTGAATACTGATGTGCCCTGATTCTCTCTAACACACACACTTTTTTATATTCAAAACATGCTGAATTAGATGTCCAGTAAGATTTAGTGGCTCCATTTAGAGAATATGGCAAAAATGGAATATAATATGCATGTTTTCATTAGTGCATAATCACCTGAAACTAAGAATCATTATGTTTTTGTTACCTTAGGATGATATTTTTATCTCTACTAGATCTAGATGCCACCACGTTGAACCACCATGTTTCTACAGTAGCACAGAGAAATCAAACACAGGCTCCAGATAGGACCTTTTGTTTTTACATATTTCTCTGCTTCTATAGTTTCTTCTTCAAACTAAGGAGAGAATGAGGCGAGGGGGTTGCAATCTGCAACTACATCGCTACATGTCACTAAATCCTACGCACTGGTCCATTATTTAATTTGTTAAAACGTGATGTCTTTGCCATAGGGTGTGCATAATAACTCCCAGAGTTTTGTTCAGAATAATGTATTTATTAGCAACTGGGAGCAGGAAAAGCACTTTGACCAGTTACTCCATCAGAAATTCACAGGAAGAGGAGCACTCGTGTATCTGTTTTCAGTCACATGATGGGAATGTGATGTCCTCTTTATAAATCACTGCACATATCCTCATCACATGTGCAGACTCTCATGTGCATATGCTATTTCCTGTGAATCCCAAATATAATATTACTGCTACTACTACAGCATATAGAAAGGTAACTAACTAGTGTAAATACATTTTACGGTTATAGCAGATTAACTATATCAACCATAAATAGTATCAAATATCTAGGGTGAAATAATGAATAACTTCATGTACTGGAATTTGGTTTGCTTGACTGATTGTCAGCCTATCAGGAGTCAGCCGTGGTGTTTGTTCTTAGCTTGTTCTACCTCAGCTCCACTCCTTCCCTTTGATGAAATTTGGCTTTTATGTGGCTCTTTGGATGATTTTGAATTGCAAAAGATGTGGTCCTATGGGTGTATGACAGCCTCCTGGGGCCTGCAGAGTTATGATACTTGAGGGCCCAGGTTCAGACTTCAAAGGGATTGCAAAACCCATGTACTTTAGTTTACTGCTAATTAATGATGATGCATCTGAGTGATATCTTACCAGTCAACACGTTTTGCCGCTATATTCACACAGATTTATCATTTTACTCATCATGTTTGCCATTTTCACCAAAGGCAACACATCCAAAGTCATTACAGAACACAGTCAACACTTCAAAGACAGAATCATGTCGGCCATATTGGATCAAAACAAAACAAAATTAAATATCGACCCAAATTTTCTTTTGATATTGTCATGTTAGGCAGAGCTGGTCCAAATCACAGGCCACAACAAGAGGAATGAAACATAACAGCAACTGTGAATGTCACCATGCTAATGTTGAAGTAATTTCATGTATTAAAATTGGATTACTTATACAGTAAACAATTAACCGTTAGTTTGACAGAGTTACACGTTACTTGTGACTTTCAATACTGCTGCTGCAGCTTCTGAGTTGGACTTTCATGGATAGTTGGCCCTGCAGCTTTTCACTCATTTCAAAGTATTTTCGGTGTCTTTAAATGTTTTTGTCCCAGAGCAGTTGAGCTTGTTTCTCGTTTCCATCTGCCCCTCTAACTTGAGGGCACCATTTCTTGAGTATGATGTACATCAAATATGGCCACCATATGACTAAAGCAAATGTAATAGTCCACATACATATGGAGCTCACCAAGCATACCGACGGGCCCACGGCAATCATCAAGTGTTCTCGTCCACCACACAAAAGGTTGAGTTAATTTCTATTCTGCTGATTGGAATCATAGCCACTCCACCCGTCTATGGCCCAGAGCAAAAATGAATATTCATGCCAGTTTAAACCCTGTTCATGAATATTTATAATGGTTAACCCCAGATATGCAAATGAGTCAGCCAACCCAGATGGCTTCAGATTACAACATAATGATCACACACACACACACATACATGCATGGACAAACACACTCTCAAAGAAACAAGCTGTGATGTCTTTCTTCCGAAAGGCAAAGACAGCATGTCTCACATATCAGAGAGACAAAGTAGAGACAGGAGAGAGATTAGAAATGGGTGCACAATATAGTTGCTAAAAAACTCAAGTGGGGATGTGATATTGACACCAACAGAATGTGTCACTGAAAAGACAAATTTACTCAACAAACACTCACTTGTTGATACGCCAGGGAAGGGAAGAAATCAGGGTAAGTAAATACCTCTGAATGTAATTCACGCATGTTTAACCACGTCTGGCGTCGGTACTCAACAGTGGTTTATTGCATGATTGAATCGGTCCTCAAGGATTGCTGGCAGTGTTATGTTGCCAAAATCTTTCCCAGGTTCCTGAAGGACAAGTTAGGCTGATAACAACGATCCGATTAAATAAGATGAAATAAGATGCCATATAAACAAGTTAGATTAATGATAGTGTTGCCTACAGAACACTCTGAAATGATATCTTGGAATTCAAACCATTGAAATAGTTGGAACAAGACACTTGATTACTGTAAAACTGAACACAGATCTGTAACAGAATGCTTTGATATTTTAAACACACTGAATGGTACACAAACACACACAGAGCACCACCTGCTTGCCTGTTTGCACAGGCAAGTGCATGGAAAAGGTCCAATGTAAGTAAAAAGACTGAGAGCGGCAGCCTGCTAGCAGCTCTGTGAGGCTGTACTGCAAAGTAGTATGTTAGTCATTTATCCAAATGCTAACATCAGCATGCTAACAATGCCCACAATAACAATACAAGCACATTGATGTTTGGCAGGCATAATGTCTCACCGTGTTCACCAACATTGTTTAGCATATTAGCATGCTCAAATTTGCTAAATGTGACTTGAAATCAAAATTGTGAATTAAACTTGTTTTAAAGTTGACACAGACATATCTGAGAATGTTTCTTTTCCTTTTTTCCCAACCTCCACACTCACGCACACACACAATCCCAGGAACAAATCCTGCCTGGATACTGTAGGCACAATCAGATATTTCCTTTGAGCCAAAGCCTTGCTAACAAGCTTATCACACCACCATGTGCAGTTTGTGTGTTTGTGTGAGGTCCTATGCATGCCTGTTAATGTGCTACACATGACGATAATACAGGCGCACGCACAAATACACACATACACGCACAGCTGTACTTCTGCTCTGATGCAGGATTAAGGCCAACTAGCCTGTTGTCTGTAAGCTCGACATCACCTGAGAACACACACACACACATTAACACATAACTGTCTGTGACTCCACGCGTGTTTTATATTGCTAGCAATGCTTTTATAATACACAGCCTTCAAAGTAGCATCATTGCTATTGCGGCGCAGTGAAATCCAGCGAGATCCACGTAAAATCAAGCAGAAATCATCTGAAATGCACAAGTTACGCATTTTACCATGCTGTGCCTGAATGAAACAGCTGCAGTAGCTTCAGATCTGTTCCACTGTGCAGTCAGAATGAGGTCATGCTGAGCGACAAAGCTCAACTGGGTCACAGGCTGTGACTCCCTCTTTCTATAGATTCCCCTGCTCATCCTTTCTTTCTCACTCAGCGTTTTCTTCTCTGGACCTCCCACTGTCTCTACTGGCTGGCGGTGCCTCATTTGAGATGTTTTGGATCTTCATCCTGCAGGACACTCAGCATCTCCTCTTTTTTCTCTCTCTCTTCGTCTGTGTCTTTCCTTTCTCTTACAGTATCCGTGTGAATGGCATCCTTGTGAGGTTTTAATGGTGGACAGGATGTGTTCTGGCTCATGTCCACTCATTTTTGGCATCACTAGGAAGTTGCTTGAAATCCTGTTTGTTTACAATCTAACTATATTTTTGTTGTCCTGATACAGACAATATCTATCCCATCTATGTCTTTGTTCTTCCCTTTGGTAAACAAAATGCTGCCTGATTTCCTTAGACAACACCTGACCACACCCAGTCAGTGCAGCAATGCCTTTCCTCCATAAAACAGTGTGCATGGAGTTACTCTCTAATGAAGTTCAAGTGTCAGAGAGCCAGACGACACCATAAATGACAACAAAACAACGTGTCATCAACCATATCCTGGGAGCTGTTAGATACAGTATGTATATGTCCATGTACAGGTATCAGTTGTCTCATTATGCCTAGTCTGTCTCATGTTAATGTGCTGACTCATTGTGTGGTGTTGGTAAATGGGTTGAGTCATGCTTTCGCTTTAGTTCCCATAGGACAGCAGCGGTAATGTTGTACATCATTGTATCAACCCTTGCTGAGTGTGTGTGTGTGTGTGTGTGTGTGTGTGTGTGTATGTGTATGTGTAGATACTTGCCTACCTAAGTAGATGTTTTTCGTGACTGCTGTACTCTGTACCTGCAGTCTGTGAGAGCTCACAGAGAAGCAGCGAGTTCAAGAGTGTTTTATGAATCCACACTCTATTACCCTTACCCATTAATCACACCATATCCATCTCTTTCTGCACAGCAACATACAGCACACTATTGATACCGTTAGATAAGCGGATTGTAAGTCATGATATCAGACTTAAAGGGCCACTCAGCCAATTTCCGTTCTAATGTGGGGAAAGATGTGAAAATATGTATCTCAACGTGCCTCATTCTGCTTTCCTGTAGGGGAGACAAACTCATATAGCAGAGCATATGGACAAAAGCAAGTATATTTAACAGCTGACAGCTCATTATCAGGGACAAACAGTCCCTGAGGGTATAAATAGACACACACATACACAAACACACACAGACACACACTGTTCCGTTAGCTTATGCCATTGAGTTACAAAAGAGGTTTGAATGGAGAGAATCTGGTGCTTCATAGTAATTTGATTTACACGTATGCCATTGTACTAATTTGTAATGTGTGAAAACACACATTTTTGGGGAAATATTTCATTTGAATGAAAAAATATATAATAAACAAGTTTGTCATAGTAACATCATGGGTTCTCATGAGCACATACAGTAAAGGTCTAATTACAATGACAGATGACTAATTATGATTTATCATCTGCTGCCTTTGCTAGAGACAAATGGATTTCTTATCACAGGCCTGTTTAGACCCAGTTTGGTCTTCTTGGCTGATTGCTCTTTACTTAAAATACACATTAACACCACTCACTAATTGTTGATGTCACAGGATGAAAGATATTTACTAATGAAACTGAAAAATCACTCATGTCACTAGCTAAAAATGTTAGTCTCTATACATGAGTAAACAAATGAATAGTACCCAGTAGAGTATTGGACCACTAATAGCACAGTCATTGTTTTTATGAGTTTGTTTGAATTGGATGGACATCCATGCACAGGCAAATGCACTCTGCTGAGGTGATCCACAATACTGCTGATAGTTTCACGCTGTTTCACTGACAATTGGTGGCAGTAACGGGTAAACAAACGTAGTAATGCAACAACAAATGTATGGAATGTGACAACTGCAAACGAGCAAACATGGATGTAATAAATATAGATTTCTTCCAAAAATCAGCAGGAACAGAATTCACTGTATGTGTATTGGGTATAAAATATGCACAATACATTGTGGTGAGAAACTGTGAATGCAAGTATCTGTTTGTTTACTTTAAAAAATAAAATGCCATACGATATCTTTAATTCTTCATTTTGTTTAAATATTAATGCACACAGTCTTCAGGAAAATATACTTCTTTGTCTATATGTGCATATATCTACTGCACTATAATCCCCAGCTTGCTGTAAATGGATTTAAAGAACCAATCTTTAACCAACAGTTAAAAGGTCAAACTCCCGTATGACACATGAAGTAGCTATGTAGTATGAATAGTGAAAAGTATATCTGCTGTTATCTGGTCATCAGGTCATTGCAAAAAGGTATTAAATGTGGTTGGATTGGCGTACAGGCCCGGGGTCATCTTTCCTTTGATGATATCAAAGGAAAGATGCTATTGTGATATCTGGGGTGTGCAAGGTGGGACCCGGTGCCTCTAAGGAAGGGGGCTCATCTCATATAGCTTGACAGTAAAGCAACACAAAAAATAGGACTGCGAAGGAAATAGTCACCAGGATCAGTACGGTCAAGTTGTTTTAAGCACTGCTACTTGAGACTCAATACCTGGATGAAAGTAATACATCACTGGACCTACCTGCAGTCTTTTACTCTGATATTGCATCCTCTTATCTGTAGATATGTTGGAGGAGTTATTCCCAATCTAATTCATCCTCAAACAAACAGCTCAATATCACATCCATTTAATCTGCTCATGGGTTCTATCCCCCAGCAGTCAGTTGTTGTTATTGAAAAAAAAAAAAAAAAAAAATAATAATAATAATAATAATAATAATAATAATAATAATATATATATATATATATATATATATATATATATATATATATATATATATATATATATATATATATATATATATATATTAACTGGGTTGCTCAACATCATAAGAGTATTCTCTAAATTTGCAGAATTTACTGGCAACTGCCTCAATCCATGTCAATATCCTTCAGCCAAATATATTAAGTCATCAGATTTTGGAGTGGTTGTTGGTGAGTAGCAGCTTGCTGAGCTCAGGTTAGTGCCAGAAAAGAATAAAACATGAATATACTGCCAGCAGCTCGGCTTAGCTGGCTGCTTTTTATAGTATCTGGTGTAAAGACTAGATAAGTGGGATGCAGTGATTTGTTTACCCTGCTTGTAAAGCAAAAACTAATACTTAACTAGCGAGTGAACAGTAGATTTGATTTTAAATGAAAGACACCATAAAACAGTATCAGAGGTGATGTGGAACATAAATGGTGTGACAGCTTTATTATATTGTTAATAATTCCACCAAGGCACCAAAGAAAAATATATAGGCCTACTAATATACCTATTACATCTTTATTTGAGTTATCAGTATAATGATTGATCAAATCAAAGACCCTAATCTATCATGTTTCATGGTATTTTTTTTCTTCTTTCATGTAAATACATTTATCTTCTATACTATCGTAGCTGCTAGTATGACATCATGACAGCATGGATGACAAATAGTTTAGTGTTTAATGAGACACACATCAATGCAATCTCCTCAGTTTGGATCACTGGACACAAAGACAAAGACTTGAGAGTGAATAGCAGTCTATACAGTGCTGAACATGTACCAATAGCTAGCGCCTGCTGTGTAGCGTTAATCTCTGTGTGAACAGATGGCATGCGCTAACAAGCTAGGCTAAATGTAGCTATGCTGGCACGGGCCAAGACTGATCTCTGACTTCCTGATCCCAAGCCTCTTAATTAAATGCACCATTTAATCTTTTCAGTTTTCAGTCCGCCTACTGTTCCAAAAAACGACACCATTCATCACTGATGACCTGCTCAATCCTGGTGATTAGAACGTCACAGAATTGAAGCAATTGGAATGAAAGAAAGCATCACATTTACAGGCAGTGTTCATAAGAAATGTAAATAAATAATCATCATTACCAGTGGCTATGTTGTTGTTGTTACTGATAACTATTAACAATATGTAATATTTTCTCTCATATTTCCCCCTGTTTTCAGAACTGTTAGTTCCACACTAAGTAATATGTCCACAAATCCATAAAATACCACATAAAGTGAACAACCTTAGTGAGACAGTGCTATACATCGCGATATTGATGGACCCATAACTGAGGATAAATGGCTGCGTAAAACAAGGATACATGTTTTATATGGACGTTTACACAGAATTTCATAAAACACACTGCCAGAGATCCATGTATCTTGACATGTCCATGATCCTTTATAAACCCTGCAGTTATATGGAGCATCTTGTTATTTAACTAATACAAAACTATACAGCGCTTGGTGTTGGGACTGAAATTGCAGGTAGAAGGGTCAACATTGTTCACACATTATGTCTGTTAATTTTAACTGTCCATGGTCCTGAAATGTCTATTGTAACTGCCCATGGTTCTGAAATGTCTATTGTAACTGCCCATGGTCCTGAAATGTCTATTGTAACTGTCCATGGTCCTGAAATGTCTATTGTAACTGTCCATGGTCCTGAAATGTCTATTGTAACTGTCCATGGTCCTGAAAAGTCTACGTCAAGCTGTACTGCATATTGTAGCTATCCAAGGTCCTGAAATGTCTCCTTCAAGTTGTAGTGCATGCTGTAGCTGTCCATGATGCTGCCTGATTTACTCTGCGACATTGAGCTGTCCCATGACATTTCTACCGCAAGCTAAAACAGCATATTGTAGTTTTCATCTCTTAGTTGGTAAAATCTGTTGGTCTTTTTGCTAAAACATAACTACTTATTCTACACAACAGCTTTAATTTCAGGGTGTTTACAACCACATCTGATGAACAGTCGAACAGTCTAAATCTAGAAACTTTAGCCCTCATGTGCTAATAATATATGTATAATGAATGAAGTGAATCTGACTGATAACTTAAAAGATCCAATATGAGATATAACACATAATTCATTACCTTAAGGCTCCAACTATTACAACCACAGCTGCAAGTCTTAAGAAGGCAGGAGAGGTTTTTATTGTTTTTATTCCTTATTTAACCTGACAAGTTGACAATGCACTGTTATTTATGGCAATGGCCTAGGGGAGTAGTTTCTAAAGAGAGGCAAACACACACATAGGCTGCACACATACAAACTCACACCTAGATTTGGCCCACCAATGTAATGTTGTATAATATATGTAATATTGTCTCTATATGCAATAATTGTATGTAGTTGATGCTTTTATGACTGGATTTTAATCTACCATGGTGGAAAGGAATGAGACTGAAGGGAGAATGGACTGTAGAGTAATTAACCATTTTAAACGATTCTATACTTTCACATTGTGTGTAAGAGCTCTCCAGTCTTTGGCAGTGGAGAGTGGTGTTTATATTTCATGCCAAGTATTTTTTTTTTTTTTTTTTGTTTGGTCTCCTGCTGGCTGATTTTTCTCCATGGTTTTAAACAGAGCAATAACACTTTTGCAGATAAGAGTTTATCCAACATATGTAGAATCAAACAGTGTTCAACACAACCTGTAATCCTGAGCTCTTAGAAAACAATGTATAACCCCGATCTGTGTTTACATAACATACTTGTTGAAAGATAAAAATCTTTTTTTTTTTTGTGCAAGACACTAAACTGACACCATATAATGGACGGTGAGCATAACATGTTGGTTTGGCACAACATACAAATGCAGCTCTGCAGAAAACCCAGACCACACACATTTGTCAGCATGCTTTGCTATCAGAGGTTGAGGGCTCACAGGCATCTCAAGTTGCACAAACTCAGCAAGTCTGTCAGCTGTTCTATAGGCAGAGAACGGTAAGGATGTATACGGTAAACGCTTACTGGGAGGCCACGAAATGCAGATAACACTAAACTCACTGTATTATAGTTCAGATAATGTTTACCTCGATGTGCAAGAGGATAGATTGCTTGTAAGTTTGTCCACCAGTCTGATCCTGCTATGGCTGTCTCCAAAGGGAATGTCACAATAATTTCAAATGAAAATACTACAAAGCATCTCTCACAGTATATAAAACGCTTCCCTGGCACTGATGTTTCACACATCTCACCCTTGGGATTTTTTTCAAAAGGCAACTGTACTGTGGGATTTGGTAATCTAAAGCACTGTTTCATGGAGTGTGGGCCACTTTTGTAGATGATGTAGTGTCATGTCTGGCTGTGGAATCATGTGGCGAAAACTATGTTGCAATATTTATAATTAGTGCTGAGATGACAGCAAAACCAGGCTTGCATCACAAATTAAAATTTCAGAATTTCCTCTCAGTGTTCTCTGTCTCCTTGCACTGAGACAGATAAACATCAACCGACCATGAAAGCTGCTCTTTAACCTACAGCAGAGCAAGTGGAAGTGAAATTGCCTATGACATGATGTAACACCCTTTGAAATCATTCAAGCTCAGTCAGCCTACTGAGTGCAGATAGAGCCAATCCTTGTAGCACCAAGCATGCCCCTCCACATACTGGGATTATTAGACAGTGTTAAAATCACCTATCAGTTCTGAGTTTCTGATAAAAAAAAAAAAAAATGAATGTAAAGTGTTCTTGTTTCTGAATTTTCCCGTATTTAATCTGGAACTGTTGATTGTACAGACAAATGCATTTTTTCGGACATTCCTCAAAGGTTTTTCCCACTAGTGACTTAGCCATTTTATCTCTTTGGGTGTCTAAAAATATTAAAAAAAAGAGTTTAATAAGGTGCAATCACCCTCTGGTTAACCTTGCTATGATCTGTAATATGCAGCCTGTGAAGAGGGATCACAAGAAGCTACACTGTAGCTTTGTTTGAAGGGTTGACAAGCCATGGTTGGAATGTACTGATTTAAAATGCTGTAGAAATGTTCTTCCTTTATTTCTTGTTTATGAGACAGAGGTTGACACTCTTTTATTTATGCTTCTCAATTACCATAATTTATAGACAGGCAGACAGACAGGTAGCCAGATGCAATGGGATTGTGGGATATGATCCAGAAGTCTGCGTGTATTGTGTGACGTTCACCCACAGTTAATCTGTCCTGAACACAGCTCATTATCACCCAATGCGTCTCACATCTGTCATGTCATCCACTCCTCACGCGCAAACCACACCATACAAACACACACACAGACACACACAGACACACAACACACACACACGCACACACACACACACACACACACACACACACACACACACATACATCTTCCTTGCTGGCTTCCTAATGCAGAATCTAGGGTCAGACATGTCACATGTGATGATGAAGCAGCAGGTGTGCAGAGAAAGGGGGAGATGTTGGTGACAAGAAAGAAAGAAAGAAAGAAAGAAAGAAAGAAAGAAAGAAAGAAAGAAAGAAAGAAAGAGTGTGAAGGAGAAACTATGGTGGCTGTGAATCAAGCAAGAGAGTTTTCCAAAGTACCGGGTTAGTCAGGTGAGGCCAACTAAAAGTAGAAGGCAAGAAACCTTGATTCTGGCTGTGTTAAAAATGGAATGAAATACCACTGAGACAGCAGTAATAATGTTGTTTAACTCACCATCAATAACTAATTCCAAATCAAAAAGAATACAGTGACTTTGTGAAAGGCTTAACATCCTATGTCGGGCCCCCCAGGGTCTCTCTGAAACGTGGCGGTAGCTCCAGGGGGAACAAAGGCTTTCCCTTTGGACTCATTCAGATGCAAAAACACTTAAGTTGGGGTTATTAAGCTACAAGGGAATGTCAAACTACTGGGAATAATGTGGAAAGCAAGGGATTTTTTCATATCAAAGAAGAAGCACAAAAGAAGATGAGGACCCAAGATTTAACCCTGAGGTACTCCATAGCTGAGATGCTGATGTGGAAATATATATATATATATATATATATATATATATATATATATATATATATATATATATATATATATATATATATATATATATTGATATTGATTGATACTGACATTGATATAGTAAATTTCCTAGAAGTTCAATGGAGAAATTATTTATGCATAAAATAACCAGAAACGAGTATCTGTTTTTGAATAATGAAGCAAATGATATACTTGGCAAATCAATGTACATTGTGACACATTGTTGCAAAAATTACTGGTCTATTGCCAGCAGAAATATTGAAGGGAAAGAGCCACAATGGCATAAATGGTAAATCAAAGTCTGAGACTGAAAAATTTTCCATATCATTGTATGTTTATGAACTACCATTTGTGACACTGGCAAGTGTCAAACTGGCACTTCTAGTTGTATAAGAAATATTTTTTCCATGGAATATCTTTTCGGAAATGCTGAACAGGAATGGTGAGGTCAGTATCAATACAGGCAGTGACTAATGAGTTAGCAAACCAAAATAACATAACATATCACATTCCTCTGAGTACAGATTCTCTGTTTCTCGGAATTGAGCCCTGGACATTTTTCTGGGCGGCGTCATGTGAAAGGTTCAGTCCACGTTGTCAGTCATTCGTGTTTCAGTGGATGGTTGGGTGAGTAATGGAGAAAGAAAGGAGGTTTGTCTTTGTTTTCCCTTTCAGACTCACTGATAGCGTTTTAAGGACATATTGTTTTAGTTGCAAATGACTACACACACACACACACCTACACACACACTCACATAATTTCAGTCACCCGCAGAATCAATCCAGATGTCACAGTGTCAGGCCAGCTTCCTATAAGGCCAGCCTTGCCTCTCTGCTGCTAATAGGAAATGTTCCCTAACATCTGTGGTCTCCATCCCTCTCTCTCACTCTCTATTCTCGCTGCTTCCTCTCTCTCTCTCTCTCTCTCTCTCTCTCTCTCTCTCTCTCTCTCTCTCTTTCTCTGTGTCTCTGAGCAGTAGAATAAATTGAATTAGAGCTCCACCACACACTCCACAGGATCCTGCAGCCCTCTGTCAGATAACTAAACAGTGTGAGGAGAGACAGAGGGGGACTTGCAGAGAGATAAACAGAGGGCAAGTAGAAAGACGGTATAATAAAAATCCACCCCTGCCCTTATAAACAATAAAGAACAGTCCTTACACCCTCTTTACTACAGCCTGATAAGAGGCAACACATTTTTATTATATATATATTTTATTTTTTTTTCAGCATTGTGCAGTTGAATGAGAGAAAATAATTGAGAGAGAGGGGAAAATAACCTTCAGCCTTCACTATGCACACCATTATAGAATAAGAAGTGATCTTTCATTATCAAGATAGCAGCACACACTCATACAGTCATACTGTGGATCAGATGTTTATCTTTAAGTTCTGTAAACTAGTCATTTGGCACGAACGCCACTCCAGCATATTAAAACTAAAAAACTAAGTGGAAGTCAGGAGCATCTTCAAAGTAAAACACCATCTTACATTTCCTGGTGAAAAGCTAAAAAAAAACACAATCTGTCACACAAATGCATCACCATTCATCCTGAACCTAATGGCACGGCAAAACACTCCTTTTAGACGTAAATAGGAGGTTAAACACAACTAAAATGGACTGAAAATCACCAGTTCATCTCGCTCGCTCAGTCACCCACGCTCTTTTTCTAGAGCCAGGGATGCATTTGCATAATGCCTCCATATCCACGGGCCATTAGCACCAGCATGAGTGGCTCGTGTGCATAAATTTATTGCCTTGATCAATCAATGTGAGCTACTGTACCGGTACAAACCGATGAAACTCCAATCCAGGAAAAGATAGAACCAAAATAAAAATGTGTCATGACATGTTACAGTCCTAAACTAGACCCTCATTGGAAAAAGGTTTGATTAAAATGGTAAACTGTAAATTGAGATAATTTCAACTGACTGACTGGACATTTTCTGAGGACCCCATAGAACCCAGACCTGTGTCAACAGAAGACACTTTGATGTCAAGTGGTATAAAAGTAGATGTTGCTGCTTTCTGTGCTCAGAAAACTGTTTTTTTAAGGTGGTATTAGCTTCAATAGAACACCACAATAAAGCATACAATTCTTACTACATACCTTCTCAAGTCACTTTACATTAAAACCAAACTCAGAGTCAGCCACATCACACACAGACAGACTACCTTACAGCATATAGCATAAAAAAACTGTTTATTTTATTTACTGGGACAAGCCTCATAGATGTCTTGCTACATTTGATGTATTACCCCCCTCATAAAGAACACATCCTAGCTCAAGGACCAAGCAGAATTCAAAACCCAGAATACAAATTCATGAAACAAAGAATCGATAGGACATTTTTATATGTATCTGAAAGACTTCCATTTTGTCTTAGCTCCAATTTCATTCTGTGGGGTGGAGGCAATATAAAACCTTGCATCCATTCAATATTGAATATATGAAGCAAGAACCCATTTGAGATGTTTGACCATACAAACTGAAACGGGCGGAGACAATCAATTCATATATATAGGACAACATATAGTACAATATTATCTATTTTAAGCTTTTTAAGTGGCTTTTATTTTCTACTGTTTCTTTTAAAAATGCATGGCTTGAGCACATTCTTTCACACAAACCAAATTCATCAAATTCAACAGGATGTTTTGAACAACCATGGTTCTGGTGCTGCAAGGGCAGCTAAGAATAGCTTCCATTAACACAAAGACAAGAGAAAAAGTACAAACATACAAATAAAGTCCTTCCTTTTTTAAAATAAATGCCACAAACAATGAACCCTGAATGTGTTTAACTATAATATGTGACTATGCAAAGCATTATTCATTCATCTACATCCACACTTTCAAAGTCAGTGTAGACTAACAGTGACTGAAACAAACTGGACAGCTCCATTTTTTGTGGTGGTGTTCAACAGAACTGCACTGGACCCTGTTCCATTCACCGGTGTCATATATCCTGAATCTATACCGAGGCACGCACGCACACACGCACACACACACACACACACAAAAAAAACACATGAAATGCGAAAACTCCATCATCATCTAGCTTTCTGCCAACAAGGTGTAGGACTGGGGTTCAGTTACGCACGCACGCACACACACAACAAACACAGATGCATGTTATATTTTGTTATAAAGCCGACAGTCGCATACGTAAAGTGTGTAACATCTCTCTCTCTCTCTCTCTCTCTCTCTCTCTCTCTCTCTCTCTCTCTCTCTTGAGGTGTAGTGTGTAGGGCAAAAACAGCGGGCCGCGGCGCAGTGTTTTGTGCGTGTGCACCTTAATAACTCGCCACCTTCAAAGGCTGCTAAAATGATCCTGTAGCCTTCATGACCATTTAAAGTGGCTCGGCGCGCAAGGCACAAGTTCTCTCTCTCTCTCTCTCTCTCTCTCTCTCTCTCTCTCTCTCTCTCTCTTTGTGCGGCACTAACACGCACTTCCGTGTACGCGTTACACACGCACACACACACACACACACACACACTGACGTTTGTTCTGATAGGTGCAGAGCTGCTGAAATTTAGACTACTGAAACTAGCCTATGTCTGGATCCTCCGACCACCGTCTCGGATCTCACGTACAGAAAGAGAGAGAGAGAGAGAGAGAGAGAGAGAGAGAGAGAGAGAGAGAGAAGAGAGAGCGAGCTTCTATAACTTATACCGGGCTCAATTTTGACCTTGCAATGTTCTCAGAGCAGATTTCCCCCCCCTCTCTCTCTGCACACCCACCCAGCAACGATATCCAAATACACCCCCTCCACCCTCTCCAGCCCCCTACCCGCCCGATTTCAGCATTCAGACCAAATGTCTGTGCAATGAAATCTTGAAATAACAACCCAAGCCCCCTTTTTTACCCCTCAAACAAACAAAAAAACAAAACAAAAACAAAACAAAAAACACCTCTGCTGCTCTAACAGACGCAGTCAGAAAGAAAGACTTAGGAGAAAGAGGGACGTGAATAGACAGGGGGTGGGGAGGATGGAGTGGATGGGGGGGTCATTATTACCCGTCATTATGCACGTCTAAAAAGAAATAAAGGAGTTTAAACTTTACCTCTTTCCGGATGTTACAGTTCCTTCGTTCACCGAGCGTCAGGGCGCAATTATCTTCCCAAATCCCATAATTAGAATGATAGTGTTTATAACTCCACACAAATATGTTCCAGATAAGAGAATATGCCCCATATATGTGCGCACCGAGGTAAGTATGCGTGATATCCTTTGGGTGGCTGTAAATTCCGTACGGGTTTATAGTTCAATCCTGTCTTCCAGAGGGGTGCGTCCGTTTTGCATTCTCACAGCGCCCGACGACTACATCCTCCTCTTCTCCCTCCTCTCTCTTTCTCTCTCTCCCCCGTCTCTTTCTCCCGGTTTCATCCCTCCATCAGCGGGGTGAGAGAACAATCCCATCCGAGAGAAACTGAAATGATCCCCCCACCCTCCTCCTTCTGTCCTCTCCGGTCAATTGCTTATTTCTTCTCTTTTTCTCCTCTTGTGCCTCCTTCTTTTTTTTTTTTTTTGCCCCCTCCTCCTTTGCCACCGGTCGCTTGTCCTCGTGCAGGTGAGATTGGGTGAATTCTACTACAAGAGAAAAAAAATATCCCAGGTAATAAAAGGGCGGAAAAGTCTAATTATTCCAGTAAAACATCCCCGCAGGTTCGGCAGAGTTTGATGGTTGTTAAACACTCCTGAAGATTCACAGTATCTTCCTCGGTTTGTTGGAGACCGTTAAACCTTTGTAATAACGGATTTTTGGGATTTTTCACTTCACAGTCGCGAGCTTCTCTCTCTCTCTCTCTCTCTCTCTCTCTCTCTCTCCCAGTCTGTGTTTACGTCGCTCACCCTCTGTTAAGTCGACTCCGTGCGTCTCCTCTGCAGTCTGGAGTAGATTGAATAAGAAGATAAAAATATTAAAATAAAGTAAATTGAAATAAAAAAAATAAATAAAACCGAGGTAACGTCCCGGTAAAGCTGTCGTCCGGTCACTCACACCGGAATAAAGACAGTCCAGTACCGCTGATCCTCTCTCCTCCTCGCCGGGCGCTTCTCCCGCACCGTTAATCCATACAGCGCAGCGGGCATGACAACTCTAAGGTTTAAGCAACTAAAACACTACGACTTCCTGGTGCAGTTTTCAAAATAAAACCCATCTATTGGGCACTATATTATGAATCTATAATCTGTAAATGGGACGTCATGGTGGTGCCAGCTGGCTTCCTCCTACAATCCAAAGACATGCAGCTGAATTGGTGACTCTAAATTATCCATTGGTGTGAATGTTGTTGTTTGTGTCTATGTGTCAGCCCTGTGATGAACTAACAACTCTGTCCGGTGTAACCCACCTCTTGCACAATGTCAGGTGGGATCAGCTCCAGCCCCCCTCTGACCCTGATAAGGATAAGCGGGTATGGAAAATGGACAAATAAGCTGTAAATAATACATACTGCCTCTTTCATGCATTATTTATGCACACATATCACCCCAGAGGAGCACATGAAGGGTCTGGTTATCTTATCTGCATGTCCCCAGGGCTCCAGAGCCCCCAAAAGCTCCACTGTATGTAAGCGGAAATGTGATTAATTGTAAATATGTATGAAGACATAGACCATTAAAGTACAATATCAACTTTAATTGAAATGTCCATGTAGGTTTTGCATGAACCTATTCTTGGGACCACGTCCCTTTCATTATCCAGGTTTATGTTGTGCTCTCAAGCATGAATATTTATATACAAGGAAGTAAATTAATGAATAAAAAGATGGCGTCAGGAGTCCAAAGAGGCCCACAGATCATCTTTGTCCCAGAAGTGGATAATTCTTGGCATGCATTTATTCACTAACACTGAATTGGTTAGTTGGTTAGTCTAAATAGTGTAAAAAAAAAATAATTTAAACATTTATATTGTATTGCTTCTGCATGTTTTACAAGTCAAGTTAAATCCCGTCAGACCATCAACAGGCCAAGTCACGAATACAAAATTTTTAAAAAATGAATCTTTGTGGTCAAACAACTGATGCCAGTTTACAGTGCACACATCTAGAAACCATGTCAAATTGACACAAAACAAATATCAAACTATCATTTTCACAGATATCCTGTTTTTATAGATTATGATGCTTTCAAATTTGTTAGACATGCTGAATAATCTGCTCTCCATTTAGCTTTAGTCTTGTATCATCAATAAAAGAGGGAGAATAAATGAGCACGAGAGGGATAGGGGGGTAGACTAAACCCAACCCTGTGCCTTAGAAAGGCTTTTATTTTGAAGTAAAAATGACCTTATTTCCGGGCTCCACCTTAATAACCCCGTCTCACTTGACGCAGTTTAAAGTCTGCTGAATGGAAGTTGTTGAAATCCCTCGTATTCAATGTGTGGCGCGCTGTAGCAGCCTCCACCCTGCCTCTGCAGCCACATATCAAAAAACAAAACAAAAAAAAAAACACTTTTTTTAACTCAATGTGCATCGTCGTTTACAAAAAAAAAAAAATGGAGCAGTGCGAGAAATTGGGGAGAAAGTGTAGCTGCCATCCTTTTCTGGCTCATTTGGAACTGTAAAGCACCGTCACACCTGATATATAGTCCTACCACCTCCACACGATTACATTTTCTCAACCACCTTCTTCTCTGGCTTTTGAGGAAGCGTTATGAATTAGAGGGTGACATGGACTACTGACTGTCTCTGCTGTTGTACAGAGTATTATAAACGGTTTGAGAGAGATGACAGAGGAGAGGAGAGTGAGGAGGGGATAAATCCCCATGTAGTTTGTGAATGGGATTCTGCATTAGGCCCACATTTAATGCCTATAAGAGAGGTAAAAGAGAGGTTTTTTTTTTTTCTTTCAATTAACAAGGTTTTGGGAAAGGTATTGCAAATTGTGGCAGTCATAAAATCTTGTATTCATGACACTGAAAGGCAAAGCTAACAAAATGCAAATGATGGTTTGAAAGCTAAAATAACATTTTGTAATACATTGTCTCCAGACTTTTAGATTTCTTTTAAGGTTGCATCTGATATCAGATTCAGGTTCACACGGGTTTATTAAGCATGCATATGATATCTCAGACATCAGAGAGACCAGATCAGCTCCCAGTGCCATAAAAGACAAAAGTGCATATATATTGGGTTTCTGCAGGGCACTGATAAGCCTGATGGTTGTCTGTGGAAGCAGAGGCTGGAAGCTCTATAATTTAGGTCTGTAGACCAGGAGGGAATTTCTAAGGAGGGTCAAGTGAACAAAACATTGTTAACTCCATTTCCCAGCAAGGGAAATATAACCCTGGTGCTTTATAAATGCATTTCAATGTGGAGCAGGATGTTGCTGGCAAAGTGCATGGTGTTTTGGTTCTAGACGAAATAATTATGTTAAGTAAAATAAATGTGTGGCTCATTATCTTTATTTTGATCTCAATCAATTTTTCTGATTGACCTTTCTTTCTTTCTTTTTTTCAATTGTAGAACCATGACACATGAATGGCATTGACATTTAAATTCATTTATTATTGGTAAGCCATCACCAGGGAATCAATAACTGTAAAAGCAATGTTTGACATTGTATGGTTCATATACTGATCTGATTGAATCCAGCTAGGATTAGACTGTATAAAATCAGCCATAAAAGAACAGAGAGAATCTTATAAGTGGCATGAATGAGCTGCATGAACGTTGAACAGTGGAGCATAATAAATATTTAACTGAAGTTATAGCATGTTATCTCACATGTAGCGGATGACAAGAGAGAAAATACAATACATGCATGCTAGTTTGGTTAGGTTGTTCGTGCAATGTGTAGGTTGTAGAGTATGTAATGGAAAATGCATTTTTTATTTGATTATTATATCCTTCTTAAATGTGAACATATCTGAACAAAACGTGATTGGAAACCCTGCAACATGTGGCCAGTGTTACCTCAGCAGCCACAGAATGATTGTTCATGACAATAAACCAGCGTAATCCAACCTTCAGGCTACTGCCGCTGCCAATCAGTTTATTGATTAGCTCTTAACAGCTGTTAAAGTCATTGAGACGTTGTCAGGTGGCTGCTAGGATAGCTCCCTACTGAAATCACTATTCATTTGATGGCTGACCATTCATAAATTCGAAAGCGATCTGCGATTGGTTAACCATTTAAAGCCTAATCAATGTTTTTTTCAAGTTGCATCTCAGTTTAGTGACAAAATCAATCCTGAAATACCACTTTGTTGCAGTTGAGGGACATTCGGGTGCAATAAATGGTATTTTTATTGTTTTACAGTCCCATAGCATTGAGTGACCATAGTAGTCTGCAGGGGCTTGATAGAATTGTTGATCACCAGTCACTCAACAATCTCTCGACCCTGTGCAGAGATTTTCACCTTTAAGTATCCACCTCACAGCTTTATATTTACTCTGGGAGCTGACGGGTCAGTCTGCTGATTTCTGCTATAAGCCACCTAAACTGGATCCACTTGCTCATTTGTCCATCTGGTTCAAAACATGTCCCTCCTTTGGTAACATGCAGGCGACTGCTGGGTTATAGCTCAAAATAGGCAGTGTAGGTTTAATGAAGGAGTTCATATATGATTGTACCCATTGGGTGAGTGAAGTAAACTCTACAGTTCCATTGTTGGTGAAGTTATTTTTTGGCCTTGAGAAGTGGTGGATGTGGTGGACATAACTGTTAGAACAGAGCTTCATAGCTTCTTAATGTACTCATCCAAGAGATACAGGTTAGTATTGTCACCAACAAAGTAAGCTTTGTTGACTCTTCCAAGTAGAGAATCCTGGTGCCAAAATTGATTGTGATTTCAATAAAGATTTGAATCTGTTTCTTAGGGAAAATTCAAATTTACATTTGTCTGCCACCAGTTACTTAATACCCAGCTTGCAATCTCACCTTGTTTAATAGATTTAGGTGCCTGGAAAAGTACTTGTGATGATCTATGAAATGAGTATTCTTTTTTAAAAACTTTAAACTTTAAATGCATCCTTTCTTTTTAAGATTGATGAATCGAGGATAAGCAAACATTCTGGAATAAACAAAGCAGAATTTGTTGCTCCATCTGTTTCTATGACAGTTACAAACAAAGCTGAGGTTGCAAATAAAATGCCTGTTCACTTCAGTGAAATGGGATTTTTTTTTTTTTCAATAGGATATTCTTGGTCCCAAGAGTCTGACTCTGATGACTTTTCCTCTAACACCACCATGAGGCTAATGTGTTTGTTTTTTGTTGTTGTTGTTTTTTTTTGTTTGTTTTTTTTTTGTTTTTTCAGTGAAATCTCTTGACATTTCTTGAATGGATTGCCATGAAATTAGATACAGATGCGGTGCCAAGAGGAAGAGTCCTAATAACTTTGGCGATCCCCTGACTTGTCATCTAGCGTCACCAGATGGTGAAATTGTCATGTATCAAGTACATGGTATATCATTGCTGGTAACTAGATACTGTTGTCTGTTAAGTTATTGATCACCCGCTGAAGCTGAGAGATAAAAGAAATTCATCCTAGGTATTTGCTTCAACAAATCTGTTTCGATCTGTGAAATATACGCCAGGAGTTTATCCCTTTGAATTGTGTTCACACATACAGAGGTATCTGTTGTAGCTTAATTGATAAGACTGACACTGGATTCCTCTGTGTATTCTGACTGAATTCATAGTAGACTCTCAGGACATACTTAAGCCTCAAACTTCCCTTTCTTTTCTAAAATATACCTCTGTTCTGGAGTAAAGTCTTGGCACCACAACCATAGATCTCTAGAGATCAGCCAAACAATGTGTCCTGCCTTGTAAAACCTAAAATCATTCTAACAGAATACAGTTTATACAATGTATAACAAGCTCCTTGTTCCTAACAAGCACAGTGTCACAACCAGTCACTGACCAATGCTCTTGATGTTCTAAGCCACTAAAACTTTAGGATTTCAGTGGTGCTGATCAGCGCATTGATTGTCTGATCATCTGGAGACCATGTTGGAAACAGTGGTAAGACTGAAATAATTGGATGGCTGGGTAGAAATCCCCCCAGTGTGACTTGGATCAGTGATCAGAAAGGTAGACATTCAGAGATGTACTGTAAGATTGTACAAAGGTCTTTAGAATCTGGTGACATTTATTTTATCATTTTGAAATATTTGCTTTAAAATGTTAACCTTTTGGAACAACCTGAACCTGCTATCACATCATGATGAATCTAATACAGCTTCACAGCCTCAGCGTGTTATGTTATGTTATGTTTGTCTATTAGCCCATAATCTCTAGGTGTCAACCTGGACTTTTTTTTCTCTTTCCTTGCCAGCATTTGATTGGGTCAGTCATAGAATTGGCTGCCGCTAAACCTATAAAATCCCTAAAACTGGTAGTGTTTGTGTCATAGCTCTATCTACTGAGGCAAAAGCTGAAGCTGAGAGCACAAAAGCACTGTCAGTATCAGCAATAAGCTGCTGAAGCCTTAACCCTCTGTCACTGTGGATGAAGCTATTGATTAGCTGTTATGGCTATTGCAGACGGCAGCAGGTCATATTGGCTGAAATCCTTTTGCACAGGGATGAGTGGTCAAGAAAGTACACACTCAGCAATGAGTTAAATCCTTAATCCAGGACTGTTTTTTCCATTGCATCTATTACCTGCACATTTTCCCTTTAGTGGGATGTAATGGCCTCAGAAATAACATTAGGAACATGTAATTGTTCCGAAATGTTCCACCGAAACAGTACTGGTTTCACTAGATGTCCCTGTCCGGCTATCTAAACACTTGACCCAGCCCAGAGACTGTTTGTTGATTTAGTGCTTTACATTCAGGATAGCACTAAAAAGGTTAAGCAATAGAATATGTATAGATAAAAGACATGTACATGAACATGATCCTCCTGACAGGCAATCAGGCAAGCGCTTATAGGCCTTACTTGTTCTAATTAAATCAAATGCAACCCACACAGCCTAATCTTAAACCACTGTATGATGTAAAATGAATGTTGTTCACTTCCTGTCCCTGCACTTTTTTTTTACATGTATGACATGCAATCCATATGTCATTTCTCAAATGATTTAACACACTCTGACGCATTGCCCTATCAGTAAGCTAGGTTAATGATGCCTTAACTAATGCACAACAGATCCTCATAGTGTTCCATTGATATTACTAGACTGACTCAAGGTTACATGTAATGATAAGACTTGAAGCCTATTTGCGCTCATTACTACAGTCAACATACATAGTGATTATAATAACCTCATCTCATGCATGCAACTATGGTAAAAAAATGATTTAAATGTCCAGTGTGTAACATTTAGGAGGATCTATTGGCAGAAATAAATGCTTACACTTCACTATCTTTTCATTGGTATGTAATCACCTGAAAATAAGAATCATTGTGTTTTCATTACTTTAGAATGAGCATTTTACATCTACAGAAGGAGTGGGTCCTCGAACCGACATGTTTCCACATTAGCCCAGAATGGACAACCCAAACAGTTTGTGGTTATAGGTCTGTAGGTCTTTTGAGTTTTTTACCAGTTTCATGGCCACCCTAGGTTTTCCTACGTGCATGGTTGCAGTCTGCAACTTCACCACTAGTTACCACTAAATCCTACACACTGGACCTTTAATACTTTAAGACTTTTAGTTTAGAAATGTATCTGTAGAGTCCCTCTGACTACATTGTTTCATCCTAGTGTATACCACTGCGAGGAATAATGTAATTTTTTTGTATTATTAAATATTCAGATAATTGACTACACCATGCAAAACAAATAAACTCTGATTTTTTTTTAAGGGAAACTGAGTCATCTTTTATTTGCCTTATTTGCAACCTCATTAAATTTAGCATGGCTGCTAAAACCAGAGGTGATTTCAGCATCTTGGCCAAATATGCCAGCACAGACAGAGAGACCTGCTGTGCAAAGATGGAGTGAAGGATTTTTCATCTACAGTCAAAATGTGCAGCAGATTCATTTTTAGACCGTCAGATAAGAGCTGTTCAACACCCTGGACACTGCTGGAGCCACTTCAACACTACACTGGTGCTTTTCCAGAAGAAATGAATTGAACAAAACAAGCACTAAACTGAAATGTACAAAACTAGACATAAAATGCTGCTTTTGTTATTAACTATATATGTTAAAAGTAGATTAGCAGTTGTGTGGCACGGTGGTGCAGTGGTTAGCACTGTCACCTCATAGCAATAAGGTTCCTCACACAGTTTAAAGATATGCACTTAATTGGTTAATTGGTGACTCTAAAATTGCCCGTAGGTGTTGTTTGTCTCCATGTGCCCTGTGATGAGCTGGCGACTTGTCCAGGGTGTACCCCGCCTCTCGCCCAAAGTCAGCTGGGATAGACTCCAGCCCCACCGTGACCCTGATGAGGATAAGCAGTTACAGACAACGGATGAATGGATATTAGCAGTTTTAAGTAGTTTGAAAACAGTTGGAGCATGTGACTATGGCAGGCTAAGACAAACTTGCTTTAAAACAAACATTGGACCTTTGACTATCTTTTTTTTTTTTTAAAGATATTTTTTTGGCCTTTTTCAAGCTTTATTTTTGACAGAGATAGCTGAAGAGTGACAGGAATGTGGGGAGAGAGAGATGGGGAACGACATACAGCAAAGGGCCACAGGTCAGATTCGATCCCTGGGCTGCTGCTCAGCCTTCGTACATGGGGTGGATGCTCTACCAACTGAGCTAATCGACACCCCCTCTGACTTTTGACTACCTTAAAGATTTCAGTATATGCAAACTGTAGGACTACAACAACAGAAAATAACCCCCATGAAACAAAAACTATTATCTGTTAAGTTACAACCACAAAAAAACAAAAAAAAAAACTTGGCAATGGTGAAGCACTTAAAGCTAAGTTGGTTAAGTTGGTCTTTATGCTGTTGAGTTATCTATAGTGTATGAAGCATCTACAGATACAGTATGAAGTTCATTAGCAACCAAGGTTTTGACAGCTCTGACAGTCTGCTTTGTTCGAGAATAATACAGATCTTCATACTAAAGCACACACACACACACAGAATGTTATAGCTCTCTTTGCACCACCAGAGTAAAACTAAAACCCTACATTATATAACACTAATTTTTAGTATGAATATCACAATTTTAAGTCAAAATGGAATTTGAAGCCTCCTATTTTTTGTGTAAAGAATATTAACTACACCAATGCTGCAGCTATTGTGCAGATGTATTTTGCCACTTTATTTCCAGTCAGACCATTTAAGTCGCACATATCTTTGGAACTGTCTAATCCAGAGGTGTCAAATGTACACCCCACGGGCCAGGACAAGCCCACCAAAGGGTCGTAGAATAGACGAAGTGTAAAAAAAAGTTGCAGAGTTGTCATGCTTTGTTGGCAGCAATGCAGCTGTGAAAGCTAGCTGCCTTATTGCTAAGAAAATCAGCATCACGGCCAATACTCTGAGAGTGAGTTTATGAAGACCTGCATGTTGAAGGCTGCAGAAATCATGTTTCCCAACAAGTGACGGGCTTTTGCCAACATCAACCTGTAGCAGATAAGACGAGACTGTAGCAGATAAGATTCAGATCTCCCTGGATTTGGAGATTTGGAACCAAATGAAGCACAAATTTAAGTCATTTGTTATATTTTCAGTTGTAATTGATGGGATCACAAACTTTACAGGGGTTGCACAACATTTTTGTATTTGTACTTATTGTGGTCATATGAAAGTGTTGAACATATGGCATGGATGGTTTATTAATCGTCAACGTTTTTAGAATGAACTTGTACGTTAGTAGACTGACTGAGGTTGAACATTTTCAGAATGTACTTGCACAAATTGGGCTGTACATGGCTTTTGAAATAAAATCAGTTTGACACCGTTGGTCCAAGCTTTAAGCTCCTGGTTGGGTGTTTTCTCTTGGCAGCGGTTGACTGCCCTCTGAAAACCAGCACTGCTAGCAGATGTGCTGAAAATGTCCATGCTGGGCTGATATGTTGAGAGTATTGAGAGTTGAAGAGTTAACGACATTTAGTTTTAATTTGATCAACTTGTTCACTTTTATTTAAAATATTAATTTAACAGTACTGTTTATAAATGTACTTAGTTATTTTTTTTATTTGTCTGACCATCTTGTATCACATTATCTCAGTTTCTGGGCTCCACTGACAACTTCAAATATTTGTTGTGCGGTAGATTGTTGAAGCTCTATCTGTCAACCGTTTTGTCAACAGATTGCTATCAATCTGCTATCTGAGAGCGATAAACGTTCCTCTCTTTATTAGAGAATGCCACCATATGCCTTTCTTCGTGCATATGTATCACCAGACAAACAGCCTTGTTAGTCATGTTCGCCTTGTCAAGCGACTGTGCTTTAGGTCATAACATCTGCTATGTAGCCTAGGGAACATGCATGCTACATACGTGTGTGTGTGTGTGTGTGTGTGTGTGTGTGTGTGTTTGATGGTGTGATTAGCTTCCTACGCTAGCTACATGTTCCATTCATTGTAAGATTTGCTCCTTACTCTCTGTCTTGCAATGTTATCTACCCAGACTCAGATAAGGCTTCTAAAAAGTGTGTACGTGTGTGTGTGTGTGTCTGTGCGTGTGTGTGTGTGAAAGAGAGAGAGAGAAATAGTGTTTGCACGGCAAACAGATAAGCCTTCCCGCAAGCCTCTTATTCATGCAACACCTAACAAGACAAGGCCACAATCACTCTGAAACCGTCTTTTACTTGTTTACACTTCAGCATGACCAAAAGAGAGGGTGTGTGTGTGTATGTTTATGAGTGTGCCTTTATTAAAATGTATTATATGTGTGTCACAGGGTGTGTGACTATCTGTGCTCACATGCATGCACACATGGGCTTTGTGTGTGTGTGTGTGTGGACATATTTGCCTGTATTGACGGTGTGTTTCTCTATTGTGCGTGTGTCTGCTCTTGTGTGTCTGTGTGTGTGTTTGTGTGCACCCTGACAGATAAGCCTCCCCTGCAAGCCTCTTATTCGTTCAGCGCCGAACAACAACAAGGCTGGCATTACTAATAAACTCAGCTTCCAAGCTCTGATATGAGCAACGAATTTAGAGTTCCTCAAAGAGGCTCACATGGGAAAGGCCAAAAGAAAGGCCTAGAAGAGAGAGAGAGAGAGAGAGAGAGAGAGAGAGAGAGAGAGAGAGAGAGAGAGAGAGAGAGTTGTTTAAGTCTAAACCACAGACTGTATGAAGGTTTCTGAAGAGCCGTTGTGAAGCTCATAGTGTGGTGGCTCTGGGCACTGCCATCTTGGTAGTCCTGTCTCTGCTGCCTCCTGGATAATCTAAGAATGACGTGGAGTTAAGGTAAGCTGAATAACACCTGGGTGCTCAAACAAGCCACCTGTAACACACTCACTTGTCAATCGAAGTGGCCACGCTCTTAATTATGCATAACTTTGAGCCGTAATATAATTTGGACAAGTGAGATGGTTGAAACTGAGACTCAGTACAGTTTTCATGAACGGGGAAATTAGCTATAGAGACCAAAGCTCCTTTTGTACCAGGCTGTAAACATGTTTATTTTAACATTACCAAATTCTTATTATGACAATAGAATAGAATAGAAAGCTTTTATTGTCATTGTACAACAGACATACTGTAAGCACAACGAAATTACAGGGGGCTTCAACGAGGTGCTGGTCCTAATATAGGTAATAGCATAGTGTAGCATCAATATAGACAAGATAAAACCACAATATACATTCTAAAATGATATTGGCCTTTGCAAAATTAATTTTGAGGAAGAGTTGACCCAAACAAGTGCTAAAGCCTGATATGTCATATTCCTCTTTGCCAATGAACTCCATTGTTGTCTAAAAAACTATTAAAAACACATCATTGAGCCACACACACAGTGCAATTTATTCAGATTCAATACAACAAACACTAAATGTGCATTACACAGCTTCAAACAGTCCCCAACATTACCATTTACCATTGTTTGTGCTCACATCTGTGACGTTATTTTTTACAACCTCAGTAGCTAAATCCAACATCAAATAACACCAGCCGTGTACTTTAATTTCCTGGCATTCACTGCTGATAAATGTTCAGATAAATGTTTGGATGAATGTGGAGAAGTGGGGTTGTGAAGGTGATATTGGTATTTTGAGGCGTCTTCTTTGTGAATATGTCTGATTTCCAGCCCAGTTGTTTCAAACTTGAGCTGTGATTTACAACCAGATGCTGCTGCAATGTAATCCAGCAAAAGTTCAACTTGTATTAACTTTTTTTTTTTTTCTTCTGGTGCACTGCGCTCTATGGGAAACTGAAAGAAGTTTTCTTCTCACATGGCCTCTGAAATTTGACCTTTGTATTACAATTGGTTACACACATATTGCATCTCTATCAGAGACATTTTCTTCGAAACTGTTCACTATGTCCTGTTTCACTATGTGACAACAGTGACTATGCTAGTTAACCCAGTCTGTCCTCTCGTACAATACACATGGGAAAAAATCTTTTTGCATGCCTTTTGCATCTCGTGTAATAAATCCAGACATAAAGAATCCATGGCATGGTGGTCATAAAGTGTATGAGAAAAGTAATTGAGATGTGTGGATTAAGATGGAAGGAAAAATGACACCATCTTGGGATGGGCTGGAAAAAAATCTTTTTAATGTTATGTTTTAATTGATGCTGATGTCAAAAGTGCAAAATGACATGAAATGGAGTTAAGGGGGATGAAAAAAGAAAGAAAGTAGCTTACAAAACAAACCTCAAATGTAATAAGTCATCCTATTTATGTCCACCTCAGTTTGTAAACTATCAATAGCTGTCCTACATGTTTCCACATAGCACATTGGCCTATTCAAAGCTATTTTGCTTTTCTAGATTGAAATCAGCATAATCCAGGTTAATGGCCATCTGACACTGATGCGTGTCTATCAGTCTGATTCGGTTCAGAGAGATCACAGGGCTTGATGTCTATCCTTGAATCAAAACTCAAAGCATTATTTATCCATAGCTATCCTCCTTCTATCTATCCTACATTCATGGTGTAACAAAGCATCTTCTCATTGGTCAATAAGAGGAAAAATGAAAAGTGTCTTCTACTGTGCTGAGCAACAGACTGCTAACTTTGACTGTATTCAATTATATAGAACCTGATACAGACTCAGTGAGCAAATGTAGTGTGAAAAAAAAAAAAAGGTGAGCAACCAAGCGCAATGATCACGATTCTACAGAAACCTTCAGTCTTGGCATAGGCTTGTGCTGTGCCTTAGCTAGACATCACAGAAGAAGAAAGTCAGAGATGTAGAGGAGGCAGTGAGTGGGAGAAGGAGAACAGGATAGAGTGAGTCAGCTCACTATGCTTCAGCTTTAGATGGCGGACTAAAAACCTATATAGCAAAGACACACTGAACCGAATCATAACAGCAATTTATGAATACATTCATTGTCACGGTCTATACCTTTGGCAGCATCGTAGGCTTTACATTTTTCTTGTTTTAAATCTGAACAGAACACTGCCTTGAATGAATACAAAAAGATAGAAGAAATATACAAAGCCACAGTGTCCCTGAAAACCTTTATCATTGCAGTATGTTGGGCCATGGTGCTTAGACAGAGTGCACCACCAAAGCAGTGATGACTTTGCACCAAAATGCTGTGCAAACCTAATAATACCAGGGATTGTTGTCTTGTTACATTAATTGACTTAGAGGGGTGTTCCCTGTTTTTCAGTCACTATAGGCAAAACAGAGGACATAGAAATATAGGTATGAGACAAAAAGAAGTCTGTGTAAAGTAAGAATAAATATGTTCTGAGTTTGTCAGACCAAAGAAGAAAGTGTTACTAACCACCCAGCCAGATTTGAATGATTAAAAATATTGACAAGTTCATAAAATTAGATATCAAAATCAGGTAAAAATGAGCAGCGTTCTCAGCTCCAGGACTGTGGGAGCGTGTCTGCAGAATGCACTGAAGCCACGCCCACTCATGGGAGCAGTCAAGAAGCAATTTTGAAGTGACTGAAATGTGTCAGATGAGTTCAGAAAATGACATGACTAACTTTGAAACACTGTGAGTGAGATGAATTAATCTCTATGTCTCTGCTAGGGATGCAGGGGTATACTCAGGGTGGCCTCAGTGTGTCATCGAGCCACCCTTTAGGACCGGCCAAAAAATCCTGGAGCCCTGCTAATGCCTCTGTCAGGTTGTATTTTTGTGTTTTGAAAGAAAACATGGAATTGCCTTTACACGGACTTTAAGCTAACATTCTGCTAGTTAGCACTAAACAGTAAGTCAAAAGAATGTTATAGTTTTGCAGGTATTTGGTCATGAACCAAAGTATTGCACAATTTGGACCTGATGGTGGCACTGATGAAGTTATTACAATTCATCCTGATAGGGAAATGAATGTATGTATCACATTTCATGGCAACCAATCCCATAGTCGCAGAGATATTTCACTCAAAACCACAAATATCTATTTCATATCTCATGTTGGCACAAGGGGAATCATCAGAGGATAACAAAATCCATCATTGTACATCATCTGGAACCATGGACATCTGAATAAAATATCATGTCAATCTTTGCATCTTGTAAATGATGAGATATATCACTAGATAAGTGAAAATTGTGACCTGCTCATGCATGGATAACAGAGCACCAACGTTATTAGGATTCATCATCTGACTACCATGAATGTCTGTGGTCCATCCATCAAGATATGTCACCAAGAAACAAAAATATCTGTAGAAAATTTCATGACAATTTACCCAATAGTTGCCATAACAATACCATAACTCAAGCCACAAATGTGGCTAAAAATCACCAAAAGAAAGTAAAAGGACAGGTCCCTCAAGTTATAGTATCAAGAAAACCACAATTCAAATGAGGACATTTGTATAAACATATTTACTGCTTTGGCTTGATGAAAGGAACTCAATACACTGCCTACTTTGTTACAATTTAGTAGCATTCAAAACATTTCTTACAGTGAGAGTACACATATAGAAGCTGTGATAACAACGTCAACAACATATGCTGTGCCAATGAAAATGCTGTGTATAGCAATTTCTCTATTCCACATTCTCTTTGTACTTGTCATCTTATCCCTGCCTCTGTCTGAACTACCACTTACACAGGTAATGTATTCCACTCAAACTGGCGCCCTGTAGAATGGCCTCACCAGGGGACATTTTGACATTCTGAGTTATAGACAGTTATTCTTCAAAAGATGCTTGTCAGAGTGGGAACTGAGGTTTCAGAGTTTGTTCTTTACTTTGAAGGAAAAATGTGTTCGGAGATTGAGATAACCGGTTGAACACCTTGTTGACCTGTAATAAATTCAAAGGACAGCTGGGTATCACTTGGTGATCTGTGGAAATTCCTTGAGAATGCCAGCTAAAGGGGTACTACTCTGTAACTGACCTTGACCTTTGACCTGTTCATTGAGGCTGAAAGGTTGTGTTAACATTGAAAAAAAACACATGGCTCCCTTGATTCATTTGACAGGTCGTAGAAGTAGACACTGGGCAACAGGTTGCCAGCCCATCACAGTCATTAAACACAGACAGACAAACAATATTGCATGTTTTAAACCATCTCCTATGAGGTGACAGGGCTAATCGCACCAAGCATGCACTGTGAAGTAAATATATTGCTGTGGAGTTTGCTAAAGCTTTTTGTCTGAGCCACTGCTCTGCTGCTGTTATCACTACACTGGGTGGATGAATGTTATCTGCTCTTTAATACATAAAGCAGTGATTAAAGGTCTGTCTATATTCATAACTGAACTGATGGAGCTACGAGAGGCAGCGGGGTCATTACAGGATAAGGAAGATAGTAAATTAAACCAGTAGAAATTGTCTTCTAATCTCAAGTCTCTTTTTTTTCCACAACAGGGAACTGGTAGCCTAGACATCTCTTACTCTTTGTATCATCTTTTTTGGCTTCACTCACACTGTTTGAGAGGCAATTACTCAGCATGACTTTCTGGAAAAATGTCAAAAAGTTGGTTGGTTAATTGATTGGCGGTCCAGAACGCCTGTTGGTCAGGCTTGTTTTCACTGCAGGGTTACGGCAGGTGAGGCTTTGCTGCAGTCAGGAGTATAGCTGTTATAATTAGTGATTTTCAGGAATTACACTGTTATTGTCATTTAAATAAAACATATAAAATAAAATAAAATAAAATAAAGGGTTAGACAGGGTTCCTACCTTGAATGATTTTTGTAAAGCCTTCTTTTTTAATAACTTTCTATTCATGACTTACATGCCCTTTTTCCAAGCTGCCAACTCTTAAGACTCACACAATGGACTCTTATCACAGGAAGTCATGCCAGTTCTCAGCTTTGAAATATGATGCATTTTATTGTGGGCAGTAGCATTACTGCAAGTAGCAACGTCACTGGTTTACCTAGTGTGGTGGTAGCATTATTGTTTCATGTTACAAATACCTTTTCAGTAGATTAGCTTTTTTATTGATCAAGCACAGTAGTGTCTGCACAAACTCCATTTTACAAAGCATTTCTGAAGCTCAAGAACAGCAAAGCTTTCTACTGCGGTGTGAAATAAAACTGTTCTCAGGAGTAGGTGACATCACTGTGTGTGTGTGTATCACTAAGACTAAGTCCACATGAAGCTGTGTTTGATTCAGTGAAGTAGAAAATCATCAACAACAGCTAAGGTATAAATAGAGTAAACATGTCATTTTTGTACAACAAAACAAGTCTATATGGAAGAAGTTGATTATTAATAGCTCTTGGCTGCAGTATTTTAAGTAAATATCTCATATGCTTGAATAGTAATAATACAGCGCAGAGTTGTTTAGTTTAGCAGCTACCAGGCTAAGCCACAGCAGCAGCAGTCTTGCTAACCAGACATTGATTGATTAGAATTGAAGATATAGAGACTCCAGAACAGGGGTGAGTTATGTATACAATGCATTGTTTCTTAAAGCAGTCTTAACTCGTTTCATCTTTATAAAATGAGGCAATGGGGCGCTATGACTGATAACTGTGTGGGTTCAACAAAACAAAGCCTCAAATACTGCTTACAGATGCTGTTTACTATTCTTGTTTTAATGTGAGAAGACAGATCATTAAGCCATGTGATATAAAAGTAGAATTAAGCTGAAATATTAAAAGGGTCGAAAAAGAAAGGATAAGTTATGAATTGGTCTTTCCTTCTGTTGTGTTTGGGACAGTCAGTAAATGTCACTTTGATGGCCTGTTTTTTTTTTTTTTTTCAGCTCATGAAAGTACATTTGATGAATTGAATTACATATATATACACAGTATATATGTAATATACATAATATAAATTTCTGTAACTCCAGAAGATTGGCTTGGTTAAAATATATAAATGTTGGTTTATGAAAGTCTGAGATTCTCTTAGCTAAATCATTATTTCAATGTAATTGTTTACACTGCTTTAGTTAGATGATGAAAGAACACTACAGCCCACCCAAATAGTACACGTTAGGAACAACAAATCAACTGAACAAATCATCCTTACCGAGACTAATGACAACACCTGAGTGTGCAATTTGGACTGGGTAAACTTACTGAAAAGTGGCCCCATCCATCACCGTATATCAGAGGGTATTTTGGCAAGGACAGCGATGGTGACAACACAGAAATTCTAAGAATAATTAGCAGCTGGCCTGAAAATGATGAAAGTACACGCTTGACAACAAGGTGAAACCAAAGTGTTGGCAATATCTAACCTCCCCAAAATTGGAAAGAATTTGCCCTAATAATGACTCTGACAGCCCGCAGTGTGACCATGAGCACATACAGTACAGAGGACATGATGAACTTTAAGTGATTGTCACGGCTACACTTCTAAACAGCTTTACACCCCAGTCTTCAAACAAATCTTTTCATTTATTACATCTGGCCAGCAGGAGGAACACACTTATCCACACTTATGGTTCAAAGCCCACAAGTGCCTTTTGTGCAGGAGAGGGATGGACTCTCAGCTCACAGACTTGACTTTAGGGACAAATCCTTAACTGAGAGTTGCAGCATGGAGAGGTTATAAGAAGCATTTATCTTCATTACCGGCACATTATAGAATCTCTTGCCCCAAGCATTTTGATGATTTAATGCATCTTCACAGTGACTTACTGATCTATGCCCTGCTCCGATGGCTGCTGAAGAAGGCAGAGTTCAAAGTGCTCTTTCTACATTATTTAAAGTAGACACTGGTATCAGGAAAGTAAGAAAACCAGGGCCACTGAACTAAAGTGATTTTCACACCAACTCAGTTTGTTAGAAGGGTTACTTAAGGTTCCCAACTTTTTTTTTTATCAGTTCTGGAAAATAGATGGAGTTTTGTGTCTCACATCCTATCAGCATGGTTGTTCTCAAATGAACCTAATGTACGAGCCCTGACAAGAGGAGACATAACCTATTAGAACCCCATTACTACTAGTCGATAACCTACTACTAGCTACTCTTAAGCTCACCGCAAGGTACAGTGGAGAGCATAGTGCATATTCACTGTCAGTTAATGAAAATGAACAGCTAAGCTATCTAGCTAGCATTTAGGTTCGTAAATTATATGCCCATTCCTAGAGCTGACAGTTGCCACCATTTGACTGCTAACATTTCACCATGCATTGCTTTTCCTGGTGAGACTGTAGCATGTGTGTGTCATTGCTACGATGTATGCCAGATAAAGTTGTTATCTCACTGGCTGCACGGGGCATTAAAGCTAACTATCATGGCAGGTGGCATCTGTGTTAACCCTCATCCTACCAACATATTAACATACAAGGACTACCAACTGTGGTCCCCAGGGTCCAGAGGCAGAGATTGGAAGCTTCTGACTAGCATTCCCATAGGTTTTTTTTAAAAGCAATAACAATAATAACAATAAAACTATAATTTCAAGTAACTTGAAACAAATTGACTGAAAAAGTCATTAAAATTGGAATGATGCAATAAAGCACCTGTGAGGTATGACAAAAAGTATAACTGGGATCTGTGTGTACCCCAGTTGGTAGGATGAGGATTAACAATCATTAAGCGATTGTTAATAATGATGCTATGAGCTGCTACACTGAATACCTAAAGATAGCTTGTGGGATATTGTCAGGCCAAAATGGCCCTAACAGTACCATAAAACACAGACACACACACACACACACACACACACACACACACACACACAAAATGTGTTCAGTGATGGCTGTAAATGAAAGTGATGGCTAGCTCTTTATCAGTGAGGGTCACCAGTAATGACAGTGAGCCCTTCAAACCGCAGAGGCAGCACAGCTTTTCTGACAGCTGTCAGTCACATAACACACAAAGACAAGTCCAAGATCCCTTGATACTAAGATACTATTGCTTCATGTCATTCAGTCCGTGTGTTAATGATCATCCAGATCATCATCCAGAACCCGTAGACATACCTCTGGCATTGTAAACATATGCATTAATGCTTTTATATATTTGCAATTAAAGGTAAATAAATGATATGGTACAATGAACACAACATCCATTTATAATAACTAAGCATTGTCAAAGATACCTTGTAGAGTTACTGACCACTTTAACTTTATGGAGCCTGCTAATGATTGATCACAATAAGATAGCAAGATATGTAGCCAAAACATAGCAAATATGGCAATGTAGGTGTTACGTGTATAGATTTGTGTGTGTGTGTGTGTCTCTCTCTCTCCCTCCTCCCTTTGTCCTTCAGGTGAAAAGGGGAGGATTGGCTGCCACCTGTGGGCTCCAGAAGAGCTGGAGATTGGCTCACCCTCCAGTCAGTCAGCCAATCAGAGACGGAGGACACCTTTTAAAAGCCTCTCTCGTGTTGCTCTGGCTCTCTGTCTGTGCTCTCTGACTTGCTGTTGCTCTATGAAGGTTTGTGGTGGGGGATAGAACTGAGGTAAGAGTGGGGTACCCTATACGTTCGTGCACTTAGAAAGTAATTGTTATCACACTAGGTTATAGGTTGTTGCCTCTGGTGTATTTTTATTCTTTTCAGATATTTTTGTAGATAAGATAGTCAGGCCTTTTGTTTGCTTTTTTCTTGAGCTAGGCCCTATTTGTTTGTACTTTGGTTATTTTGTTTGGCACAACCCCGCCAGTCCCCCCCTCCCCCACACACATTTTTTTCAAACCTACATTCGTTGTTTACCTTTTACTTTAAATATGGTAAATAAATCTCTTTTTTTGACTACCTCCTGTCTTCCCTGAGTTATTTCTTTGTTGGTTGTCAGCGTTATTGTTTCTGCTTATAAAGGGAAACGTAACAATTGGGGGCTCGTCCGGGATCTATCTGTTTTTCCTTCTGACAATCAATGGGAAATTACTCATGGTGTTTGGCATGTGATTGAAAATGTGTTTCAATTTGAAAGACTTTGTTGATGATCCCTCGTTTGAGAAGATTAATGTGTGTCGCAAGGATGATTTATTGTGTATTGCAGCACACTTTGACATTCCTGTTTACAAGTATGGACTCAAGAAAGAAATCAAGAAACGGATTCTAGAAAAGTTGGTTGATTTAAATGTCCTTAGTCCAGCCCAGCCTGTGGCTGAGGTTTCAGCTAATGATGTCCTTTCTACTACAGTGGGTGTTTAATTTCAGAGCATCGAGGAGCTAGCTGCACCATCCACACCTCCTGCAGACCATGCTGGGAGATCTGCACCAGCTACATTACCTCGTTTTGACCCTTTCTCTCCTCCACACTCTCAGGGATCCAGTCTAAATTCCAAGCTCAAAATTCACTTAACTCGCCTTTAGCTGGAGGCCCAAGAAAAAGAGTCGGTACGTAGGGCAGAGTATGATCTACAGATATGAAAGCTAGAAATTGAAGCAGAGAAAGAGGTAAAACTAAAGCAACTTGAAGCTGAGGCTCTGAAAATCTCCTCCAGTCACTTGTTGACCATGTCTGACAGGTCCACATCTTTTCAAATGGTATCCAGTAAACAAGGTTCTGATGTCAGTAAAAATATTTCTCTGGTGCCAGCATTTCGGGAGGCCGAAGTCGATTCATATTTCAGTGCTTTTGAATGAATAGCCTCAGCACTCGACTGGCCAAGGGTCATGTGGCCTATCCTCCTCCAATGCAAACTGATAGGTAAAGCACAAGAGATAGTGTCCGCCTTGTCCTTAGAAGACAGTTTCCAATATGATGTATTAAAGGAGGCCATTTTGCATGCTTATGAGCTCGTGCCTGAGGCCTATAGGCAAAAATTTAGGAAACACTGCAAATCTAATGATCAGACTTTTGTTGTGTTTGCACGGGAGAAGAGCACCCTCTTTGATAAATGGTGTGCCGCCAGTGATGTCAAAAACAACTTTGAGTCACTTCGTCAGCTTGTTCTGTTAGAAGACTTTAAAGGCTCTTTACCAGAGAAGGTGGTAATGTTCTTGAATGAACAGAAAGTGTCTTCATTATCAAAAGCTGCTGTCCTTGCAGATGAGTTTGTGCTAACCCATAAAAATGAGTTTGCATCCCCCCCTCGGTCTGACAGTACTTCTGTTTCACGTTCCGCTAGACCTGATTCTGGCTGGTTGGCCCCTGAAAAGGCCAAAGGTTCCTTGTCACCCACACAAGAGAACCGTGAGTGTTTCTATTGTCACAAAAGAGTCATGTCATTGAAATGGAAACAGCAATCACCATCAGCTCCTCAGCAAAAAGATGTGTGTTTGATTAAAATGTTTCCAACACTTGTTACCGAACAGTCTGAGGACATTAATGATAAACCTGACCCTTGTTTCAAACCTTTTATTTCAAAAGGTTTTGTATCATTGACTGGCAATTCAAAAGACCATAAAGCGATCACCTTACTGAGAGATTCAGCTGGTTCGCAGTCAATCATTAGGGATGGGGTCTTACATTTGTCATCTACTTCCTCCTGTCAGTCTAGTGTTAAAGTCCTGGGGGTCGGGATGGTTAATGTACTTGCTCCGCTACACAGAATCCATCTTCAGTGTCCTCTACTTAGTGGTTGGTCCGACGTTGCAGTTCTCCCTGACTTGCCTGTTGCTGGTGTTGATTTCCGCCTTTGTAATGATATTGCTAGGGAAAGGTGAGTCCAACTCCAGTGATAGTGGATGTCCCTGTTGCAACCGACACTGCTTGTGACAGTCAAGAATCTCCTGAGATTTTTCCAGCTTGTGCAGTCACAAGGGCTCAGACAAGGAGATATGGATCTGGCCTGTCTGACTCCTTTTTGTAGATCAGCCAGCTGATACTAAAACTCCAGCGTCTGAGAATCTGTCAGTGTTTCAACTTAATCATGAGCAATCCGGTATCTCAAGTACAGAGGCAGTGGAGCTGCCGGCCACAAGAGATGAGTTTATTGCAGCCCAACAGAGTGATAAAACACTAAAAAACTGTTTGTCTTCTGTTCTTAGTATTGAAGAGGCAAAGAGAAAGAAAGTGGCCTACCTCATGGACCATGGATTGCTGATTCACCGTTGGAGTGGTGATGTCTTGGATGGTGGAGACTGGAATGCAACCTATCAAATTGTGGTCCCAATGGCATATCGATCCCAGGTACTGTCTTTGGCTCATGACAATCCGTGGGCTGGACATCTAGGTGTCACGAAGATTTATGATAGAGTCCTTAGTCAAATCTGGCAACCAGTTTCTTCTGACTATTATGTGTTTCCACTAGGTTCCCAGAGGCTGTTCCGCTATCAAGAAAAAGATCGCAGCTCCAGTTGTCAGTAAGGCACTTTTGAAATTTTTTACAATGTTTGGTCTTCCTAAAGTGGTTCAGACCGATCAAGGTACCAATTTCACGTCCCGAGTGTTTTCCCAGGTACTGAAAACCTTAGGCATTAAGCATGTGACTTCAAGCCCGTATCATCCTGAAAGCCAGGGGTCACTAGAAAGGTTTCATCAGACCTTGAAGTCCATGCTCAGGAAAGTTTTGAAGTCTCGAAAGGACTGGGATGATGCTGTGCCATTTGTTTTGTTTGCTGCTCGTGAAGCTGTACAGGACTCACTTGGATTTAGTCCTGCCGAACTGGTGTTTGGACATGAGGTTCGTGGCCCCTTAAAACTTCTAAAGGAACAACTTCTCTTACCAGAACGGAAGAAAGTTCATAGCATCCCTGAGTATGTGATGAAACTCAGAGCAAAAAAAATGAAGCAACGCTATGACCAGAAAGCCATGGCCCACTTGTTTCAACCTGGTGACAAGGTTTTGATTGTTTGTCCTATCTCTGGTTCTACTCTATCTGCAAAATTTTCCGGTCCCTATGTTGTGGAGAAGAAAGTCAGTGACACTAACTTTATCATTCAAACTCCTGGCCGCAGACGCAGAAACAGATTGTGCCATGTAAACATGATGAAGCCATACTTTACACCAGGAGATGGAAGTGGAACGTCTGGAGTTCCAGAGGTAAACGATGTGTCACCAGTATCTGTTTTCTCAACAGTGAGCTCTGCTGAAGAGGATTGGTTGGTTATGCGTAGTGCCACACCACAGGGGGTAAGACCGAAGAATTCTGAGCTACTTTCTGATTTGTCTCACATTTTGGCTCACTTTCCTGATGACCATTGTGGTGATGTTGACAACCTGGCTCCCCTTGCTTGTTTAATGATATTCCCTCTCAGACTACTGTCATTACACATGACATTGTCTTAACTAACCCAAGACCCGTCAAACAGCATGCCTATCAGGTTAATCCTGTGAAGAGGGAGTGCATGAGGAAGGAGGAGGACTACCTGGTGGAACATGGATTCGCTGTGCCCAGCTCCAGTCCATGGAGCTCCCCATGTGTCCTGGATGAGAAGTCGGACGGCAGTCCAAGGTTCTGTACTGACTTTCGTAAGGTGAACTCTGTGACTGTCCCTGATGCACATCCATTGCCACTTATTGAAGACTGTATTTATGAGATTGGTCCAGCAGTATATATCAGCAAACTTGACATGCTAAAAGGCTACTGGCAGGTTCCGTTAACACCGCGTACCTCTGAGATCTCAGCTTTTGTCACAGCAGACAATTTCCTTCAGTATACAGTAATGCCCTTTGGTCTCTGTAATGCGCCTGCTACCTTTCAGAGACTAGTAAACAAGGTGCTGAGTGATGTTCCACACTGTAAGGCATACTTGGATGACATTGTTGTATACTCTGATGACTGGAACTCTCACATGGCTACCTTGAGGGACGTTTTCAAACGTCTAGCTGATGCCTTACTAACTCTCAACCTTTCTAAATGGGAATTTGGGAGAAGTTCTATCTTGTATCTTGGTCAGCAGGTTGGTCGAGCCCAGGTGCGCCCTGAGGATGCGAAGATCACAGCAATTGCTGGATTTCCTGTGCCAACCACCAGGCGGGAATTGCAACGGTTTCTTGGGATGGCTGGGTACTACCGCAGGTTCTGCAAAAACTTTTCTACCGTGGCAGCCCCATTGACTGTGCTAACCAGTCCGTTGAAGCCATTTGCTTGGTCTACTAGAAGTTGATGCCAATGCTGTTGGAGCTGGGGCTGTACTCCTACAGGAGGATCTCCACAACATCGACCATCCTATTTTTCAAGGAAGTTTGACAAACATTAACTGAGGTACTCCATGATTGAAAACGAAACTCTTGCATTGTTAACAGTAGGCTTTTTTTTTTTTTGGCACAGGAATGCATTTGCACATGTAAGCATGTCCACCTTTGCCTTCACACAATCGAATATACTGTAAACAGAACAAAGCCCTAGTCAGCTGTCCATGTTTGCATCCATTTCAGCATATCATGGCCTCTAGAGTTTTCACTAAGACCAAGTATTTTGGAGAATAATTCACTGTTCAGACTCTTTCAAATGAAAATTTGACAGACAATATAGTTTCTCTCTATCTTTCCGTGCTCTTTTTCTTTCTTTCTCATTGTCATTTTTATTTCAAAGTTCCTGATAAAACCACAATAAATTAATAATTCTTCATCCTCTCATCCTCTGAGGTAGTACATGTTAGGGAAGTGCCATTTTTGCTGTGTGACTCAAAGTTCCTACCGCCCCCAGTTGTCTGTGTTATACTGCTGTTAAAGGTCAAATATGAAAAGTTTTTAAAGGACATTCCTTGTACAAAATGTTTCACACTTGCGTGATGTAACCAAGCAACGTTGTTGTCTTTAATATTGCTTTCACAGTGCGTTGCAATGTGTGTTATGGGAAGTTTATTTGGTTGAAAAATAAATTATTTTGAAAACTCAAAAAATGTATGGTGGGCACTACAGAGATGAGGCCGCTTTGCCTAAACATTAGTCTTTTTACTCTAATCTGTCTATCTTTCTCTCTGACAGTGAATACATTCAGTGCCACAATTAGCATCAATCTGCCATACAGCTCAAATAAATGACTCTTAATAGACTCCACTACAACTGCACAATGAGATACTTTGATAGAGCCAGCCATGCTCCACTCACACCATGTACTCTTTGAATTTCATCTCTCACCCAAACAACTTTTTGATCAGCATTTTCTTACATAACTAATACACATAAAAAACACAACATATTCATGTTAAAAAATAATCAATATTAGGAGTGAGCTAATGACAGAAACCACACATCATGACATCAATATATCACAATGATATCAAGTGGAAAGTCCAGTCAAATTTCATTGATATAGCCCACAATCAAAAATCACAATTTGCCTAATTTGCCTACAATCCACACAACCTGCAACACCCTCTGTCCTTTAAAACCTCTATTCAGGTCAGAAACAAGTCCAGCCAAAAGAAGAAAAATGAATGAAAACCTCTTGAAGGTAGGAACCCTCTCCCTGGACAGATATAACAGATGTCACCTGTACAGAGCAGACTGACAAAATCACATTATAGGCCTATAGTTTAATGACAAAATTTCAGAGATTAAAGAAAGAGATTTCATCTAGATTAAAAAAAATGCATGTGAAGAACATGGATCCAGAAGGACATTGAACAACGGGGATCTAAGCAATATGACCTCCTCTCTACCATAGAGACGTGAAAGAGGGCAAGCCTCACAAACCCAAGGGAGCAGCACAGTACTCGCACAAACAGGAGGCACAAAAACACTGCACACATGCAAACTAGGGAGAAAGGAGATAAATCTCCTGGGGTACGATGATCTAGATCCAAACAACTGGATGAGGCACTGATAGCCAGGGGAGAAAGAGATTTCTGGATGGCCAATAGCCTCAGTGAAAAGAGAGAGTGAAAAACAACAGAGGTCGGAGAAGTACAGTGATTATTAGTAAGTTTACAGTTTAATTCTTATTAGAAGGAATGATATGGACTATAAGTATTAGGCTTAAGAGATTCATTGACTGAGACCAACCCTGGAAAGGCCTGTAGGCCTGAAATAACATGATTATAAGCAGTAACTGAAAGTTAAGGCAAACAGCAGAGTCAGACTGTCTGATGTCAGCAGGGAGGTTATTCCAGAGAAATGGGACACAATAGGAAAAGGCACAGTAGCCAAATGACTTATTTTTGACTCTAAGGACACATAGGAGTCCAGTATTCTGAGAGCATAAGGTTTAATGAGATCAGAGAGACAGAAAGCAGAGAGAAAGGGTTCTAAAAGATTATTGCTGAACTGAAAGCTTCTGAGACACAACTCTTTCTAGAACTTGTGAAAAGAATGCAAGGTTAGAGAGACTGCTGTCTAGTTATTTAGAGACCTTGGATCAAGGTGCATTTTCTTAATTAGAGCTTTAACCACAGCAATCTTGAAGCTAGTAGGGAAAGTACCAGTCATAATTGATACATGACCAGAACACCCCAAACAGGATTGTTATCAACTGAGTTATCCTTCGACGAGTATAACGTGTTATTCTGATAAATAATCAAAGCTCAGTTTCATAACAGCTAAGGAATTGCTGCTGTAAAGGTCACTTCCATACCTGTTTCACCATTACAAGTATAGAACACAGGAAAATTAATTATGAAAATACCTACACTGACAACATTCATCGTTCAGTGGTTTCAGAGACAAGCAAAATTGTGGAAAGGGCAGTGAGGACATATATCAGAGAAAAGCAAATAAACACCTACAAGCTTCTGTTTACCCCTAACTCTGCCAACATTTATTTGGAGAACTCATGAGAGTAATTTAAATGCTGATGAACTAAAAAAGAACACAACACAAGTGTGCTTTGTTTCACTGAAAAATATGACAAGAGGCATACTGTACTGTATGAGTACAACATATCAATATAATTAAGCAAAGCAGATCTATGCTTCATGACTCAAAGTCAGCTTCTTGTAAACAATCAACTTTGACTTCCTTTCAGCAGGTACCATGGCAAATTGTTTATATGAATTAAATCATTGTTCATCGTTGTAAACTGAATTATCCTTGACACGAAAAGCCATTAAAGTTTAGTCAAGTAAGTGCTTATGTTTTTGCCTGACAAGGACTTCAGCAACTAATAATGTATAATGTGTTATCCTCAGTTTGATGAAAATTAAGTTCTGAGTTTGTCAGACCAAACCTTTTGATGTGTCCTTGAGGATGCCGAACAATGACTATGCAGAACAATGAGCCTCACATATGGAGTAAAATATGATTTAAGGCAGTGTTTCTCAATCCTGGTCCTTAGGGACCACTGCCCTGCATGTTTTAGATGTTTCCTCCTTCACCACACCTGATTCAAATGAGTGGCTCGTTATCAGGCCACTGCAGAGCTTGATGACGAGCTGATCATTTGAATCAGGTGTGGTGGAGAAGGAAACATCTAAAACATGAGTCCCTGAGGACCAGGATTGAGAAACACTGATCTAAGGGACATGGGAAGCTGAGCTGGACCACTCCTCCTTCAAAAAGGACAGCACTTGAGAACCTTCTTGGGGACTGTTTTACTCTCATTCAGCCGGCAGTGCAACAGAGCAATAGACCAAAAGACAGACATGCACAGGAAAGAGACTCCTCTCCCACTCACGAGCTGTCCACTTAAGTGGTGGAAAGAAAAGTCTCACATTTATTCTATGCTTGCACCTCTGGCAAAATCATATCTCACGGTCCCCGCTATCAGCAGGAGATGTTGTGAAGTGTTAGAGGTCTCAACTTCTGCCTGTGAATATGGTTCCTGTGAAAATGTTTCAGCTGGGTTTTGTGGTTTGGCTTACGGCTTTTCAAAGTCAAAAAGTTCAGAAATCTGTCCCACATCTTAATGAGGAAACTGATTAAACATTAAGGGCATTCTGATATATTCTAATTTTTCTCATTTTAGTATGCTTAGTTGTGCTAAGTGTAATTGTGTCTTTCTTTGTTTCCTAAGATTGCATTTTCTTTGATAACAATAAAAACAATAAAATCTTCAGACCGAAATGTTAGCTAGGGCAGGTAATGTTGGAGAAACTAGCAAGAGACCGTCTTCTCCCATAGGGCCTCACTCAAGGCAAAGCAACTTTTTCATACATTTTCATGTGCAATGAGTGCACAGGTGCATGTAGGTAGGCAGATAGGTCAGAAGGCCAGCCACCCGTTTAATTTGGGCCAAATAAAATGATTGAATGGCCCTATTATAGGCCTACAACAGCCACAAAAAAAAAAAAATAATAAATTCATAAATAAATAGATTCTGAAATACACTATCTACCCTAGCTTCCTCTGTGTTTCACACACTTTCAGCTAAGCTGAGATCATGTTATCAGTACAATTTGACTTTGCTGCGACTCCTCTTAGCTTCCACAACTAAGGTTATTAAAAACAGCTTACTGATCTGTGCAGTCCAACACAGCAGGGGGTACAGTTAAAAATCCTAATTTATTGCCTGAACTCAGTCTTTGTAGCAGCTCAAATTTCACATCAAAGTAATGTGCATATCAGGAAAAAAAAAAGGGGGGGGGGTGATCTTTTGCTTTCTCTTGATGTGCCTTCTCACTTTGTGCCAGCAATTAGTAAGACTGTAGTTTTTTGTCTGTTTGGGATGCAAGCTACCGCACATGAGAGTAGAGAACTGCCTTGAAAGAACCTTTGGTCAAGGTTAGGATTAGGTTTTAACAAAAAATAAGTAAACTTATTCAGATTGCTTGTGGTGATATTTAGTGAACGAAAAAGTTGGTAAAAGTTAAAAACACACAGTAGAAAACATCCATAAGATGTCGACTAAACATGAGCACTGTGATGACAGAAAACACCATGTAGACACCTTCGTCAACTCTTTTCACATTGCTATAGAAAACTTTTTTTTTTATAACTAAAATATTATTATACTAAATATATAAATATTTAAGATGACTGGGAAGATAAAGAGATAATCACCTCAGCTTGTTTTAGCATCTTTCAGCTCATTGTTTTGGTTTTGGACAACTTTACTGATTTGATTGACATAAGGCATTATTTTCAGCCACATAAGGCAGCCGTTATTAGCAGAAAAAATACGAAGTGCACCGCCTGCTTAACACCAAACAGCAAGCAGACAAAGTGAGTGACTACCTGGTGATCACAGAGTGAATATACAGGTGTCCAAAAAATGAAGTGAATGCTAACGTTGCTCTGTTATTAATTTACTAAAATGTTATCCGTATCAACTTCACAAGGTGATAATATTTCAGTGTTTCTTGTTGTGCTGACACAAAACAACAATAACGATAACATGTATGTACATATTTTGAGGCTTTTGGTTGATAATATTTCTTTGGTATATCCATTCCTGCAACTTGTTTCATTCATTTATACTCAAAGGAAGGTGTTTGTGGCATCTATTGCTGGCTGTGAAACGAGCGAAAAACATAAAATGCCATACCTAGTGCTCGTGTTTGTTTTGTTTTTTTCTATGCTGGGCTCACAATAGATACTACTGTACATATGAAAGGCTCATTCTAAGATAACAAATACATGACAATTCATATTTTCATATTTTCAGGTGGATATACACTAAAGCATATATTTATTTTCTGCCATTTCATGTAAATAGAGCCCTCTAAATATTACACACTGGACCTTTAAGTGTACGTTAACTTATTTGTAATAGATAAAAATACAGCAAGATTTTGCTTAGCTAACTACACAGGTTAGTCAGCTGAATGTAGATACAGTATCTGAGTGAAAACAATAAAAATGAGCATATGTTCCTACAACTCAGTCAAGCATAAAAGACAGATTGGCTTAAGGTTCATTGCAATACATTTTTTCGCAAACAGTAATTACTGTAGTACTGTACTGTGCTGTTTCCTCCAACCTATAGTCAATAAATTACAGTCTTCATAAGACAGCGGTTGACTTTGGTTTCTATTAACATAAAGTGTGAATGTGATGGAAAGGAGAATGTATTTGAGGAGTGTCACCACGATCAAAAATAATAATGTTCCAGTCTGTCACTGTGAGTTGAATGAAAAACTCAATGTGTTGATAAAGACAGAATGTGCTGTGTGGAAGCCACATTGATAGCATTGGTGTTTGAATTCGTTTTTGGTGTCTGCCTGCTACATAAGCTGTGCTCCATGCAGTAATAGTCCATCACAAACTCTGCATGGGGCACATTTCAAACCACTCACTCAATCTCTTTGCTTGTCCTCCCTGTTTCTGATTTTCTGCTCACTCATTCTCCCCCTCTTTTCATGTCCTTTGCACTGTCCCGTCTCTCTCTTATCCTCCCTACCAATTTATTTTTTTTATCCGCTGTTGTATATTAGATCTGTCGAGTAACTCTTTGGGTTCTCCACAGCTAGACCGGATTTAAGATTGACATTAATGTCGTCTTTGCTGAGGCAGGGAGATGAATACGCTATTCAAAAATAAAAAGACAGAAAGTGCACATGCTTAAACTTTCATCTCTCTTTCGTTAAAGTGGCTGTAAGGAAATGTGACACCTTCTGTTTGTCCTTTGTTACAGTTCTCCTCAAAGAAGAGCAATGATAAATTGACCATGATGCCACTACAAATTGCCTATAGACATTGTAAAGTAGCATAGCATAGATGCTGGACCCACGCATGTTGGAGTGCAGTTAGGGTCTTTCCACTCAGCACATTTTCCATGTAGCACGCTGTGGCATACATGAAAAAGTTTCTCCCTGTTTGGCCCCAAAGGGGTGGAGGATAAAGAGCGTCCATGTAGACTGTCATGGATTTTAACTGCCCTCCCTCTGATGAGCATAGAGCTTTGAGAGACTAAGACAACACAGCATTCATGCCCTCGTAGATTTAATAAATTTATACAATCAGTTAGGAGAGCATCTCAGCTATGTTAATTTTGTCAACAAGAAACTATGGTGAAAAATATTTTTTCAACCAGTTGTTATTCAACAAACTGTGTGCATCCGTGAAAACACACATTTATAAAATAGCACGCACTGAGATCCAAAATATCTCATCTTCAGAAGCTGATTTAGCTGCCAGTAATAGTAGCTAATATTACGAGTTGCTGGAGGGAAAAATAATGCAAAAAAAAAGTACTTAATTCATCAATAATTCATCTTCAAACCAGCGTTGTTTAGTCTGACAGGTTCAGGCTCTGGTTATTTTCCCCGTTGGTACAATTAATTTTGGGTGGATCTGAATCAGTCACAAATTTAATTCTGGAGCATTTTGGTTGTGGTGGTAATGTGATCTGACCAAACTACAAGGCACGCTGCAATTTGGGCTACACAGATTATGGATGAGCAAAATCAGCATCAACAACATCACATCAGCATTGCTAACAGCTAGCCGGAGAATGAATCATGGTCTGGGTTAGCAATAAGGTGCATTGGCTTATTGATAATTGGGCAAACAGGACCTTCTGTACTGTATGTGTTGACTTTTTTTTTACTGCAGACATGTGGAATAAATGAGAGGAGTAAGCATTCTCACATGAATGTTTGTGAAAACAGTTTACCTCATCCATTGATTTGGACCAGACCAAATAAATTACAGGTTTGAAAATGCCCTCAAACAAAAGAAAAACTGAGAAATCATGTAGGCCAGCACATTGACATGTATTTAAAGCTATGCAAATGTAACATTAAGCTGCTAAAAGCTGTGGATGTTTAATCTATGTAATCATACTTTGACCTTAAGGCTATAACTCTGACTCACAACCCCCAGCCCCTACAGAAAAAGCCTTTTAGAGCGACATGATAACTGAGGTAGAATGTGAGACGTATCTTTCTAGATGTAGATGAATGAGTAACCTTTGTAACCAATAAATTGACCATGAGACTTACCATGCCGAGTCATGGTGAAGGAGTGATGTCAAAGTCATACATACGTAGTTCTCTTTCACCTTTTTTGACAATATCAACTGTCAATTGTCTGGGGAGGCAAAGCTTTTGTAGAATGTGCGTCAAAAATAGCAATCCCATCTCTGTGAATGACTGTCCTACTTTTGTAAGGCTTAATGACCGCTGAAATAAACTTCAAATTATTGAGGACAATGATGAGGTATGTCTGTGTGTCTGACACAAGGCCTAATATAATCAAACCTCTACTTTCTCTCTGACGGGGACACTGATTCTTCATTCAGTCGACTGCAGACGATCTCAGAAAAATACATCATCTAAATACTTGTATCTCTTTGAAACTGTCTCTATATCTGAAATTGGAGCTGAGCGATGTTGGATCTCCATGAATTAATGGTCTGCACTGGCAACACATACTAACAAGAAAACGTGTGATTTTGGTGTGAACTGTAACAGGTATTTTTCTTCATCTAGTATGGTAGCTTTAAAAAGCAAAACAATCCAGATTGAGCTGGCAAGATAGATATGTTTCTGCCTCCTCTGACCTCAAAACATCTACTATCTAAAAATGAAAATGAATTTTTTTATTCTGTCATCAATTATTTTCAAACTCATTTTGAAAAATACATTCTGACTGAGACAGTTGTCAAAAGCACGAACATTTAAACATTTGTGACAACTGAAAATCTGGCAGAATGCATAAAAAAAAGATTTCCAAGCCACTTCTGGTAACCTATTCTAAGTTTCCTTCTTGTCACTGCAAGTTTTGCAGCTTTTGGGTGAATGTAAATGTCCACAGCTAACTTTAATGTCTTTCGGAGGATGTAGCAGGCTCAAGCTAGAGGGAAGATACTGGGTAAGAACGGGGCTAAATAACACTCCAAAGTAAATCTAAATGACATTGCATTGCATTGTTATTTTCAAAGGGGTTCCCTGACCCCTCAACTCTAGATATCTGAATGACAACGGCTTCTGTGGGTACCCACAACACAGACATGGCCACTTTATGCTAAATATACAAAATGAATGAATAAACAAATGATAACATGATCACAATCAGTAGATGTCAATCTATACATCGCTACAGATTACAACTGCTGGTGTTGACAGGAAATTCAGAGATAAAACTACAGACTTGAAGCACTTCTTTGTTGCTAGAAAGCATATGTACAGTACCAGCCATTCAGAATTGCTGCCAGCTGACTGGCAGATGGTTGTATTCATTCATTCCAATCAAATAAGCAGGACCTGTCATAGACCAGACGGTTGTCCAAGATTGATAGCAGTTGATGACAACCATGGAAACAGCACTGAAAACTTTATATCAATACAGAAAGCATGCAGTTGTGATTAACTTTGATTGAATTTTATTCAGCTATTTATGATAATTGCAATATTTACAGAAATGGAATGGTGCAGGTTATTTTGAGAGGAAAGTAGGGGAAGGATAGGGAAAGGGAGGTGGTGGTGGAATATCAATGGGAACTTCTGCAGTTGTCTGACCTGCTTTAGACAAACCAAACACAAACAAGGAAAATATCCCTGCCAAGGTTTTATACTTGTCATTCACAAAAGTCCTTCATGTCGACCTTCACTGCCTTTTATTAAAGTGCTTTTTGATCACGGTCGCACCATCCAGGTGACAATGCATGTGAATGGATGTTGATTGCATAAATCATCTTTATGTTTATGTTCACAAATAAAAACAAAATGGTTTAAGATTGCACTGCCTTATGATTGAAAAACTGTACTGGCAACGTTTCTGTGGAGTATAACTGCTAAGCCCACGCCCCCTTGTGACACTGAGTAGGAAGAAGTTTGGAAGGAAAATTAATAAATGCGTACTCAGTTTAGAGAAGTAAGGAATTCTTTTTTGGCCTAATTTAGTGTCTTGATGTGATATGATTTGATGAGGCAAAACAGGAGCAGAAAAATGTGCCAACTAAAAGTAAATGAATTCAGAGCTGCAATTAGCATCGGTGTGCCAAACAGCTCAAATTAATGAATCATAATAGATTCCACTGCAAGATGCTGCAACAGACTGCATAAAGAGAGAAAGAGAGAGAGACAGGGTGAGCCAGCTTCACTCTGTAATCTCAATACTGTCTTTCTCTTCTTATCATCCCTCTATATCTCTCCTTTCTCTCCCATCTCTCTTTCTCTTTGACTCACTTCAACCCAAAGCCAACTGCCTCCGAAGGAAGTCCCAGTGCAGGAGAGAGGAGAGGAGGAATGTATAGAGAAAGATGATGGTCTCTGTCAAATAAAGCTGCTTAGGAATCGGCTCAAGACTTTGTTTCCATTGTCTCTAGATAATTGTATGTATTAGCTCCAGGGTGCATATGTATGCACCCTGGAGTGTGTGCAGATCAGAAGCTGCAGGTGTCTGCATGCAGAAAAAAGAAAAAACAAAACACTGTTGTTCTAGATTATCCACGCTTACATAACTCTGCAGGCTTCATTTGTCTGCAACTCCAAGCAGATTGGAAGTGAGAGAAAACATGAGAGTAATAAAAAATAAAAAGGAGAAACAGAAAGAGAAGCATGAGAATGGGGGAGAATAAACCTGGAGGTGAAAAAACAGAGAATGAAACTAGTGACTTTAACGTTTCTCGGTTTAGCCTGCTGGCATGCCGATGAACACCTGGTGTCTGTTGGATGTTTCTTGGAAAAGCTCTTCTGGCATACAGGAAATGATACATTTCGTCTTCCCAGGAGGAATCTATAGGCATGCTAGTGGCTCTCTGTAGCTACTGAATAACAGTGGCGCTTTGACCTAAATGTTATTATTAGCATGCTACTGTATATCACAATGTTTAGCAGGTGAAATAAAGACAATGTTCACCATCTTAAGTTTAAAAAAAAAAAATATATATATATATATATATATATATATATATATATATATATATATATATATATATATATATACACACACACACACACACAACAAGTTTGCCCTGAAGATGGGTAAAAAGGATCATGAAAGTCATGCATACTCTTCACCATGATAGTCCATCCAACAGTTGTCGAGACATTTCACTTAGGAACAAAAATGCATGAGAAGAGATCACCAAAGTTGATTGTTTTTTGTTCTTTGAGGACCCGTAAATGTAGAAAAATATATTACAATCCACTCTGGAATGAAGGGGTGGACCAACCAGTCGACATTGCCATCCGTATAACCATAACATGAATAAAAAACACAACAGAGGGTGGGCAGTTAGCATGAAGCAAACCTGTCCATGGTTCTTGGTGCGATTTCATCATAGCCACAGTCTGAATTTCACAAAACATTTGTTTAACATAATGATTACAGAAGGAATAACTTTTTCTAAGCCTCACCAAAACTTGAAAAGGAGTCATTATATTACCACGTTTGAAAATATCAGCTCCAAAAATAATTTTAAAGACTCGGAAAGCTTTTGTGACATTAATGTGTGCAGGAAAAAGAAATTTCCCCTCTTAACCCCTCTTAAAGGAATATTACTAAGACATTTTTTTTCTGAGATTCAGATATGGAGATCAATACTACTCTTATGTGTGCTGTTAAGTACAGATCCAAAAGATGATAAATATTGCCTAGCATGGAAACTGGAAGCAGGGGAAAACAGCTAGTTTGGCTGTCTTCAACAGTGTATCCTTTTGCCTAGAATGTTTATTCCAATGTCTCCACAAAGCAAATTATGTGAAAATGTTATAACATATAATTAATTCTGCTCTTTGTCTTTACACTAAAGTAGGTTAATCACCTAGTGGACCCAGCTCTGGACTCTGAACTCACATACAGTATTGTTAGAGTGGTATTGATTTACTCATCTAACTTTTGAAAGAAAGCAGATAAATATATTTTCCAAAACAATGACGACATCAATGGCATTAGCACTCTTTTCAGATCAAATAATTGGTGTCACACTGTGTCTTACAGCACTATACAGCAGTGAGTGTGGGACTAGTGACACACAGTAAGTAGAATAGCTTCCTAAAATGTTTTTCACAGTACCATAAAGAATTCACTAATGGCCCAATGAACCATCTTGCACTACAGACATTCAAAACTATATATTAGGATTATTATAAGGCACACTAGCTAAAAGCATCTGTCAAATGATATGTTTGGTGGAGGTCTCACTCTCCCATGAGCCTTCACTCTATATTCCTGTCCTCCTGAAGTATAAACATTGCTGCTTAGCAATTAATGCTTATGAAAGCTTATTTATACTGCAGTGGGAACATTTAGGTCTCCCTATGGAGTACATAGAATAACAGATAGGCCTGTAATGGTAATACACTCGGCTTGTGTGTGTTTTAATATTGTCGTCAGGTATGCAGAGCCCCTCTTCTGCGTTTGTTTTGCCCAGAGGACATGGTAAGATGTTTACAAGATACTCATAGACGTCAGGTTTACCCAAATGTCTGTATCTTAACGTGTGAGCCCCTGCTATGCTGTTTATAAATCAGCATCTGAGGGATGGAATATTCTAGTTTTCCCCTATCAACATAAACACACTCACACATGCACAACCTTCCATAACCACTTGGCAGAGGGAAGAATTTTGTTTTAGATTATCAGCTTCATTATTTTGAGCACCTGCAAGTCAATGTGTGCTGAATAACCTGATTCTAAATGATTCCCTCAGGCCCTTAAGTCAAATTAAACCTAGTCTGATGCATTTGAATATGGAGCACTGGGAGTGTGTGTGTGTGTGTTTGTCTGCCTCTGTGTTTGAAGACTGATTTTAAAATGTAATTAAAACCATTTCATTCTCTGCCAGGTAAATGGTGCCTAATGATTAAGAGCAAAGTCCTCCCAGGTCCAGTTAGCTAAAACAGAATAGGCCATGTGTGCTAGTTCATAAAGCTGTAGGCATCTTTCCACATAAAGAGTTGGTCTGACCAATAGTAATGGTATTGACTGTTTTGTCATAACAAATTTAATACCAATTCTGATGTCAGTCATCCAAGAATCTTTAGTCGCAGCATGCATAGCAAGTGCAAGCTTGTTTTTAAAACAAATGCTATACACAAAATGGAAAAGCTTCTGTCTGTAACATTTTGTGATCACAATAAGAGATGTGACTCACTTTTTAAATCATCTCCATATTTCCAAACAGGAAATGTGAAATGTTGGAAATGGGATTTTAAACATTTCTAACAAGCCTAGTCATGTTTGTCTTTGACTGATGACGGTGGACAAGTATTACGGCACGACGGTGTGAAAAGGTTGGGTAGCTTGTTAGTTCAACCTCCAGGATACAGTTAGCCTAGCTTAGCATAGAGACTGGAAGCAGGTGGACAGCTAGCCTGGCTTCCTCCAAATTCCAAAAATATGCCTAATGACACTTTTAAGTCACAACTTCTAATCACCAAATTCTTTTTTTTTTATTAAAACTAAAAGCAATAATGTGTGGTTAATTAGCAGTTGAGACTTAGAGGCGTTGTTAGGCAGAGGTGTTGTTTCCAACTTTGGACAGAGCCAGTCTAGCTGTTTCCGCATTCCTCTAGTCATCATGCTAAGTTAGGTGAATTGCCACCCGGCTCCAACTATGCACTTAACACAGAGACATGAGAGTGGTATTGATCTTCTCTCCTCTCAGCAATGTGAATGTGTGTGTACATGTATTTTCAGCATGTGTACATGTATTTTCAGCATGTCTACATACTTTGCTAATGAGAACAGCTGTGCGAATGCATGTATAGCTATAGAAGCAGGTGTTGACATACTAGGAGCCTGCAGCAAGAAAAACTTCTCTGACACACACACATCAGACAATTAAAACCCCATGAACTTCTAAGTGTGTGTAATTGTCTGTGTCTCTGTGTATGCGTGTGTCGTGTGGGTGTGTGCGAAGCCACAGGGGTCCTATACAGCTCATCTCCACACCAAGAGCTACAACACAACTACAACTCAATTAGCTTCTGTTCCGCTTCACTCAACCCAACTGTGAAGCGGCACAGAGAGGAAACTTCCAAATGCAGACTTAGAGAAATGAGCCACCATTTAAGCAAATCAGCTCCTTGATCAACTCGTCATCATGTGACAAAATCGGTGGCTGTTTCCCATTCCTCTACGCAATTTAGTGTTTGTGGTGTTCTGTACCGCTGCACATGCGATCAGCCTGACAATAATTAGTCACGAAGGTGTCGTGAGGTAAATCTGTCTTAAAATCACACTCAAATGGTTTCAATCTGTAATAATATACACCAACATTTATTCCCATACCATTATGATCACACCATTAGAAGTAAGCCTGCATTCATGTGTAATGAAAAAAATAACTTATATAACTCATATATTTATTGCTTATGAATTAAACTTTTTATTTGGAATAATGTGTTCTTCTTATAAAACACATTTTTTAGCCTTGATGTTACCAGTTTAAATAAGTGGTGGTCTAATTGGAGTTTGGAAAGTTTCAATGATACATGACTCTGCAGCAAAATGAGGAATATATTAATTTAACTATGATTTCATTTTTGTGACATTACCCCAGTTTGAAAATGTTATCAGTGTCACATAGATGCTTTCTTTCTGAGCATTTTATCTAAAGTGAAGATATGTGGAGCATTATCCCAGATGTGTCCTCCCTATAAACCATGAATAATACATGTAGACCTTTAGGTTTCAAAATCCTTTCAGAAAATGGAAAATTAGCATCCTAAGCTAATTCGTAGGTAAGTCTGTTTTTGTAAACTGAAGGATGAGAAGATTCACATGAGCTGTCTCCTGATATAATCCATGGCTAAACTCTTTGCAGGATGGATTGCTTCCTGCTTTCTTACAATGTACGAGCTTAGCTGCTTGCTCTCCAGTCTGTTTATGTCCATTTGATAACATTTTTATTTTTTTCTGCTAAATTATGGAGAGTGGCTTCCGGTTGCTTATAAAACTCTGGGACTTTATGAAAGAAACTGTAGCTCATAACTGTATTTTCCAACTCTTTTATTACTTCTTCAGTAGTGTGCTATAGAGAGGCCTCCAAACAGTGCAAGCCTTTTGGCTGATCCACACTGACTGGAAACCTGGGACATACCCAAAGCTTTCCACAAACTTCAACAAATAATCGCAGTGCTTGAAACAAAACTACACTGGTCAAAAGTAAATGGGCTGTGAGAGAACCACTTTACCACAGACTCAACAGACAACAAGAGAAGACTAACACATGGCTAATGAGCACCTACAGGCAGAAACAGACAGGCCGCATGTCAGGTAGTAAATGTGCAAGTAGTAGTCCTCTCTGGAAAACTTTTGGTGCTAGTGGTATGCCAACACCCTGGGACTTGCAATTGGTACGCCCGCACTACCCGCCAGGAACAGCCCCCAGAATCAACCCCTGTGCTAAGTAGGAAAGTTGAGGGTATATAGTGCATTAGGAACACTAAAATATAATATGTTTCCTAAGATACAGTACGTGACATGACAGCAAGAATCCCAAAGGTTCAGGTTCCAACTGTGAGGAACAGGTAAGTATCAATGACATTGTGAAACACCAATTATACAACAAGTAGGTCCGACCAAGCAATCTGATCGGTCAACTAAACATTTAGAATGTACTCAAATCAGCACCTGAGTCATCACTAACAATATTACTCCGTCATCTCCACATTGTCACATCCTGAAAATATCTAACATGTACACAAAAAGGAACAAGTACACTGGAAGTCAACTTTAATAAAGTAATACATCTGAATTTCAAATTTCAGCTTTCTTTAATGAATATTCTGTGTGTTACGGAGCTCTTAGACTGCCGCTTTAATACAGGTGTGCACCTCATCAAGTTAGTGACTGCAGAGAAAATGTTGTGTTTTTAAAGACTAATATGGACTGAAGCTGAATATTTCGTTAGATAAAAACATGTTGCTTATTTTGTAAATTATTACATCGATCTTTGTTCAATACACTGAACTAGCAAAGCAGTTTAGTGTTTATATGTGCAGTATTTGTTCAGTTTGGGAACTCAACGATCTCCATAAGCTTTGACGGGACTAGAAATCGTCTCCATTGCTAGGTCGTTACTAAGGCTTGGGCTACTTGCTGGAGTAGTAAACTGAGTTCCATTGCATATAGGAGTCTACTGCTGTGACTGATTCCAGGTATTAGTCAGACCCTGTGTATCTCCATGGAAACTGAGATCAGACTGGAAACGGCGAGCAAAGAAATGTTTATTTTGAGAGCACATTGCCCAAAAATATGAATTTATTTTCATTATATATTTTATCTAAGTTGGTAATTGTTGTATAATCACAATATTACACACCACAACGCTGTGGAGTTACTGGAAATACAAGGAAACATGAGGTCTGATCCAACTCTCAGTTCTTTTAAATCAGGTCTCAAGACTTCGTTTGCCACTCCCTTTTACAACTATTAGATTACATTTCGGAATACCTATTCAAATCTTTTAATTGTGTTTTTTATTATTATTTTTTTAAATCTGTTTTATTATATTTTAGCTCATTCTTTATCTTAAATTTTGTTTTACATATTTGAATCTTAAATGTGCATTTTAATTTTGCATTTTCTTAATGTTTGTGTCTAATGTAAAGTACTTTGAATTACTCCATTGTTGAAATGTGTGGTACAAATAAACCTGCTTTGTGACACTGTATTTTACCTAGCTACAGGACTACACTCAAAAAAATGTTTTGTCCACTTATGCATTTTAATTACATAGAAAATTTCCATCCATTTGAATTACATTGTTTTAATATTAATAAACTAACAAACTTGTATGACGCAAATGATACGATTTATGTAATAGTACTAATAAACTCAAAATGACTGCATTCACTTTTGCTGTTGGGTTTGGGCAAACAAATTAATTTTATTAATATTGAATGCATAAAACTGGTTACTACTACACTATTGTGTAGTGGAAGCAAATTAAGTTTATTAGTACTATTAAATAAATCTTATTACTTGCTTCACATTAAGTTTATTATGTAATTTATATTAAAACTTTGTAATTCAAATGGATGGAAATTTTCTATGTAATTGAAATGCATAAGTCCAGCATTTTGGCCATTTTTTTTTTTTTTTTTTTTTGAGTGCAGACTAACAGCTCAGCATGGATAATAAAACTGTTGATATCGCCAAACACAAGAGCTGGTAATAGATGTAATATATCAATGTTAATGACCTGAGGGTTATTTAGTGTAATTACTGAGTTGTATAAAAAATTGCAACTGCTCTTCCAGAGACATGCAAGCAATACAAGTAATGGGAGAGCTGGTCCAGTACAAACAGTACAGGGGAGAAATCATGCAGCTGTTTCTTTGTAAAATGACAACGTGTTTGTCATATTATCTATCTGCTACATACTGTCATTGTTCGTTGTGATATTTTCTGTATTCTAAATTGTGCTCCGTGAATGTTCCGTCAATTCAGCACACATATGAGCTGGAAGAAAGAACATTTAAGTCATAGTAATTGGTGCAAAAATAAAGACACATTTTAGAACAGCTTTATTGTGATATAAGGCGTTTGTCACATTGCAAATCTGAGTATCATATTCATATTTACACAGAGCTAGTTGCAGCAACTTATTGAGTTCTTGCTAATGCCTCATCTTTCCTGTTTAAAATTCAAAGTGCCCTGTGTAAAGATGATATAAGTCACCCCAGACAGTCTTCCACTTTTTCCCTCTCTGTAGATCACAGAATGAAGAAGTGAAAAGCAAATGCCAGACAAAGAATGCAAACAGAAGACACGTAGAAGAAAAAACAAATGCATAGAAAAGCAGTGGGAGTGAAGGCTACAAGGTTTGGCATATGAAGGCCTCCGACAGCTTGAATGTGTTGACTCAGCAGGATCTGAAGTGCCGCTTGGATGTCAAGATATGACAAATGAAATCTGAGCATGACAATAGTGGTGTGCCTCACACACACACACCCTAATATAGACATTCAGAGATGCCTTAACTTTTCATCTAGTACTACCATCGTCAGATTTTTAATTTGTTCAGTATGTTGGTGTTTGACCAATAACAATACAAATACAAATACAAATAATACAAATCTACATGATGTTCCCTTTAGTCTCAGTTGTACATTCTCAGCTGCAAGCAAATGTTAGCACGCTGACATGCTCAACAAATATGTAATTGTTTGTTTTATTGTCGCCAATAGACTCTTATGTGTTGTCTTTCTCATACAGTATCTTATAGTCTTTGGCTGATGGAAGGTAATTTTCTCACAGCAGCTCACACAAACTTAAATTAATGTCATTTAGCTGAATTAGCCATTGATGATATGCATGCAGAGATCAATCAAATCATGCTGTTAAATGATAAAGTGGAAGAACAAGCACAGCCACAATTGTCTTTAGGCAACCAGAAAGCTGAGATGTGGGCTCTGATGGAATTTGTGGATGTTTTTTGTTTTGAGATTGTCCAGTCAAGTGTATTTGTGTACCCCCACAACTTTGGGGAAAAAAAAAAAAAAACTCACAGCTAATATGTATGAGAAAGCAACAGAAAACTCCATAAAGCCATAGCACATAGGAAGGAACAAGGAACAGCACAAGGAAAAGACTTGGGAGAAGCTACTGAACAGTCAGAATTCTTCAAAGCATGGATTCAACAGGCTGCTTGAAATCCTCTGGGATTTTGGTCTATGGTGTCTTGATAGTATCATGTAGCCAGATGTTTCTCTGATGCATGTGTGCTGTGATCCTCTGGTTTATACTCCCAAATGGCTGAGATCTTGAAAATAGACCATTGGAATGACCTGAAGTCAGTGTCATGCTTTGAAAAATCTTAACATCATGCTTTGTGACACGGTGCATTACCCAGCTGCATGTTGTTTTGAAAAAGGGTAGACTGTGGCCATGATGCTCCGGGTAATGGAGATTTTCCATGAGTTTCCATGAAAATTTGTGAAGACATTCATGACCCCCAGAGGATATATTCTACTGATTTTGGTGGCCCTCTGACTTTTCTCAAGCACCACCATCAAGTTGAAACTTTTTTATATGTTTTTTTATTGAAATGTCTGAACAACTGGATTGATTTCCATAAAATGCAATACAGATATTCATGCTGCCCAGAGGATGAATCCTTCCCTAATGACTTTGATGAGCCAGACTTTATAGCTCTTCCGACAAGGTCACATTTTTCACTTATTCAGTAAAATGTTCCCCGGATTGAACCCTTCATACTTTATGTGATCCCATGACTTTCCCTCTAGCGGTTTATATTCGTGGCTCTGTAAGAGTAAAATGTGTTGGATTTTTTGATGGATTACCATGCAATTTAGTGCAGACATTCATTGTCTGTAAACTTTGGTGTTCCCCTTGGTTTTTCATTATGTCCAATGCTTCGGTTTATCTATCTAGTACTTTTTCTCCAAATTCAGCATTACATCCTCGTAAAAATAGTAGCATGGCAGACCTTTGGTTTAAATGTCATAACCTGCTCTTCTGCTGCTATAACTCATCATCTGTTATTTGTGCTCCCACGTCCTTCCCTTTAGCTTGTCTGAGCAAGTTTGTAAATTCTCCTCTGACCTCTCTCATTGTCAGCTCCGTCATTTTTCTTTCTACATGATATCTTGTAAATGAAAGGAAAATGATTCAAAGATGTGGAAACCTCCACATTTGCAACCAACACTAATACCATGTTCAAAGTCACTTAAAGTCTAACTAAACTCAAACACCTTTTTCAGTTGAAAACCAATATGGGTATGTAGTGACAACACAGACATTTTTACAAATGCCCACAAATATGCTTCAAGTGACTGTCAAATCTCCAACGGACTCTCAGTGTTTACAGTGTGGACACAGAGAGGCAGATAGTAGATGCTTATAGCTAAAGAACTGGTTAGCTTCTACTACCAGCAACTGTATTCCTGTAACTCTGAGAGTCTGTTACTCTGATCAGTCCCACATCACAAACTATGTAGCCATGAGGCCTTGCCCCCTAGCGATTGTCCTCTACTGTTTTTTATTTTTATTTTATTTTAAATTTGCAGGGAGAGAGGAAGCTAGCAAAATTTGGGGGCTTAATTACACTTGAAGTTCCACATATCCTCCTTTCTAAAATTAAGCTGAGCGTTGATTTAACTTTTTGCCACTATACCCAAATAAATGACCACTATCAGCTATGAAATTCACAAGGTTAGTTTGCAACACAACCTGTTTTCATCCATTTGCATCCATTATTCAAAGCCTAGTGTATCCATCTCAGTTACTTCCAGCACTTCCTAGAATAGCTTTTGGCATCCTACAGAGAACCAGTGGGATGTCAGGACCCAGAAATGAGGGATCCATCTCCAACAGATCTGCTCGTCTATGATGCAGATGTATAATTTCTCTCTCCTACACCTGTCTGTTGTCTGCTCACTCTCACTTTCTCTCCAGCTGATTCTTTTCTCTCACCCCTCTGAATGCCTCTCACTCATTGAGTATGACTGACCCCCTTCACTTACCTTCCTTTTCTCTTGAGTTCACTTTGTCGGTTTCTATTGTCTGCCGACTTTTCCTGCAGACTTCTCTCTGAAGTATGACAGAAGCCCTATTCTCTCTGGCATGTGCACCCATAATTATTTGATGCTGACAACCCTTTCTGTTATTAGAAAGAATGGGAGGTCTAGCACCTTCTTGTTTTTTTGTGAAAATTTAAAATCATCATAAGTTTCCAGTTTTCTTGTGTGAGGAAAAAAAAAGCCTAAAGCCAAAAAAAAGAAAAAGGAGACATTCACTACGAATCCAACTATGTGGACTCACTAATTAATGAATAAAACTGCATGTCTTTGGACTGTGGAAGGAAGCCAGAGAGAACTCAGGCATATACCGGAAGAACATGCAAACACAGAAAGGTTCCAGCTCAGCCACAGAGAGGTCTCAGCCACAGAGAGGCCCCTGCTTGTCGGTGAGTTCGTACACAGAACTCCACCCAATAAGGAGGAAAAAAGTGTGAAATGAGTGAAAATTAATGTAACTGTAATGAATAGAGAGAACAGAACATAGAGGGCAGCTGTAGCTCAGTCCATAGGTATTTGGCTTGGCAACTGAAGGGTGGTTCAAGTCCAGCATCGAAGTATGGAGGGTGGACTGGTAGCTGGAGAGGTGCCAGTTCATCTCCTGGGCTCTGTTGAGGTGCCCTTGAGCAAGGTATCAAACCTCTAGACTGCTCCCAGGGTGCTGCTCTGTGTGGCTGCCCATCACACTCTCCACTATCTCTCCACATTTGCATGTCTAGGAGCCCTTTGTGTGTGGTTGTATTTTGGGTAAAATGCATGTAAAACATGGGAGGGGTCAATAAAGTATCTATTCTTCTAGAAAGAAGTCATTTTATTTGTAGAATTTAAAAAAAAAAAAAGAAATCAGAGATCAGAATAGCTCATTGGACCATATTGCTTTAAAACTGGAGGTAAGAAAGCCAGAAAAAATAAACTTGTTCTGAAATGTATATGATTAAACAAATAGGATGAGGAGGGAAAGCTACTGACAAGGCGGTGGTGTCAAAGTTCAAAGTTCCAAGTTGAAGTTTGCATGGAAAATGTGTTTAATTTTGCTGTTACGATTTAAAATCCTGTTGTGTCCAGGTGGTCAAGCTTTAGCCTGCACTGCATAACTAATCGGGTGGTGAAAACTAGTCATTGAGGGTTAACCTTGCCAAATGTTTAAATGTGAAACCTACATTTAAAACTATCTGTGCCAATATGCATGATTAAAAAGTCCTGCTGCTTCTTGTTTGCATGGACAACAACCACCTGCATTAGTTTTGATACTGAAGAAAATGTACATCTGATAATTACAAAATGAGATCTGACGGATTTATGCACTTTTACCATCGATGGACATTAGATGTCCTGCTACCACTACAAAGAGTGAGCTCTCCTGGTTTGTAGCAGTGTTTGTATGTACCTAAGGCATGCCAACAGTCTAGTACTTCAAAGGGAAATGCTGGTTTATATTTTTATGAAAAGATTCTACAATCACTTTTTCATTTTGAAATGATCATCTGTCATAAAAACAACAACATGTTTTTATGGATGTAAGAAATCTCTTCCACTATTTGTCTGTTATTGTTAAACAGTGGTAGTCAGTGTACCTGTATGCAATCAATAAGCAATAAATTACTAATGATCCATGCTGTCTGTCTCTGTCCATCTCTTTTGATGAGATGTCATTACAAATGTTTTTTTTTTTGTCTGTTAATTATAGTGAACCTGTCCCTGAAGTGAGAAATAATAAATGCCAGTATGAATGTGCTGTTTCTGCACACCTTAAACCACAGGTGACACACAGAAAGCCTTGAAGTGTAAAAAAGTGAGATCCTTTGTTTTCCATACACTCATTCAAAGTCTTTAAAAACACATCTTGCTAAGATGAAATTCCCTGAAGATAACCAGCTTAGTTTTATTGTCCAACTAGAAGCATCTGCTTTAGATGGAGTTGAGTTTGTGCACTTTCAAGTGCACCAGAAAGATGTGTATGATTTCCTAAGCCTGCAGTATGCTGGTTAAAAGCAAGTATGTGTCAAGATTACAAAGGCTTTAACTGCTAATGAGCTTATTGTGTCTTAGAGGAGCCATTACAGGATTGACTGGAACCTGACCAGTAGGTATTATACTTTCAGCTGTGGACTTACCTAGACTTTGCACCTGCTCTTGTGGTCCATCATATCACCATGACGCTTTTGACGATTTGAACATAATGTCTCTATCTACAAAAAAAAAAAGCTTCATTTTCAAACTGTTAAATTTAAAATAGAATGAATAATTAGTTAGGAGAAACTATGTGCTAATTTAAAATGTTGCTTTTTCAAGTGACAGATCACAATAAAAGGACTCAGAAGGCAGTGGTAAGAGATGACTCAGCTTCCACACCAGATACAAAACTCCCAAGAGGATTGAATTACAATAAGTGGGTGTTTTCCTTTGAGGTAATTATCCCCGCTGCTGTCAGTTAGTACACTCAAGATTTTATTCATTTCTTCTGCTATGGTCACAAAATAAATTGAGTTGTTAATTGGTGACCCATGCTTAACATTTTTTTGGCTGCGTTTTAAACCATGGACTATTCAGACTGGGAGTCTAATAAGAACTAATTCAGACTAGGGAGTGAATTTAAATACTGAAAAAGTCAGCAGGGATTAATTACTTATTTGGTGAAATAGAATGCTTTATTACTTTACTAGATACTGGGTTTAGTTACATGAAATATAGGAAAATGACTATTTGTCCATGCAAACTGGAAATGTTTCAGATTGAGCGAAAAATCAGCTCAAAGCGGTGTCCCAAAAGCTGGTGGTAAGATTTTGTTGACGTCACAGAGAATTAGAAACAAAGTGTTGCCGTCTTTTGCACTCATGATGATTTAGCATCTAAAACACTCCTGCAGCTGTATTCACCCAAGTAATGCAAAGCAAGGCTTATTTTGAAATGCTGTGGTTGGGTTGGAGCCTCAGTTTGTTTTACAGGTTGGCTTCTCATGTGTCTAGTTTTCACTGTAATTGACAAACATTCAGTCATATTTTAATGTAATAAGTCATGTGGAGATGTTTGTTTTCATTATCAATGGTCGGTTCAGGCAGTAGATGGCAAAGTACACAGGTGACTAGCATGTCTTATTGGTGAAATGTTTCTTGTAAATTGGCCAAGGAGGATTTATCACTACACTTGCTGTTGCATGATGCTGTCTTAATTCTGAAGAGCTGGTAACACTTTATAATGAGTACACACTATTAAGCATTAGTTAAGCATTATTATATCCATTTATAACACATGAATACTCAGTAGTATGTAGTTTATAAACACAGTTACAAATGTTTTACTCATCATTGATAAGCACAGTAGTTATGGATTAGTAAATACTGAATTCATCATTTATAAAGCATGTTTCTGACGCAAATACTCATTAGTATATGGTTTATAATCACAGTTTTAAATGTTTTACTCTTCTGTACTAATGGTTAGTGAGTGTGTTAGTAGATGTTTTATAAAAACTCACAAATTCCATTTCCAGTGGATGACCTATAAATAGTTTTGGTCCGTCCTGCAGTGACTTCAAACCCCACCAGAAGCGTTTAAGAGGCGGAGCGTTTAGCCTACCAGACTTTGTTCACTTGCTCATATTTGGTCATCTTCTTGGTTTATAAGCTTCTGCATGTGTAAATATGCTTCTACGTGTGTAAATATGCGACGTAGTTAATTAGTTTCTCTTGTCTGTTTTTACGACTGTCAGTTTGCGCAGGGTATTTTATTTTCAAAATTCTTTTTCTGTGTCTGGCTTCCGCCCACTCGAGGTGCTCTGTGTTAATAAATCGACGCGGGCTGCTTCGGCATCTGCCAAAAATAGAACAGCCGTGTATTTCACGCATTTTTTTCAAACAAAGATTGTATTTGTCATACCTAAATTTTTGTGATCTACTGTTGGTGTTGGCAAGTTTTTATTCAGCTTTGTTTACCCTTGTTCGTCTTTTTACATCAACAGAACAGTTGTACAGTTACAATATGTTGGAAAGTTGCAATAAATATCAATGCAATATGTTCTATATCCCTTTGTGGTGTGTCTCTCCTTGGTCTGTTAAGATAACTGAAACTTTTGTGAGTCTTGAGGCATTGCCAGCCTTTAAATCTCATTCGTAAATGCTTTATAAGGCATAGATAGTGCCCACTTTAGATGAGCTCACACAAAATACTTAATTAACGAGTAGTAAGTGCTTTGGAACTGCCTAAATTCATGAATTGGAATTTGTGAGTTTTTATAAAACATCTACAGTACTAACACACTCACTAACCATTAGTACAGAAGAGTAAAACATTTATAACTGTGATTATAAACCATATACTAATGAGTATTTACGTCAGAAACATGCTTTATAAATGATGAATTCAGTATTTACTAATCCATAACTACTGTGCTCATCAGTGATGAGTAAAACATTTGTAACTGTGTTTATAAACTACATACTACTGAGTATCCATGTGTTATAAATGATGAATTCAGTATATATTAATGCTTAACTAATGCTTAATAGTGTGTACTCATTATAAAGTGTTACCAAGAAGCTGTCTGTATGCCCTCGGGATAGTATCACAAATACTCTCTGCTCATAAATGATCATACTCAATGCATCTACAGTATGAGGTGTTTACCAATTGGCTGATAATCTAAAAACAAGGAAATATGTTTACCTTTTAGTGGTCTAAGCTACAAGTCGTGGAGCTTTAGTTCATCTCAGTATACTGACGCATGATCTTTGTAATCTGACTCTGTAGAGGCTTCTACATTATTCCCTTATCTGTTCTGTCTATGGAGTCAGCAGTCATATCCTCTAATCGTTTTACCACAGTAATGATCAGAATGTCATGTCCTTTCCTAAACACAAACATACAGCTGCTCTGTGTCTCAAAGAGAGAATGCTGTGTCTCTCGACACAAGATTCAGTGCTGCCCCTAAAATAACCACACAACATATGCTTGATCTTGCGTATCCAACATATGTGGCATGCTAAAATACAAAATCCGCTCCCTCACAATTAGAGTATAGCTGTGGGCTTTACCCTTTTTGCTGATACACACTGATCCAGGTCCTGTGCTGGAATTTATTTGTTTAAGACCAAATAAACACCATTACTTGTTTGTATATGAAAGTATGCTTGCTATAATTTGTATATACAGTATGTCATTTTTGTTTTCTCCATGGGTTTGACGTTATTATGTTATTACAGTTAATTAAAATGTACATTTTTGCCCAATCCACCTGTGTGTGCATGGGAGGCTGCCTATGTAAGCCACAGCCTTTTATGTGTTTGTATATGTGTGCTTCTTTGAAGCCATTGTCTTCAAATAAATGATGGTAATTTCACAGGTACTTCAGGAAGAAGACCTCTTGCACTGTTGTGAACTGCTGTTTGTGCTTTGTATACCGTGTCAGTATTCTGTTCTTGCAGCTTGTAATCAGGTATGTCAGCATCATCTATAGCGGTGTCGAAGATCTGAACATTTTTCGAATTGGTGTCGAAGATCTGAACATTTTTCGAAGGAAAGAAAAGTAAACATAAAACAAAGAGAACTGAGGCTTGGTTATATAATTAGGCAATTCTTTCTGCAGCTACAACTTTGTGGATACTGTACTTGAGTTATTTTCCAGGGATATGGGCACATTTTCTGGACCATAACTGTTAGCACTCCTATGATCTAAACCTCCTTTGGGTGTAAAATCTCAAGCAAACATTTTATGAGTCCATAAATTCAGCTCACTCCTGTTCATTGTCAATGGCCCAGAAAAAAAAAAAAAAGTGTTGTTTGACGATAGAGCAGATTAAGGGTTTTCTAGCTTTGGAGAGACTTCATGTTTTTAAGTATCGATTGAACTGTCTACAGTCATAATTGGGATCAGAAATCTACTCAAGGCAATGTGCACTTTGGGCTACCTGACATGGTTTGTTGTTAACAAGTGTGAATGTGGACAGGTACGATGACAATCAGTCTTAGTGGGCGTTCAGACAGGGACAGGGAAGCCGGACACCGGCAGCGTTTTTCAATTCATTTCAGTGGGGGTCGTGTGTTTCTGCACCGGCAGCCTGCAACGCAGGCGTTGCCGCAAAAAATGACACCGGTGTCTGGGAGAGAAGTTGAGCCAGATTCAACTTTTAGGAAAACAGAGCCCCACGTCACGCTCCGGCCGCCAATCAGACACTCAGATCAGCCAAACCTCCACAGACAGCCTGAATTGTCTCTGAAGCAGAGACTATCCAGGTGAATTCATGGACTAAACTCTGATAATCTACCTGTGTGTGTGTTCTCTTTTGTTTATTTCACGTACTCGCAATTTATGGTTATGGCAGGGCCGGTTTTTGCTATGGGCAATGTGGGCGACTGCCCGGGGTGCAATCTATGTGAGGGCGCACGAGGGCCTTAAAAACAAAAAACTTGCAAGTTTTCTATACCGCTCATTTCCACGTCAAGTTAGTGGAGTGGGCACCCTCATTGTCACGTTAACTTACTGCTGAGAGTCATACAGGTTGTGTGTCAGAAGAGGCAAGGGGGAGGGGGGCGGTGGATCAACTTGCAACTGCAGAGTTTGGCAGGGGGGGGGGTGTGTACACTGATCCCAAAACTGCTTCCAAATAAATTGTATTTCATTACTAGAATTAACATAGACCCATATACCTACATGTAATTAATTGGGTTATGTAAAAATTGAAAAAAAAAAAAAAATCTGTTCAGTCATCTACGTGACCTCACGTGACTCCGGTTGATTGACGGGCGAACCGACGGTGTTGGCAAAGGTATAGTGGTTAATGATGTGGAGTCTTCATTATGGACCAAAGTAAAAGACCAAAGAAGCCATCAGGTGCCCAGTTCAGAGAAAGAAGAACAGAAGAAGAGGAGAAACGGGCAAAAGATAAATGTATGCAGATTTCTGTGAGTGACAGCAGGCTATAGGCTATTTATTAGCCTCTTGCTAATATGTTGCTATTAGCCACAGAAGATGACTGTATTTGGTCGTATTTATTTTTGCTGAACTAGCAACTATTAGAATTGACATCATGTCATGCAACTAATTTCACCCATAGGCAGCCTAGTCTGGTTTGTGTTTGCAACACAAGTGCAAATTCACACAGACGTCCTGACTGTGGAATGTTTTATTACTGTACACTATATGCTAACTTAAATAACTTCTAATCAGTCCCACCAGGATTTCACGATTTCTTTTTGTGATTTTTGCGATCAAAATGACCGATTTTGCGGCGGCATTTTCTCATTTTTTGAGAAGAATTTTGCGCCCCTTTTTTGTTGTTTTCTTTACTTTTAAACCGCATCAAAAAGTCTAAACAGGCTTAATAAGACAAAAACAAGGCAGACAGATTGAGAAACACTGTTTCCTTCCTATTTTCTGTAAGAATGTTAACATTAGTACTGAAGTGTAAAAACGCATTTACCCCAGTACTGAGTGAGGCAAGATAATAATGGTCCGCTAACTCTCCTCTGCCTTCGTGTGCTTCTGGCCTTGTAAGTGGTATTCTATAGTTGACTTTCGGCGATGGTCGAGGACTTTGTTACACGGGCTACAAAATAGTTTTCCTCCGCTTGCATGTAAAATTGCCGGATATTGTTTTGCTCGGTCATTTGCCGATATATATGACGGCAGGTGGGACTTGTTAGTAGTCGCCATCACTAACTTAACATTCCCACCCCCTATCCCCCACTGATGCATGTGTGATGTGAGTGTGATCTAACTTACATATTGTATCTTAATTGTAAATTCAGGGGCACTTCTGAAATATTTTGGAGCTAGAGCACCCACTGGCCAAAATGAGGAGTCAGATAGTTCGCCCAGGGCGTAAATGTAGCCAGGACCACCTCTGGGTTATGGATTACATTGAAGTTGACCGAAAGGGGTTTAGGTGTAGTTGGTCATGGACTCAGACACATTTTCATATTTTACACTACTGCAAAAAACAGCTTCTCTCAGTAGTAATGCACTTTTATATTTAAAGAAAAGACATTTTAGCAGCTTCAAAAGTGAGGAGTGTCTTCATCCAGCTGTTAATACATTAATGGAGTAGGAGTAGAATAGGATTTTTTAAATGTGTACACTGTATTACTTTCCCTTCAATTCAACAGTTGAAACGTTATAGGTTATTGAATGGATGTTCACAACAACACACACACACACACACACACACACACACACACACACACACAAAATTGGCAATACAAAAACAAAAACAAACATATTTGCAGACTCCCCAACATGAACACTCTTCAGAGATCCTTCTTTATTGTAATTTGAAGAAAACATAAATAATGGAAACTTGGCTCTTCTTAATACGTGTTCAGTTTCGGTTTCCACTTGGCTCCAATAGCAGGTTGGACAAGTTCGCAATACTTACAGTTAATCTACACCAAACCGTTTACTAGGATATATGTTACACTGAACAAAAATATAAATGCAACACTTTTGTTTTTGCTCTCATTTTTCATGAGATGAACTCAAAGATCTAAAACTTTTTCTATATACACAAAATAACCATTTCGCTCAAATATTGTTCACAAATCTGTGTAAATCTGTGATAGTGAGCACTTCTCCTTTGCCGAGATAATCCATCCCACCTCACAGGTGTGGCATATCAAGATGCTAATTAGACAGCATGATTATTGCACAGGTGTGCCTTAGGCTGGCCACAATAAAAGACCACTCTGAAATGTTCAGTTTCATCATACAGCACAATGCCACAGATGTCGCAAGTTTTGAGGGAGCGTGCAATTGGCATGCTGACAGCAGGAATGTCCACCAGAGCTGTTGCCCGTGAATTGAATGTTAATTTCTCTACCATAAGCCGTCTCCAAAGGTGTTTCAGAGAATTTGGCAGTACATCCAACCGGCCTCACAACTGCAGACCACGTGGAACCACACCAGCCCAGGACCTCCACATCCAGCATGTTCACCTCCAAGATCGTCTGAGACCAGCCACTCGGACAGCTGCTGCAACAATCGGTTTGCATAACCAAAGAATTTCTGCACAGTCAGAAACCGTCTCAGGGAAGCTCATCTGCATGCTCGTTGTCCTCATCAGGGTTTCGACCTGACTCCAGTTCGTCGTCGTAACCGACTTGAGTGGGCAAATGCTCACATTCAATGGTGTCTGGCACGTTGGAGAGGTGTTCTCTTCACGGATGAATCCCAGTTTTCACTGTTCAGGGCAGACAGTGTGTGTGGCGTCGTGTGGGTGAGCAGTTTTCTGATGTCAGTGTTGTGGATCGAGTGGCCCATGGTGGCGGTGGGGTTATGGTATGGGCAGGCGTATGTTATGGACGACGAACACAGGTGCATTTTATTGATAGCATTGTGACTGCACAGAGATACCGTGTTGAGATCCTGAGGCCCATTGTTGTGCCATTCATCCACGACCATCACCTCATGTTGCAGCATGATAATGCATGGCCCCATGTTGCAAAGATCTGTACACAATTCCTGGAAGCTGAAAACATCCCAGTTCTTGCATGGCCAGCATACTCACCAGACATGTCACCCACTGAGCATGTTTGGGATGCTCTGGATCGGCGTATATGACAGCGTGTTCCAGTTCCTGCCAATATCCAGCAACTTCGCACAGCCATTGAAGAGGAGTGGACCAACACTCCACAGGCCACAATCAACAACCTGATCTGAACCTGAACTCTATGGGAAGGAGATGTGTTGCACTGCGTGAGGCAAATGGTGGTCATACCAAATACTGACTGGTTTTCTGACCCCACCAATAAAACAAAACTGCACGTTTCAGAGTGGCCTTTTATTGTGGCCAGCCTAAGGCACACCTGTGCAATAATCATGCTGTCTAATCAGCATCTTGATATGCCACACCTGTGAGGTGGGATGGATTATCTCGGCAAAGGAGAAGTGCTCACTATCACAGATTTACAGATTTGTGAACAATATTTGAGAGAAATGGTTATTTGTGTATATAGAAAATGTTTTAGATCTTCAGCTAATGAAAAATTGGAGCAAAAACAAAAGTGTTGCGTTCATGTTTTTGTTCAGCGTATTAAATATGGTATTTTGTCATCCAACAGAATTAGGTCATATCTTAAAATACAGTTGTTGTTTTTTTTTTTTTTAGTGAACTCAGATGTTGCGTCTAGCACCTTTTTAAAAACATACTCACTGACAGCCAAACCGTAAATTATACTACTGTGCAACACTACCTCAATCAATGAGCTCATTTGCGAGGAACTCTGTATTGAATCTGTTAGTACAAACATTTGATGGATAAACACCATTGTCAGCGATAGCGTGGCACTGTTAATGTGAAATTACATCCTACTGCTTGGGAGGAGAACACCTTAGAGTGAGGTGAAGCAAAGAGTTTGGAGGGAGAAAGGTGGCGACTTGGGAAGTACGGCTCCGACAAGGCAATTAAACGCACCTTGGGCTTGATGGATTTCTAATTGGAGGCTGATCACATCAGAGGTGTGCTGGATTATAGTGCCGGTAATGAATGGGAGAGACAGAGCGTGACAGATTAGTGCTGTTACGCCTCTCCCTGAACTGTGGAGGGAGTGTGTGTGTGTGTGTGTGTGTGTGTGTGTGTGTGTGTGTGAATGGCAGTCTGTGTGTCTGAGTAAGAGAAACAGATGAGTGTGTAATCCAGTGTATATGTAGTATATGTGCATTTTCTTTTGTGTGTGTGCGTGTGTGTGTATATATACACTAGGGAGTATATAGTAGAAATGCTGCATCCGGCTTGTGAGATGCGACTCTGTCACCATCTTGCAGATTCATATAGTGGAAAATGCTGGACTTTTTTGCTGCTTTTGAATGAACAGGGAAAAACTTTTCACAGTTACAAAGTTGTTTTATTCAATTATCTTATTGTTATGAACATGCTGAATTTGATATATGACAAGCGGTCATCCTTATTTGAACCTAAATGATAATTACAGCTAACTCATGTCAGGTAAAGACAAAATATAAGTTTTAGTTGTATATCAGTGGAGTGCCTTGGTAGTTAAATGGTTACAATGCATTCCACATCCAGAGAATCTCTTAAACTAGAGACAGGTACCAACAGAGTGGCGCTTGAGCGACTGTTCAGGCTCCACCAGACTCATTGTCTTTCAGGCAGACAGACAGAGTGACAGTAGCTTCTCATGGCTGTTAACCCTGACTAACAGTTGCCTCTCTCTCACACTTCTGTTGCACTTTCTAAATATGCTGGGCAGCAGAGTTATAGCTTAAAGGTCTTGTGTGTAGAATTTAGCAGCATCTAGTGGTGAAGGTTCGACTGAATACCCCTCACCTCGCCCTCTCGGTTCAAGCATTGACGATGAGGAGAAACTACAGTGGCCGTCAAATTTGTGAAAAAAACGAGAAAGGTCCTAAAGCCAGTATTTGGTTTGTCCCTTCTGGGTTGCTGTAGAAAGTGTTCAATATGGTGGACTCCATGGAAGAGGACCCGCTCCCTCTATAGATCATTTTAAGGTAACATAAACATAACAATTCTAATTTTCAGTTGATTATACACTATTGAAAACATAGTTTTGAATATTTTATTACATTTCTGTCAAAGGTTCCCCTTAAATATTACACACTGGACCTTTAATTTCAGGGTGTACTTTAGTCTTTGACTAAAAAACCTGTGCACATCTGTGCTCTCAAGTTCTGTTGTGTTGACCAGCGTTGCAGCCAGGACTGGGTAAAAATAGTTTTAGGCTGTGTTACAGCAGTCTAACTGCTCCTTCAGTATCATCTGCTTGTAATGCTACTCAAGTGTAACTTAGATGAAACGTAAATGAGTCAAGACAACAAAGGATATAATAAGAGGCAGGGAGGACGAGCAACGGAGGGATGAAAAAAGGAGCAAGAGAGGTAAAGAAGAAAAGGAGAATAAGAGCCTGGCCTGAACAGAAGGATGGCAGCAAGGAGGTGGAGAAGGAAGATGGGAGGAAGATCTGAAGTGAGAAAACAGAGAGGGAGAGAGAGAGACAACATACAGTGTGTGTGTGTGTGTGTGTGTGTGTGTGTGTGTGTGTGTGTGTGTGTGTGTGTGTGTGTGTGTAAAATGAAGGAGGGAAGAAAAAAAAACAGGAAGAAAGAACAGGCGAGGAACTTTTAATGGCCCTGCTGTTGTCTTTGTCAGCACACTGTGACAGCCAGAATCAATTATTAACCAAGACCACAAGCCTTTGGAGGAGAAGAAGAAAAGTGCAGCGGTGGGGTGATGGGAATGAGAGAGATCAGGGCAGAGGGATGCAGGAAAGAAAAGAGCAGAGCGCTGATGTGAAGAAGGGAGGATGAGAAAAATGAGGGAAGGAGGGCGATGTATAGAAAGTAGAGAAGAGGATAAATTAGGAGATAGGGAGAGCAGGAGGAGAGGATGAAGGGGAGGTTAAAAAACAAAGTTAACAAGAGAAGAAAGGAAGCGGGAGAAAGAGGATGACACATTTTTCACAACATTTTGCAGAGAAGCAGCTATAATAGAGTTTTAGAACGAGATGCAAGAGGCCGAGTTTATGTCTTCTTTCATGTTTTAGTCCTTCAGATCATGCTGTGTGTGCCTCTTAGTGTCTTATATGCAAGCAAATGAGAAGTCGAGCCTCTGGTCATGTTGGCACAGATGGGCTGGGGTGTTGTTGCACCATGCTACAGACGAGGACAGGCTCTGACCCCTGTACACATTTCCAAACAATCACCCAATTCAGGTTCTAAAGAGGGGCGAAATGTGGACAAAATGTGGACATAATACAAAGCTTCAAATCTAATGAAGGGAAAGTAGAATCCACTAATGCGAGATGTGTAAAACCAAACAATTGTTCCAATTTTAATGTTACAGATGTTGACAAATGTATAAATGTTTTTTTTTTTTTTTTTGGTGTACTGCCTTGCTTTGCCATGGTTTCTATTCTTATTACTTGAAGGACTTCTTGTTTTTCATGCAATTTCCCTCAAAACCCTCAAAGTACTCAAAAAAAACTCCAAGTGGCCAAATCAAATTATTTTTAACGAAGAATTGGTTCAGTATTGTACTCATTTTGCCAGATAATTAGTGGTAAGTCAGTCAGAATGTAGGAGGAAGTAGAAAAAGGTCCTCTATTAAATTAAAGCTACATATTCTGCTGGGACATATTAGCTGTTTAAGTCTTGGACCTGATTAGCTTCTTCTATTCCCTTGGAATGGTAAAGTAATTGTCAAATGTGTCATTGATATAAAATAATTCCAAAAACTTAAATCTAACATCTCTTTAAGAAGCTAGTAGGTATATGTAACAACTCGTACAAAGATGCTCATTATTAACGTAATATTAACATTTACCATTTCATAGATTCCCCATGTAAACATGTAAAATCTCACCTTTGGTCCACTTTAGATACCCAGTATCTAGCAACATCTAGCATAGAGCTTGTCTTTGTTGTTCTATCTGTTGTATGCGTCGGAAGTCCTTCATTTTATGTTGAACAATTTTTTGGCCACATGTTGCAAACAGTCTAATATGTACTAGTTTTTAGCACTGTTATGGTCTCCACCAAGTCCTTAGGTAAATGGCTCTTTAGCTGCTTCTCATTACCATCATTCAGTTATTCATCCATGCTTCCTTTGTATGCAGCTGAAGTCGATACTGACACCAGCTCAACAGTTAATGACTAACTTATTTGATTATTTATAACCTTGAACTATTAATTTAGCATTCAATTAACAAGAGAGGGCCATTAATGAGGAGAAAAAAATCCTGATTTACAGTGACAGCAACCGAAAAGACAAATAGGCCTCGCAAAGACAAGTGAGTGGAAGGGAGCTTGAAATAAAACAAAGAACTGAGTTATCATGAGTGAATTTAAAGGTCACCCCTGGTGGATTATTAGACATCTGAGCAGGCACGACATGTCAGAGCAAAGCAAAAGTCTGACAAACTGAAAGAACAGGGAAGACCAGCACACAGAAAGGCTGCAGTTGACCTAGCTTGAAGAAGTGTGGGAAACCCAATACACCCCTGAGAGGAGAGACAGATAATGCATTCTGTCTCATTTTTATAATCTGTGAACACAGTTAGGTGAGCCCACTGAGATATCTCTACATAAAACCATTTTCTTTGGGACACACAGATTTCAGAAGCAGTTGTCAAGTGGATATCGGAAGTGTACACACACTTTCAAACTATTTTCATACAGATGCCTGTAAAGGAGACAACTCAAATAATGCTTTGTTTTCCCTGCTACTGTCAGTTACACATAGTAACTAAAAAAACCTCAGGAGAAAAAGGTTGTTCATGTCTGACAGTGATGGAAAATCAAACCACAGGTTAAAGAACAATTATGGTTCAAAACTTCTTATTATTCTTATTTTTGATGATGATCCCCAAGATAATTACTGAGCTCTCAAAACATTGCAATTTTGCTAAAAGGAAATCTGATGGGACGAGAAAACAGAAGGTTTTTACCTTTGAATAACGTGACTAAGATAATTTGGTTGAAATCTGTCTGAAAGGTTTCCATCTAAATTGTTATGGAATTTTCTATCCTTAGGTTACACGAGGTCACGTGTGGGCCTTGAGGTCCAGGAAATCAGCAAAAGAAAATATGTGATGATGTAATTAAAAGAGCATAATGCATATAGTATTTATTTTTATTTGCTGATATTTTTGTCTTTAAGTTCTCTCTTTTCACTCTTTGATGTTTAAGCCACATGCTCCGTGTATGTCATGATATAATGGCCACGCTGTAAACCTGCAGTAATGATGATGAATGACTGGATGTTACAGGCTACATAGCTGTGAATGAGTCAGTTATGATGACGCATGGCACAGCTCATGCCAATCAGCTCATGTGAGTGCAAGTGATGTGCTTCATAAATAATGGCCAAGACTACATCAATACACACACATGCACATGCAAACGCACACACGCACACACAGTAAACTTGTAAAACTGTATATGTATATGACTGTATATGTTTGTAAAATGAAAACAAACTATAAAATAACTTTAAATTATTGAGAAGAAATGCTCAATAATACAGAGTACTGATGTTATAGGTCGACTTAAAAGGCAGCTGTGATGAGTATTTAATCTTGACTGACAAGAAAATTCACTCTGATGTTTCTGCATTCCTAATAACTTTCTCATCTAATCAAATCACATGCAGAAATAATATTTTTTTTGATGGATTCCTGTAATTAAAAACATGGTAATAAGGTTTTTATTCATCTGCTCCAGCTTATTTTTTAATTATAATGTGACAACTGAACATTAACCCATCAAAATGAAGTCTCCTTGCTCTAACAAGGTATTATGTTATTTGTGGATATTATGTGGCGTCATCTGTTCAGAATAATACGCTCACACAAGTCGTAATCGTCCATCTGGCAATCAAATACTTTCTCTGGTTTTCCATCCCTTTTGATTTTTTTGTTTGTTTGTTTTATTTGCAAAGATGTTTATTCACATTTTGTGGCAACTGATGGAGTGGAAACTTATTTTGCTAAATTGTAATACATAAATTTAAACTGTCAAGAAAAGGTTAAGATTATTTCCTTATTGAATAGAAAAATACAACTGCACACCTTCTTAATTCAAGTTTCAATTACAGAAACTAAATACAACTCAATTAAACCATCTTGGTTAGTGTTTCCACTGTTTTCAACAATCACCAATTCTGGTTTGGTCAATTTAAATCCTTAATTCACCAAGTTAGATGTGAAAAATATCTGGTAAAATGAATGATTTTGTAAAAAGAGTGTGATATGGTGACTTTGTTCGAGGGTGTAGATAATTGCTTCAGTTCCCCTTTACAAATGGCTGTGTGACGGCAAAGTAAAGGATAAATATATTCTAATTATTAAACTGAATTGATGTTTTTAGGTAGCTAAAATAGGTTTTGATGCTCCACATCAGCACATTGTTGAGCTTCCTGTTGATACACATGAGGGAGAGATATCCATCAAAATGTCATCTGCCACAACAAACAGTAAAATGGGTTGTTTTTGAGCCAGGTTTTCTAATAGTTCTAAATGTTTATTTTCACTCAGAGTTTTGTTGAGGCTTAATGAGATGCTCAGCTTTGATATCTTATATGTATTTTTACTATTTATACTGGTCGTGGTAGATGGCCACCCACCAATAAGTTGGGTTCTGCTCAAGGTTTTTGCCTGTTAAAAGGAAGTTTTTCCTTGCCACTGTTGCCAAGTGCTCGCTCATGGGTGGGAATTGTTGGGTCTTGTTTGGTAAATAATATTACAACAACTATGGTCTAGACCTGCTCTATTTGGAAAGTGTTGTGAGATTCAGATCCAACCACTCCCTCCTGCCCTGCATTCACCACTTTCCCGCCATTTCCATCACTTGAGCTTCGATTTCTTCACTCAGCCTTGCAGTATATATACCGGATGATCTCCACATTGTCTAGTTTGCATCTGCCTAGCTTTCCATCCTTTGTTTCTGCCTGCCAACCAATTGTCTGATCCTAAAAGTTATGATCCGCTGGCCAACCTTCATCTGGATAAATTTGCCTGCATGTTTTCTGTGCTGGTACCTAGTTTTGACCTTTATTTAGTTTTGTTAGCATTTCAGTTTTATGAACTAGTGTTTTTCCAACTATTTGTTTTAGTTTGCTCTGATGAATGCTTTAACATCCCCTGATGCTGGCGCATTCTGGCTATGCATCACATTATACTTCAGTACAATATGCTACAGTACTACAATTATGAACCACAAATATCATGTATTATTATGTAAAGATAGTCCATAGAGACTTGGCTTGGGAACCGGAGGGTGGCGGTTCAAGTCCAGTATGGAACAAAGTATGGTGGTGGGCTGGTAGCTGGAGAGATGCCAGTGTGATACTTAAGAAAAATATATTTGAAAGCTTTTTCGTTCATTACTGAAGGTAAAAACGTTATTCCATCTGTATTGACTCAGTGTGTGTTTCCCATTCAGCGCATTCATCAGATATTGATGAAAATGTTGACGCATGGCTGATGGTCTAGCTAACACTTCCAGGCACTCCCTTCTATATAAAACACACACACACAAGCGCAGAGAAACAGACAGGTTGCTGTTTTCCCAACAGAATTAAACTAGTTATTCTTTTGGTGGTGGGTCGATATGAGCAGGCAGGAGATCAGAATGATCACTAATGATCTCACTGGAGCATGTTATTGTAGAATTGGTACACAAAAGAGGATCTTTTTTAAAGATAATCTTAATTAAACCAAAGGTGGTGATATAAAGCAATGGTAAATATTACTACAGTGATTGCTTGTTCAATGCCGTGTAGACTGGGGAAACCCGTATAACCCGTGGAGAGTTTAACTTTCAAGCAGCAGGCAGAACTTCAGGGGGTGTTCATCTGGTAGATGTCCCATTTGGGAATGAAACTCTTCAAGCTTGCATTTTTATTTAACCTGTGGGGGGGGTAGCTCTGCATTTCAGGAGTCCGATTGACCAGCGAAGCAGCTGTTCTTTGCCCACTGGGTCGATATGTGCAGTCAAGAGAGCAGAATGGTCACATCAGCACAGCTAGCCCCCGCTTTGTATTGTGGAATCACTTCACAACAAAGCACAAAGATCTAAAAGTTTACTGTTATTCTGCTGGCAAAGTTAGTACGAGTCAGAAATCTACTTAAAACAGAATTAATTATGAACAGCAATCATTCATTCTTATTTTTCTTCTGCCTCTGAAAGTTGCTTTAAACAAATTGTTATTGGGGTAACTGTATGCAGTGAATTGCTAGTTAAGCTGTTTTTATGTTCAGTTCCAGAAATAAATAAAGCGAGTTTGCATAGCTTCATGATAATCGCTGTTGGTCGGTGCACTCAAATATAAATAACTATTTGATAGATTGCCATGAAATTTTAACAGACATCCATGGTCCCCAGATGATATATCCTCATGACTTCAATGATTCCCTGACATCATATTGATTGCCACACTGAGGCTGACATTTGTGGCAAAGTCTTGACAACTGTAGGGTAGACATTCTTAGTTCCCACAGAATGAATTGTCAATTACGGTGATCCCTTCAGTCAATTATCAAATGACTGATTATCATACTAAACATTATAAAACTTGCAAGTTTTACTTTTGCCTCTTAGGCATTTGAAGATGATGCAGGTGAGATATTATGTGATGCAGACACAAAAAATCCAACAGGACACACATCTGGATGCACAAGACCAATAAACACTCTGACTGGTGGGTGACGTGAGTTGGTTGGTGTTTGGTTTTGGATTGTCAACGGATCCAGTGTGTCTGCACCTTTTAGAAGGGAACGTCATTGTGGGTGGGACTCACTGACTTATTGTAAATACATTTGAAGTCTTTGGTAGCCAAGTGGAATCATTTAATTTGCAGAACAATACACCAAGAAAACAAAGAAAAAGATCCCTCATATCCTCACAACCCTCATATTTATACTCAACAGAAAACAGGATGAGGCAGCCTCCACCAGTCATTCATGCCAACTAGCCACATAAGTTACTTCTGGTTAACTGGTTATGTCAGCTTATGGCGTTAGACTTGTTTTCAACATTGCCTACCTTTTGGTAATTGGAAAATACCAAAGAATACCAGGATCTGGACCTGGCCAAATTGTTCCTCGGAAATGATGCTGCACTTTTTATTATTAGAATAAACAGATGTTCACATGTTCAGTTCAGATCAGGACAAGACAAGTTCATATAAGGACAAATATACTTTACCCCCTGTTTGCAAGTGTTTGCGTTTTCCTGGTCTGATTATACCCCTCTTCCTCATGTTTGCTTATACTGGTACCCCCTGCAGATGTGGAGCCTCCCAAGGCAAATCAGATACAAGTCATGCACTCTTTGAAAATTCAGCAGGAGCAGAGGCTTCACTAAAAGCCCACCACTGGGTTAGCGCTTAAACATCCCTGTTTTCATGTTGATTCGATAAAAACATTTCCTCTGCACAGTTTTGTTTCAATGTTCACCTGTGGGAATTGTCTAAATATATTTTCTCCTGTTCTCCTGTTTTAATTTATTTTTATTTTTATATAGTTTATCCCCTTGATTCTGAAGGTATTTGTGCATCTGGCTCTCATATTTTTTTTTTACCAGTCAAGTAAAATAAAGCTCAAATAAAACTTTCCAGCCAACATGCTGAGGCAGAGAAAATAAATGTGTTTTGCCAAATGCAACCACCTGTACCTCTGTATCTCAACCATACAACAAACACTCCTTGGATGTGTTTGCAGGTCTGCAGACACATGCATGTGTGTGTGTGTGTGTGTGTGTGTGTGTGTGTGTGTGTGTGTGTATGTGTGTGTGTGTGTGTTAAATCTGTGCCCCAAAAACCTTCAAAACGGCAATTGACATCAGTGCAAATAATTTTTACCATGATTTCCCTGCCTTGGGACCAGCTCAATGAAAGGAAGTGAAGCATACGATAAACAGCAGCAAATAAAGAGGGTGTTTCAGGGACACAAACAGCAAACAAAATCTCCATTTGAAGCCTGAGGAAATGCCAAATGCCAAACTGTGCCATGTCTCAGTACACACAAGAACACACTGTAGCCCTTAAACGCTTGTTGACTCTTACATAAACACTGCACTTTGACTTTCACATGAGCGTTTTACATAAAAGTTGTTGAATTGAATATGAAGCATGGGACCTGGCTTAGCTGCTTGTCCTGGTACTGAGCACTCAGGCACACACACACACATTTTGGATACAAAACAAACAACACAAATAAAGTACAATTACAACTGGGAAGCTCAGCAACACACACCACTTAAGCAGACTATCTTTTAGAAGCAGAAGTCACAAGACTCACATCGCAAGTCATGTGAACTCATGTGGAAGACAATAATACATAACGTAGGAAGTTATTCCCAGATACTTTTGATGCTATTGCATTGTGCAAGTTATTTACTTGTTCCTGAGGCAGTAATCTTCCATGATCTCAGTGAATGAAATGAAATGTTTTTTTTTTATTTTTTTATTTTATTTATTTATGCCATAGTCCTAAAATGAGTCGCAAAGCCAAGGAAAGGACATTGTGACACTAGCTTTGTTAGGTGTGTTTGTGTATGTCTGTGTGCCTAAACCCCAGCCAAGTACTAACTTTAAATGACTGAGGTCTGTATGTGTGTGTTTCCAGAACTGTGTTATTCACACAGGAACACAGGGCTTTATAGGCATGAGTGATGAAGCTTTATTTTTATTATTTAATCTTCTGCTTGAGGGAACTGAACATGCATGCATGCACAAACACACTCAGCCACTGAAATAGAAAAGAGAGAAGCACAGATAGACAATTGTTTATTGTCGGGTATCAAAGTGTCACAATTCCAGAATCGAGGCGTACTGTGACAAAGCACAGAAAGCCGACTCCCTTAAATATTGTGAATGACACTATAAATTCTTGCATCATTGTATAAAAACATGAGAAGAAGGGGCTGCACATGTAATGGGCTTAGATGATGTCATGAACCTCCATATACCAGCCATAGTAGCAAACTAAATTTTCATGGGGCTTTAACAATGTCTTATGAGCGTTGAAAAATAATCATAATAAATCAAAGTCATGCTTTAGTTACAGTATTTCCATATTGTGATGTTTTCCTAACCCTAACTAAGTAGTTTGGTTGCCTAAACTTAAACTGCAAACGGTTTACAAAGTTACACTGTGTTTTTTTATGATGACAATGAAGTTACTTTTTCCTGTCCTGTATGTCCAAAACTTGTTGTTAATGGCATGTGCAAAACTTAAAAGGTTGTAAAGGTCACATATTTTCCATAAGATATAGGAGCTTTAAATACCAAACATCATCTTGACGAAGTTTAAATTCTCTCTCACGCTACTGTCTCTAGCAAAAACAAGGCATTTTGTTTTGCATCAATATTAATGAACCTCTCTCATTATTGGCTGATTGTTTTCAAGCCAATCAAAGGGAAAGGACTGGAGCTTATCCAGAAAGTGGGTCCAGGTGAGCCATGCTGAAAGTATGGCCAAGCGCAGCGACTGTAGTGTTGTGACATCACAACTTTTCTATCCTTAGGTTACGCGAGGTCACGTGTGGGCTTTGAGAACAGTAGGTGCCAGTCTATCTCAACACTGTGGTGGCCAGGGTCGAAGAAACCTATTGCTGCCTTCCTAGATATAATAGATAGCTTGCAATTGACGTTCCTATCTTTGTAAACATCTGTGTCTTCAGACTAGAATATGCTGACAATAACACCTCCATGGGTAAAGATATTCTCTTTGACTAATTCTGGGCATATAGTATTTGTGGTGTTATCTTGGGGTTTTAAGTCTATCCACCAGGACGAGTTGGGCAGAAGGTGAGACTGACTCAGGCACTTCTGATGTACTTTGAGAGTGTCTCTAATTCTCCTTGGCCAAGCGTCAATAAATATTACAACATAAGACATCAGAGGCTCCTGAACACTTTGTTCCCTGCTGACCTCACCATTGACCTTTGACTTCAGCAATTTCTCCACAACACTGATGACTTGTCTAAAAGCACAGATTCTAAATATTGGCTGTGTGCATTTCTCTGACAAGTGAGTGTTTTGATACTTTTATAGTATTTATACGGCCTGTTTTGTAACATCTATTATAATTAATATAGTGTAAAAAGATGGAAATCTCACAGCCACAGTGACTGGTTACACTGCAGACTCAGATTCTGTCTACAAAACACATAACTGGCCTATAAAATATCACATATAACATTTATAACATACAAATACTGTAGACATCAGTAATAATCCAGTATAATGACAGCTTTTATGCTTGATATATTTCATATACAACTTTAATTTATTTAATGTTTTGGAGCTCAAGTTTAAATGCATTTTATTCATGAAGGATATTTATACTATTTAATTGTCCAAATACTTTTCTATCACTCATCCTGGGGTTATTGGTGATATTTTCCAGAAAAGACACTTTGGATTTTACTAATCAAGGCAATCAAAGAAAATGTTCAATGTAGATATGCAGACATGGTGCAAGAGATACAACAGTAAACAGTACATTGCATGCCAGCATGAAGATTCATGCCGCATGGTACACAGCTTGTGCTTGTAAAAAGCTTGTGTCCCCATAAGGCTCACTTACTTGCTGAGGCAAAAGCAATAGTTTATCAGCTGTGAGTCATGGTACAGGTCTCTGGAGTTGACACACAAATATCCACAGCACAACGGGTTGCTCACTGTGTGGAAATGTCACATGAAGTCTTGCATGATAATGTTTTAATGAAGATAAAGTCTAATGGTTTTGTGTGACCTTTATTTTTTGTCCAGAGTGCTGCAGAAGATCACTATAGGCAGCCACACAGGGAATCAAACTGTTTTTCCCTGTTTTTCCCATGGGACAATGACTGAAGACCCTGAGTGATAGGGTTCATGTTTCCCAGTTTTAACAGTTTTTTTATTTTTATTTTTTATCCTTGTTATGCTTCTGATTGATACAGACTCGGCCATGGCTTCAGGGCAGAATTTCAAGCCATGTCCACGTTCATGTGGATTCATTTGAAAGAGCTGTTTACATGTCAGATGAGATTCCATCTACACCCATCTTTTCAAATCCTTTCCAAAATGTGTGCTCGTTTTTCCTCTTCCTTTAAATGGCAACTCTATAGACAGACCGATTCAGGGCAAACCTTCATTCTGGTATATTGACTTTTTTAATGTTTTTAGTAAAGCTGAACAAATGTTTACCAGCAAACAGTAATTTAATAAAGGGTCATAAATGGTGATCCTTTCTGGGGCATGAGGACCCACAGCTTTGGTGAATGGTCCCTTTGGAAAAAAAAAAAATTCTTTATAACAGTTAGAAGGAGTGCAACGCTTCCTGTCTAAATACACTCTTGAACAGGTACAGAGGCATCATGCTATCTCAGGTGTGTGTCATAATAAATAAAAAATAGTCAAATCCTTCCTTCTGGATGTGACTGCAAGACCACAGAAGAGAATATTCTTATATTTCAAACCTCCAGTCTTAACTTAAGAAATCCTAACTGTAAACTTAAATTCTTTAATTAACATTTGCCCTGTCATGCCTCTATCAGAGCCTGCCTGTATCAATGACAATGGCTGTCTCACTTCATGTCACTTCATGAGTTCATTTCCACAGAGCATAGGAAATGTTGTTTTCTGTTAAGCAAGTGATGTACAGTAAAATGGATTGTTTGTTATTATCGCAATGCAGTGTTAGCATTGAGCTAACACACAAATTGATAATTATTTACAAAAATAAAATTGATTGATAAAGTCAAAAAACTATTTGGTGAATTGTAAAAAAGGAAAATCACAGTACTTAAGCTAAGTTAAGTCACTTGCTTTTCCCTCCAACTCATACAACACTGGTGCTGCTGGCAGGTACTTTGAATTCAGAAGACTGTCTATCATGTGCTATCATTCAAGGGAATATATGTTCACCAGAGTCTTCTGCCTTGGATATGTACATGCATGCGACATATAAACAATTGATGGATGTTATGTAATGAATTTAGAGTTAAATGTGCAGCGTGCATGGAAACAGTATTAGAGCAGAGTAACAGCAGACATTATCTATTCAGAGAACGAACACAGAATGGAAAGCAGGAGAAAGACAAAAACTAGGAGGAAAGAACAGATTAGTATGTTTACTAGAACAGCTCTACCATCCTCCAGGGACATTTTTTCATCTTATTTATATGAAATTACAATTCTTTGTTTGTTTGTCCAGTATAAATAATGTTATTAATCTGCAGCTGCTCATACTGTACACACATGTGTTATACACAAGCAATATTTGCAAATGTACCTAAATGCATGCTCTTTTTCCCAACTCATGCACACATACACTACACCATAAATGGGCCTGATGCATGTGAGAAAGCCCACGCAGACGGTGGTGATGTATTCATGTGAGACGATCACAGGACTTCTGCTCATCACAGGACTTCTGCTCATGTGCACAGAGGAGCTTGCATAAAAGAGAGGGCAAAGGATGGATTAAAGTATGGATGGATGGAGAAAGGGAGCTAATAAATGGATAGATGGATGGATGGATGGATTTCACTTTTAATATTAGAAGAGAGAGAAGGCTTTAAGGCTGTGATCTAACTGGTGTGTTTGGCAAACGTAAAACTCCCAATCCAATTAAAGGCAGGACAGCTGCTAACGTTAGCCTAAACTCTGATCCAGGACAGACAGTGGGGAAATAGGACACAGTGGATGTTCCAGTCCTGTATTAAGCTTCTTTTTTTTTATTTTTTTTAATAACTCACAGTCAATCAGCTAATGTGGTTAGTTAGGTGTTGATGGCAGAAGTTCAGTCCATAAGAATTTGGCTTGGGAACTGGCAGTTCAACACATGGGCCGAGGTTCCCCTGGTGTGGAGGGGGTTGAACTTTGAGCCTATATATGTAAAACTTAGGTGAAAAAGATAAAATAAGCTACAATTGCTAACAATTGTAGCTTATTTTAAAGCAGACAGAGCCAGTGTCTTTATTCTTTATACCGTTTGTGTTTGTGATTTTGGTTTTGGTGGAATGGTGAAAAGGGTAACAGTATGGTTATGGTTAGGTAAAGAGACAACTCCCCTCAAAATTCTGCGAGTATGCATATCTCTCTCACTACTGCCCCACACACAATACCCTGATATTGCTTCAGGGTATGGAGAAATCCAAAGTTTGACAGGTCTGCCACGCCTAGTTACATTTTGTTAAACTATAATTAGACAATTCCTGTTAAAATGGTCAACTAATCAACTACACATTTATTTCACATAGCTCCAGACGGGAAGAAAACCTGTGAAATTTGAAGATTTCTGGACACCCATGTACACAAACATCAATTTTCCTTAAGAGAGCTATAATTCCCATGTTCTTCAGGATTCAGTTTTTATTGTTTTCTAGTCAAAACAACATCATACAAGCATTTGGAATCAGATTCTGCTTTTCCATTAAATGTACATCCAAAGCCTTAGTGGGAGTTTAGGTGATGTTCTGCATGGTGGCTTTGTAAACACAATCCCACTCTCACACCTCACCTCTACCTTGTTATATAGTTATAAATTTTAATGTTTGCTCATCCTCATAGCATCTGGTAAACAACAACATCACTGAAAATCACTTATCTTTGTTCTGCTGGCAGCATTGTTTTAACCCTGGAGGTGCACTGTGGAAATCCCCTGAGCTCTGGAAGCCACAGCCAAACAGCCTCAATACTATTTTGGGCATTGCTGCTCAACCACATAACATAGTGTCCTGGGCATGTTTTCCTCTGCTGTCTGCTCTGTTGTTTCCTTGTCTCTCCTCCTCCTCACTATTATCATCTTCCACGTCAAACTATATATGATATACATCACCTGTTCTTTCAGCTCTTTGAATATAGATTTCATTAATTTCCACAGCCTTTAGGATGACAGAAAGCCCCCGGGGAGCACTGTGATATTCTCCCTTCCTTTCAACTTGCATTGGAAGCTGCCAGGCTTATCTCTCATAACACCAATACCTAGCAGACAGTAGTAGTAGACAGTGAGCCTCCGTAGAACAAATAGTATTTATGGTAGAGTTCCAGGCTTTGGCATTCATCACACTGCATTAAAGAAGTGTCAATCAAAGTGAAAGAATAATCATGAAAAGAGAGTCAGCCATATTGAAAGCATTAAATGACGAATGGATGATGTTAATTTAACCATAAGATCAAGAGTTTACTACTGCCGGCTTTCTTTACTCTGTAATGTTGTTAAAAGTATGCCAGAAATCTTCCAAGAAGAATGAGAACCTTCTATAGCAAGCCAATACTTTGCAAGTAAAAGTAAAGAGCCTTGCTCAAATAAAAACACTGTTTGTTCCATTACCTTGACACAAACATCAGGAATCTGACGATCAAACTTTAAGTTTGAACATGTTAGGACTGTAACTAATGATTATTTGCATTATCAATTAATCTTTTGATCATTTTCTTGATTAATCTATCACATTTTTGGTCCAGGAAAATGTTGATTGCTGTTTACCAAAGCCCAAGATGACGTCCTCCCAGAAAATATTCACATTTCAGAAGCTGAAATCAGACATGTTTTTTTCTTAAAAATAAATAAATACTTGTAAATGAAATGAAATAAAATGTTACATTTAAATATTAAATTAGAGCTAGGCTCCAGACCCGCTGTGACCCTGATGAGGATAAGCGGTTACAGATAACGGATGGATGGATGTAATATTAAATTAGTTAATTTTGTTAGTTAATCTAATAAATGTCAAATTAATCTATTAAGCGTTATAACACATTTCCCCATTTAGTGTATATGGTCTTGTATCTGACGGAGAACCAACAACCTTTTTTTTTTCTGCCAAGATAAAGAGTTGAGCTGATGATGAGTCATGACTAATGCTATTATTAACTCCAAAACTCCCAAATAATTTTCTTTTCATGACGGTCTCAATTTCGGAACTGGAAACCAAATTACATTTTTGTTAAATTGAGTCACTTTTCAATGAAAACAAAATGTTAGAGATGTATTGTAGAAAAACTTCAATTATAACAATTTGTCACAAAAGTAGAAAATCACTCATGTAATAACTGATCTGATGGCTGTCTGCGAACATTTTCATCTGCAGACTATTTTCTGATTTCAGTTTATTATTATTATTTTTTTTTCTGTGTTGCCTCATTTTCTTCCATTAAAAAGTTTATTAGAACTTAACATTGTTGTCTAGTTTATTCTTTGTTCTGCCTTTAGCGTTGTCATTGTCACCCGTGACAGTGTCTGATGTGCAAAAGGTAGTCATTTGATTATTAAAATGTAGTTACATGTAATGGGATTATTATATGTAATTAAATCCACATTTGTTAATGGGCTGTGTGTGTATGTGTGTGTGTGTGTGTGTGTGTGTGTGTGTGTGTGTGTGTGTGTGTGTGTGTGTGTGTGTTGGGGAGGTGAAGGTGTGGAGGCAAAATGCCAGAGGATGTGAGTGTTTTCATCTAGGTGATAATTAACATGATATGAAGTGGACAACTCGCAGTGTGCTCTGTTCAAGTAAGCGCTGAGTTAATGGACATTGGCAGAGTGAAAACATTATTTATTTCACCACTGGCTTTCATTATGTTCGGCTTTGGCATATTAGCTGTGGGTTAATTTTGTACAACTGCTTTCCTGCTCATCTGTTTGTTTGGCAGGTTTCTTTTCAACTATATGATGTCTTGTGGCTCACTGTGACACATCTTGGTCACAAAAAAGACTGCAGATGTCGTGTTAACGTAAGACATGAAATGGTAAATGGACTGCATTTATTTGGTGCCTTTTACCCGATTGGATGATGCGCTTTGCCTCTCATTCACACACACGAAGATGACAGCAACACAGCTGGACTTCAGTGTCTTGCTCAAGGAGACTTCCACATATGGACAGAGGAGGCAGGGATCGAACAGCCAACCATGCGATTACTGGGCGGCCCGCTCCAGCGCCTGAGCCAAAGTAGCGATGGGGTTAGAGCTATGCCCATGAACTGCCATGTCCCTGATTCACCTCCAGCTGAGGACAAAGAAGAACAAAGACTTGCTCGTTAAAACTCTGCTCTATATCGCTGTATCCCTTGTTACTAATGACTTTTTCAATAGAAGAGCTTCAGAGGTGGCCCTGATCGGTTCACACAGCATGCTATATGTTGGCATCACTTTTCACAGATGTAAAAAGGCAGTCTTCAGCGAAAAGTTACATTTGGTGCTGTGTGTAACAGGTTGATCAAATGAGTCTGTACTGTGACTTTGTACTCAGGAGTCTGTACTGTGTTTTGGATGAAGAAATATTGCATTAACAGGTTTTTAATTGGCACACTGATAGCTTTTGTTAATGAAGTTTTCAGATGGAGTTTTTCTACTTTCTCATCTCACAGGTTCTCATGGATCGTGGCTACACCTAGAACAGGAGCTGTGGCCATGCCTACTGCTGTGGTGATGACCACTACAAGTACGATTAATATTATTATCAGCATTGTTACTATAATTAGTCGTATATCTGTTATAATTATTAGCATTAGTATTATTGTTGCTGCTTTGCATCTTCGCCTCTCTAAACTAAACCAGTTCTGCTCGAGGTTTCTGCCTCTAGAAGGAAGTTTTTTCCTTGCCACTGTCGCCAAGTGCTTGCTTATGATGGAAATTGTCTCTTTAAATAACATTATACAAAGTAGGGTCTAGTCTAACTACTATTAGGGCTTGGTGCTAAATAAAACTGAATTGAAATTATTATATTGTTATAAACACAGTGAGACTAACAGTTACATCAGTGGACCAGCTGATCCCAGAGCTGTGCGGGAGAAGTGATGTAATTAGTGATAAATAGCATCTGATGTTTGTCAGATCGCTGTGGAAGAAAGTCTCTCTCAGCTCTGTCAACATTTCAGTGTACATTAGATTATACAACTAGTCAGATATTTGATCAAAGGTAGGAACAAAATGATAACAAGCGACAAATGTCAATGCATCCAACATGATACACCCCATGTTGCTGAAATGTATCAGGTCAATGATGTAGACCTGCCTATCTCATTGATTGCTCTGCTCTACTCTACATGCTCAACTGCAGTAGTTTGGGAACTGAGCTTCTTACTCATCATGCACATTTCCAGAAAGAGATTTATCCTTTAAGTCCTGGACTGAACTGATGACCGCCTGCCACAAACTGGCTAGACCTGTTTTAAGATCACATTAGACCTTAAAGCTCTGATTTGCGTCCTGAATACAGCTCCTCTGTCTGAAAATGAATCCACAAGATCAAATATTATGCTTACCTTGGTCACATGAAAGCAAGAAAGTGATAAATATAATCCGAAGAATCTGAAGTGATGATCCGAGACTGCATGCTGACAACCTGCCCAAGATTTTCACTTCTACCAGTTCTACTTTGCACAAAACCTGATTTAACAACAGGACAAAACTCAGAGTTTGGATGAAAGTCTACAAGTGGGAGTTGAGTGTGCACCCAGCATGCAGCACCTTTCATTTATATCTATCAAGAGGCAGCAAAGAGTGGACAAGAGCACATGTTGAAGGGCAGGAAGGAGAGGAGACAAAGCCCCCCCATTATCAACAACACTGCTGGAAAATGTCATTCATTAAGTAGCACTCTCATATAGTGCTACTGTGTGTTTTTGATCATTGTAAACAAGAGCTCTCACAGCTTTGGCGGATATAAAATAGTTGTGGACAAAGGGAATAAAGAAAATGGACTCAGACATTCATACAAAGGCATGAAATCAGCCTCCTGCAGCATCCCTTGTCTTGAGAAGCTCTGCATAATGTTCTTCCTTTTTCAGTCTAAACGAGGAAATGGGGAAGAAATCCTCATCTGGCTATTCTCATCTCCTTCACACACACACACACACACACACACACTGTACACACACAGACACACATACCAAGCTTATAATAATATATAGACAAGACCATAAGAATTCATGATGGGATTTCCAACTGAAATTACATCATCTTTCCTCTGACGGTTTCTCAACCCATTTCCACACACACGTCCTGAGACAGTTCAATCCTTTTAGAGACTCGCAGTGGAAACGGTAATTAGATATTAAATAAGCGTGAATAGCAGCTGCATAGATACACACATGCTGTATCAAACACCGGCATGCACATATAACGGTTAACACTTAAATACTTTACTATGCACGATACAGCCTTTAGAGGAAATTATAGTTTCAGTGTGACCGTCCTCAACAGCCTAAAAATAAAGAAAAGGTATGCAATCACACATTAAAATGTTTACGTCTGTATGACGAGGTGTTCTTCAGGAGCGACATTCAGGCAGCATTACTGCAAGCAAGACACTTCATTCTGCACAAATCTACTGAGAACTGCATAATTAGCAAAGAGGAAGTGGTATTATGATGGAAATGATGGTTAATCTAAATCATTTGCACCAGTGCTAAATTTGTAATCTCCTATAATCCACTTTGTACTGTATGCAAATGTGTTTCTCTGGTGTCACATGGCAGGTGACCTGGGGCTGTGTGTGTATAGTGGGGGTTGTTATGGCACGTGTGTTCATTGGGAGCAGGGTATTCGGTCATCCAGCAATTATCCCCTGCAGTGGCAGCTTCTCTCACCACCAGCAACTGAGCATTAATGACATTTAGAGAATCCTTATTGTTATTAATATATATGAACGCAGTTCTGATCATAGACTCTGGAGGAACACAGCTGATGTGTTGAAATATATATTTTTTTAAATTAACAAAATCATTTAGTAAGTAGCTGTGTGATAAGTCAGATAACGTACAGGGGGCAGGTCACTGTTGCAAAATAAACCTGAAATAAACAGGCTGATTCAGGACCTGCATCGCCTCGTGGGGGTTTATTTCATAATAATGACTAGCTTGCTGTATTATTTCTTACATAACTGAACAATCTAGAATATGTACAGTATATAACTAGTATAATATGTTCTTTATATTGGTAAGTTACTAATATGAGAAGCTAATTGATGCTCAAAATGTTGTTTGGTTTTATGTTTTTTAACTGTTTATTGTGTTGTATTGTTTATAAGTAACCCTATAACTTATTATTATTAGCTAACAGGTTTATTTGAATTGCATCCAAATTCTATTATATACAGTGTTGCTGCAGGGTTCATAATTTAGTCTTTCATGCTCTCAGCTTTATTTTATCATTCATATTTATTCATCTCTGTGTATTGCAGTTTGTAGTAAGAAGACATCAGAGCAGAATGTGCTGGTGGGGTACTCAGCAAACATATTGTGCTTTGTTTATATTGTATAGTGGAGAAATAACTGTGTCAGTTTGTTTCAGTGTCAGCGTGAGTCTGCTGCTGCAACACAAACCTATTTAATGATAGCTATCCTGCTAGTGTTTATGCTTTAGCTCAGAGGGGTTTTCATTGTGAAATCTGTGTATCAGAGAGATGCTCCACTTTAGATTTAGAAGAAATGGTATGCATTGCACTAATATAATGCTCATAAAACATCAGTGAATATGTACTAAATATAATTTCATTGTTGTCATTTTACAACATTTTAATGCTCTATAGTGTGTTTATATCATGTGAATCTATAAGATGACAACATTTACAAATGACAACTTGGGTTAGTTTTAAATGAAGTGGTAAAATATCACCTATGGGAAATGCAGACTTCTAAGAAAGCGACAAGGAAACATCCAGCATGTTGTCTTTGCATGGTAATGATATCAGTTCCCCCTCCCTGCATTTTTCCACTTTTAGTGTACTGTAATAGTTCTGAGAGAACATAATAACATCTTGAAATACTTTTTGTTCTGTTCAAGTCTCTTCATCATAAAAAATACAAATCAGACCTGAAAGGTCATGGCTGAATGAGCTAAAGTAATTACTTGGAAAGATGAACTGAAGTTTTACACTGTTCATAACTTAATCAAGGTATGAACAGTGCCCGTCTGTCAATTGATTCAAGAAACACTAGAGACAAAGCATGGAGGTATTCAATCGAATTTGCATAAGAGAAGGCAAAGTTGTTTGTCACCCAGCGTCATTGTTGCCGTGGTTATGACGTGGTTAGCCTCAACACCTCCAGCTGAAGTCAGCCTGTAAGAAGAAGATGTCAAAATACAGATCTGAATGGCAGACAGACCTTAAGTGGATCAATTCTGTCAGTAGCAATGAGTACAAGGCAAACTGTGCAGTTCACCTTTTTGCTGTCACCCAGGGTGGGCTGTCTGGCCTGAAGCAACATTTCCTTCAGTCTGGAACAGAGATTTTTATTTATTTATTTTTTAGTTCATCAATGGTTTCTTGCTTCTTCCAAACATACCACAGCGTTTATATTGAGAGACCAAACATTGTACATTTCTATGGTATAATCTTTAATATAACTGATGCAACCTTACTATACTCTTACTGACTTTTTATTTCCTATATCAAAGGACTTTGAAATTGATGCATAGAAAGAACAAATTGGTACATAAAAATTCAGACAGAATGGTGTCGGTTAGCTCAGTCGGTACATGTACAAAGGCTCAATCCTTGCCGCGGCGGCCCAGGGTTCGAATCTGACCTGTGGCTCTTTCCCGCATGTCATTCCCCATCTCTCTCTCCCCACCACATTCCTGTGACTCTTCAAGCTGTCTCTGTCAAATAAAGCTCAAAAAGGCCAAAAAATATCTTTAAAAAAAATGCAGAATGCAGAAAACAAAATGTCTCACTCTCATGAGGGAGAACCCCCAGATCCCCTGCTTGATTTGTGTCCCCCAGGCATGGGACTGCTGACAATATTGCCTTATTTTTCCACACTGAAGGTGGAAACCTATTTCCCAAAAGCATGAAAGTATTTTTATATATTTCTTATTTTTCTCTATATGATAAATTGAGGTCAGTGACAAGTACACAAGATACTGGAGTCTTACTTACTTTTTCTCAGAAATGCCAGAGTACATGAATCTTCCCACTGCTGTATGCATTCAAACAGCTTCTGAAAAAGCTGACTTTGAAAGTTAACTTTCGCTAACAGTCAGTGCTTCTATGCAATTCACTAAACATACACTTAGTGACCAAACAGTAAGTTAACCCAGTTTATTCAAGCGAATGCCTCTTTTGTGCAGCAGTATATACACATCAGGATGATTTAAAAGTGGATGGCTACATCTATTCTAGACTATTGCTTCCTCTAAAAAGGAATGTTCACCAAAATTGAACTGGAAAAATATGCATTTACCTCACCTCTGCAAGTGAATGTAACTATTGAGGTAAATCCAAGGGAATTAACTGATTTTACTTTGAAATGTTGTTGCTGAAGGTAGAACAACTGGTCCCGGCAGACGGCCACCCGCTATGATCTGGGTTCTGCTTAAAGTTTCTGCCTCCTAAAAGGAAGTTTTTCCTTGACACTGTTGCCAAGTTCTTGCTCGTGGTGGAAACTGCTGAATTTCTGTAAATAATATTGTAAAGGCTATGATCTACACCTGCTCTCAGTGGAAAGTGTCACGAGAAAACTGGCGGATCACAGCCTCACAGCAAGAAGGTTCCTGGTTTGAACTTGGGGCCTTCCTGTGTGGAGTTTGCATGTTCTCCTCATGTGGGTTCTCTCCAGATACCCCAGCTTCCTCCTACAGTCCAAAGACATGCACTTAATAGGTTAATTGGTGACTATAAATTACCTGTAGGTGTGAATGTGAGTGGGAATGGCCTATGGTCTATGTGCCTTGATGAGGAACTTGATTGTCTCTGTAAACATGCAGCATTTCCATTTTCTATCTGCTGTGCAGCGAAGTCGGAGAAGAATCAAGAGAGTGCCTACAAACTCCCTGTTGGACTAACTGGTGCTCTGATCTGTCAGTAGTGACAAATGCCATAGTATCTAACAGTATTGTTTAGTGTTCACCACCAAAACTGAACACATCAAATGTGCGACTGTGTTTGTACAGGAGTTGGTGTTCATTCCATGTTGAAACAACTTTTAATTGAAACAGCAAACAGCCACAGATGACATTTCTATTACAAAGTCAATATGTGCAGCCCTTTGGTATTCAAATTACTAGCAACATGCTTTGCATCTTGCATGGTCTTCCTGTCCTTTCCTCTACAGCTAGACCCCCACACACACACACACAGACCATGTATCCATTTCTCATTGTTAGGTCATGCCAGATTGTGCTTCCTCTGCTTGTGTCTTTGTGTTACAGTGTGTGTGTGTGTGTCTAAAAATAGCTGTGTATTCTAACTCCTGTGTAAAGCTTCCCTACTGGCATTAAAATTCTGAACACACTGAAGGCAGCTTATGTTTTGAAACAAAAGTCTTTATTAGCAGGATGTGCGAACAATTTACTGTGGCATGAGATGACATTTACGCTGCTAGCTTGATAACATGCTGACCTTCAAGAATTATTCTAAACATAATGTGCTGTGCCTGAGCGGTGCTATGCTTGTCATGTTACTTTTTCAACTTGTATTTTAAGGATGAATCTTAATGTGTAAATATCAATACCAATTTGCATCCAACCAACCAATTTCCCTTATCATGTATTATATATAATATCCATAAAATGACACAAAATAGTAAAAAAAAAATTAAAAAAAAAATCCCAATGTATTATAAGGAAACTAGGTGAAGAACACAGCAAATCCTAAAACTGAGGAAGCTATGGATGCTTTTTGCTTGATAAATGGCAACTGCTTCTAAAAACATACGTTGTTGTTTTTAATTCATGTTGATCAACAAATTGATTCTTCAATTAGTTATTGCATCTCTAAACTCTCATGTTTGACCTGCTCACACCAGAAAGTGTATGCTGAACTTCAACCTCACAAGTAGTGAATGTGTTAGTGTTAGTGAGCAGTGCTACAGGTTTGGTGATGTAGGGATTATGTGCTGTTTAACAACTAACCGCTAGTGCACTAGCTATCTACCACGAGGACAAGAACATGCTAGTGGTAGTCAGCAAGCCATGGACTTTTTTCTGAAATTATTCCTCAAAATCTGATCCATTGATCCAATGACAATCATAAAATTGAAGAAAAGGAAGAAGATTAACTTTATGGAGGTGGAATGATGAGCAGCCACATAGTAGCGCCCTGGGAGCAGTTAGGGGTTTGTTACCTTGCTCAAGGGCATCTTGGTAGTGCCCAGGAGGTGAACTGGCACCTCTCCAGCTACCAGTCCACCCTCCATATGTCCGAGTCTGTGCTGCACTTGAACTGGCCACCCTCAGGTTCCAAAGCAAAGTCCCAAAGACTGAGCTACCTCTGCCCTACCGTACAGCTCCAAAACAATTGTACAATTAAATTATTTAGATCATATTCATTTATGTGTTCAGGAGCCAACAGGGGAATCAGCTGTCTTGAGCAGAGGATGTAATAATGATATAATAATAATGATAATATATAATAATGATGATAATGTGCATGCTGTCAAATGGCAAGGATTGACAAGGAACTACAAGCATGCTGGGCACAACAACATGCATACGGAGACTTTTTCTCCGTATGCAACCAGTAGACATATTTAATAAGAACAGTGTGAGTATACTGGGGCACCGCTTTGGAGTGTCCAGCTACAGTTACACCAACTCTCCAGCTCTCTTTCTTTCATGTGCTGGGCCTTTTTCTCGCTTCGGGCATTTTGTTCTCAGAATTGTTCGTTCATTCAGTAAAAAAGATATTGACAGGACAAAGAACAAAGAGGCTCTCTCAGCTCACATGTTTGCTAACTGTCAGATGGAAACTTGTGACTCCTATTTTATAACTGTGTCTAACTCTTTTGGGGAGCAGTTTATACTCTTACAGACAAGGTTTCAATAAAAATAGATGGAGCAAAACAAAGCTATTACAGCATCATCCAATTTTGACTTTCCAGTTCTCTGTTGGACTCAAAGTTCAGCGATCTTGAAATGGCTTGCTATTGGTCAACAGCACACATTTGTGCATCATGGTCCAGCAAAGTGGAACCCACCCTGAAAGGAAAAAAAAACTTGCGGTTTAGTAGGAAGACCTGTCCTTATAAGACTCCCTGACATGTGATTTTTGCAAACAAAACCAGCTTTGTGAGTATGCCAGACTCCTGCCCTCCTCTTTTGATCTATCTATCTGCACATGCAATGATACCCATAAAATGAAATGACACACAGATAGCAGCACCCTTCGCATGTTTCATGGCTCTGGACAGGTTCATCATTGCCATAGGCGTCCAGCAGATCTGAAAATGTATCTAAGGCGCTGTGAATATTTAAGAGCCACAGGAGGCCCTTGGCTGTGAAGAGTCAGAATAAACTGCTCCCAAATACCTCTGTTTTATGGAAAAAGATGCTAAGTGGCTGCATGAGATTGGATCTCCTATTGGGACGAGAATGATTTTGGTCTCATTTCTGGGAGTCAGTGTGGAGGAAGAAAGCCTGCAGAATAGATCCATAAAAGCGGCAGCGTGTCATGCAATCTTCTATCCTATCCTATAATGCTACTACCTAACGACATTTTTACATCTTGCAAGAATGGATACTGACACTCGGAAGCTTCAGACAGACTTGACAAAAAAGGAAACTGGTGCACACTTGCATTAGGATGTGAGACTCAACAAGATTCCAAATTAGATGTACAACCAGCCGCTGAATTGTCTCACGAGGAACGAAATTCATGTTTGCCTTAACAACTATTGAAACTGGCCACTGAAAGAGTGATTTACAATTCACAAGTAGTTTGGTTATATGTTTGCTTAAGCGAAACTGAATCAAATACCTACTGAGTGTAATTTTCTTTCCACTCAGAGCCTTAAACACCCTGCAAGTGCTCTGGTGAACTACAGATCCTGTGGTTTAACTGATGCATATCCTGCAGCAGAGCTCAGTGAAAATATAAATGCACTCTGAACACAGAGATAATACTTAAAAAAAATGGGCTGTAGAGCACAAGGGGCACTTGACTATAAAGTAGTTTATAGCATTAAAAAGAAATTTGACATTTAGTTTTTGTGTAACTTACACTTTCTCTTTCTTACATGAGAAGACTGATACTACTCTTTTCTATCGGCTAAATATAAATCAACAGCCAGAGGTAAAATAGCTTAGCTTAGCTAGCTAAGCAAAAAGACTGGAAACAGGGGGAAACAAAATCCACCTAACAGAATCACTAAAGCTCACTAATTGTTATTTCTTATTTGTTTAAATGCTTTAAATTGAAGTGGCTGTGTGCAGTGACATCCTGGAGTCTTTTTTGGTTGTCTGGCAATCTCACAGTGACAACAAGACTTAAAGAAGTCACTGCACCAAGATATAGTCCCACACATAATCACCTGCAAACCATAAATTGTAGATTTTACACTTGCCCTTCTGTCTTTCTAGGCTTAATGCTAAGGTGAGCGTGATCACATTTGTACTATGCCCTGATTATCTGTATACATATTGTAGAGTTTTTGTCTCAGATATGTTACATCACATATATGGTACATGCAGAAAGCAAAAATCATCTTACTTCGTTGGCTAACAGGATATTAATGAATTATTCTATTTTTAAGATTGATATTTGACATTGAACATTGTTGTGAAAGTGCTGTTTCTTATGTCCTTGAAAACACATACATACATGTGCAGTGTACCATTAAAGAGCATTAACTCACCAAATAAAATATGTATGTCACGTACCAGCCAACAACCACAAGCACACACATACATCTCAGAATGTGCGTTTGTTTTTGATAATTTCACAGAGCCCCAGGCTAGGAAAGGAACGCTGAGCAGAACCAAGGTTGTGTGTGTGTGTGTGTGTGTGTGTGTGTGTGTGTGTGTGTATGTGTAAGAGAGAGCGAGAATTGTTAATGTAGTGGTACTGTGACAGTAGCTCTGCCTTTGATTTGTGTGTGAGTGTGGGCCATTTTGTAAATTGTTTGCGTGAACATGAGTGAAAGATTGCAGTGAAAGTGGCCATCTCTGCACTTGTGTGTGTAGGGGTGTGTGTGTTTGTGTGTATGTGTGTCCCCTGCATCCTAGTATGCAAGTTCTGCTGTGTGTGTGTGTGTGTGTGTGTGTGTGTGTGTGTGTGTGTGGTAGCAGGTTATAACTGGGACAGCAGCCTTAATCCCCTTGAAGACTGATGACCCAAGCTTTACACAAACAGTTTGTGCTACCAACCAGCTTGCAAAGACACATACACATGCACACAAGTTTTGTGTGTGTATTTGAAATTGCAATTTATGGCCTTTGTCAGGGAGAAATATTGTTTTAGGAATAATTGGGGCTTTGGGACAGTGTTGTATTGTTAGTTAATTGTCATCAACAGAATGGAATAGCCAAGTGTTTAACACTGTGTGCCTGGTACAACAGTATGATCACTAAACCAAAATCTTGTCCTTATAAAGATAGTGGTTATTTTTTAGAAAAGTGGCTTTGAAAAATGTTTTGTGAAGAACGATGGCTTTAGTGAACTTGGATTCAAGTTAGAACACATTAACAATAGTGAGCAGGTGTCAAGGCGAAATGAAAGTAGCAAAATGTTGATACAAACGTTGGTAAATTACGGCTAAATATTGCATGCCCAGCTGTTTGAATTCCTTTTAGTGTTGGTTCTAAGTATTGTTGAGAGTGAGATAACTCATTTAATGACACACGTTTTGGCTAAAATTTGGGGGTTAGCCAAAAAAAAAAAAAGTACCAAAAAACACAGAAGCTGCAGAAGTAGTTTGGAGCAAGCAGAAGTAGTTGGGAGCAAGCCAAAAGCTTTTCAGAGACAACATCATCTTTCAGTGGAGTATTCCACCAACCAGATCATGTTGGACAAAAGGACACAAATCAAATGAATTGATCAAATTAACAAACATTGTTTGTCCATCCAGAGTCTTATATATGTTATTCTTTTGCACTTTAGAGCTCTATTAAAATGTTAAAAACAAGTAGATGATTCATATCGTTGAACTGGGTGATGTGTTCCTTCATTATTATGAACATGGGCAATGTACTTTATTTTGGATTCAGTCAAAATACGCTGGCTTCCTGTTGCTGGAAAGAGGCACTCTCTCTATTCTCTATTTAACCATGTTTGAATGACACTCACTAAAAACTACACTGAAAATGAGGCTTTATTATGAATAAAAGTTACTTACTGTTTTTCTAGATTTATGTCTTCAGTAGAAGCCAGCGGGCTGAGTGCCACGTGAGTGTAGAGAATATGAAAAGTCTTGAGAGACAGATGCTGGTTTCAGGCTTAATGGTACATAATGGCAAAAATAAAAATATGGAGAAAAAAAAGAAGGCAAAATTAAACAATCATTCAACACACACAGACTCATGATTCTCATAACACTCCATGCACAGTCAAAAGACGTTGGGGTGAAAAACTCCCCATAATCTTAATCGAAACAAAATTAGGAAGTTTATCACAGTGCCAGACATGTATTGCAATTTCAGACTAGACCACTGAGATACAGAATTGTTAACGATGAGGGGTAGCACATGATTCCTCTTTGTATAAACTGGAAGGGTCATGTGATTGATGTTACAAGCAGGGGTTTAAGCAAACATCCGGCCATTATCCATATGTCAACATACAAAGCTCCTGTATTCAGATAAACTGTTTTGCACAGTAAAAAAAATCCACTGATCTGCGATTGAAAACAAAGCAAAATTGAGATATGTTTCTATTTGAGGGAATGATATTGCTGCAGATGAATCAAAAGACAGCTTGTTTATCCGCATGATTTTGCATATCATTTACAATCAGATCAAAACATACTGTCGGCACTGGCACATCAAAAAATAAAATGAATGGGAATGAGCGTTTAGGTCAAGCATCTTCAGCAGGCATCCCTGTGAGTTTTTTTTTTGTTATGTCAATCTTCTTCCATGTAGCTGTGACTCAAACCACCTCAGGAGCACAAATCATTTACAGATTTATAGCAATTTTGAGAAATGGCAGAAGCTTGTTTTTTATCTGTGAGGTCTGTAGATTATTCCTTCAGTGCTTGTGGTTACAGTCTGTTTACACTAATCTCACACATGATAGAGAGTGAGTGGTTTGATACCGTAAATCAAATCAGAGATTAATTCATTTAAAAATGGCGCAAAACATGTCTTGTATGATGTTTATCTTTCTGGAGTGTTTATGGTTGTTCTGTCCTCGCTGAGGTGTGATAACTCCAACTAGACAGTGAGTTAAACTCTCTCTATTCATGAACATGAAGAATGCCGTAGTTTTGTTTGTAGATTTATTTTCACTCTTCACATTGTACTGCATGAAACGTCAAAATAAGAGTCTGCATGAAACGTCAAAATAAGAGTCTGCATAAAACGGAAAGTATACACTGTTAATTGCATAAAAATTCAGTTTAAATGCCTGAGAGGCAGAACAATGGTCCTTAATGATGAATGTTTATGAGATCTTTTCTGGATTGTAATTGCGGCTAACCTAGGCTACAGATAAAACAGTGGACAATGATCCCGCCATTGTATTTAGTCTGCTTTTATTTCCTTCTCGGTATAAAACACAAGAAAAGTTACTTAAAAAGCAGATAGCATTAATTAGTATGTCAACACTGCGTAGGCATCGCAAGTCTAGACTGTATAATGCTATTCAGACCCAACAAACACCTGTCAGCAATGGCAAGGGAAAAGTTCCTGAGGCAGGAACCTCGAGCAGAACCTGGCTCATGGTGGGCAGCCATCTTCTGTGACCAGAAGATGCAGAGCAGCAATAATAATAATAATAATAATAATAATAACTAAAACTATAATTAAAGGCCATGTCTATAATTGAGGTCATGTCTTGTTTTGTGTTTTTGTCTCGTCATTTCCTGTTTTATTTTGAAAAGTAACTCTCCTCTCGTTTCAGGTCACTTGCCCTTCCGCGTGTGTCACCTGTCTGATTGTCTTCCCTAATCACCGATTGTGTGCACCTGGTGCTCCCTTCCCTCCATGTGTTTAAATAGTCTGCATGTCCCTTGTCTTGTGCCAGTGTGTTCGTCTTTGTCGTCATACCAGTCCGTGCCCTAGCTCTAGATCTTTGCCACAGTTGTGCCCTGCTTCGCCGCCTTGACTTTTCTCCTCGTAGGAGTGATTTTTCTTTGTAACTTTATAGCTTAGCTTTAGTATTCAGTTTGGTAGTTTAGAGATTCCCGTTTTGTTTGGAGTGATTTTTGTGTTTATTCAGATTTTATCCTTCTTAGCCTTTCCTCCAGTTAGTTCAGAGTGTTTCTTAGTTTTCTGTATTTTCCCAACCAGGTTTTGTTTCCTCCCTTTTGGAGCGCCTTTTGTTTAGAGTTTTTATTTGTTATTCCCCCTTGTTAGGATAGATTACCTCGATTCTTAAACTAGGACAGGTTAGTTTGTTTAGTTAGTGTAGTTAGACTCATGGTGTTTTTCCTCCTTTTGGAGTGACTTTTCTTTTGTAAGATTTCACAGCCATGCGTCTTCCAATAGGGATGACGCATATCAGGAGTTTTTGTAACACTTATTTTCCTCTGTTCAGAGGATTACTCTTGCTGCCATTCCTGAAATAGAGTTCACTTTAATTACATCTGCTCTGCGTCTGAGTCCTGCCTTGAGCCCGTCCTGACAGTATGCGTGGGACAAGGCAGTTCACAGTGACTGGTAAATGGACTGTACTTATATAGCGCCTTCCTCGTCTTCCGACCACTCAAAGTGCTTTTACACTACATATCTCATTCACCCATTCACACACATTCATACACTGATGGCATTGGCTGCCATGCAAGGTGCCGATTGCTCATCAGTTTGAGGAGCTAACCATTCATACGCATTCACACACTGATGGTGCAGCCTTCAGGAGCAATTTAGTGCTACTAGACAATTTAAAATACTGAAGTCAATTTGCTCAGGTTGCATGGCTTTTTTTTCAAAATAAGATCATTAAAAAACGTAACATTATTTGTATTATATTTCTATTTGAATGTATACCATGTAGTCTTTTAATGGTGCATCTTCAGTATGCAGCCACAGAAACACACTATACACTGGTGATACAATTGCCTTAGTGGGAATTGACAGTGACACCTTTCATGAAGCATGTGAGGCATCATGTGTATTTATCCTCCTACCCTGACATAAAATATCACAGAAAGCAGTTTAAAGCCATCATTATACCAAGAAAGCAGTAAAAAGCCCTGATAGATAGCTGATGACTGTCACCTTTTAATCTGTCTTACCACAGCAGCCAATAATGTGGCCTAAATCAATGACACATCCTGCCCACCTGATTTCTGATATCAACTTAGCATGCACGCACACAGACGTCCTTCAGCAGAGCTTATACTTTCTGTGATATTGTGGTGTTAAGCCAGTAGCATGTCTATCTGTAGACACTGAGGTAAAATTGAGATTTTGAAGAGTTATGCAATGACTTGGATTTACCTTACATTTCTCCTTAAGAAATACTATACACCGCAAAATACAAAACCTTTGCCTGTAACATTAGAAATTACATCGCCATATAACATTGGTTAGATTAACTTAATTGAATATTCTCCCTCTAAACTACATGCATAGTACCGACTGTGCAACACAAAGAAGCCTCATGCATTTATATATTAATAAAGTGAAGATTTGTGTCACAATGGATTGTCAAATAGGTTTCTTTGTCTCCTTAAACAGTTCATTTTAGAAGTTGATGTAATGCTATAGTAACATAGTTGATTGCTCTGCAGATGTTTCTAGGAACTGTTGATTGTGTTACTTCGGTCAAGAGAATTCACATTATGAAAATGTTCACCCTAGTTAGTATGGCACTGATAAACATACAATATGGTCAAATGAGGAGACAACAAAAACAGTGTTTACTCCTCTGCGTCTGGCCATTTCCAGTGGATTGTACTATAGTCTCTATTGGCAACAAATTAAATATTGAGTCCTACATATTCAGTCAGGCGTGTTCAACTCTTTAATTGTGTTCAATAATACAATCCTCCTCAGAGAAGAGTGACAAACCAGAAGACCCTTTCCTCCTACACTGTAATCAAATACGGACTGTTGTAATATTGTAACTATTTTAACTTAACACATGAGTTAATATAATGAAGTAATGTAATAAAGTAAAATAAAAAATAAATAAATAAATTACAGTCAGAGTGCATCACTAATATCTGCCAAGCCGAGTAGAATATGAAAGTACATATTGACAGCGGCATCTAACCTCCATGATCTGATCAGATCTGCAAAAGCTAGATGTATCTATCTAGAGAAACTCTTTGCATAGTCACTGCAACTGTTTTTTGCAGATTCTTGCAAATGTTTAAAAGTGGACAGATTCAGATACTTCAGATAAGTGTCAGTATGGGGGTAAGACCTAATCTCCAACAATGTCTGATTTTTACACAATTTAGCTATAACACTGTCGTGGCCAAATTGAATTTTAGGATGAATACTAGAAGGATGAGTACCTCAAATTGTAGTTTGTTGTGCTAAATACTTGGTCCACTTGTGAACTGTCTCCGATACCTTCTCTCATCTTGCATCTACACTACAGCCACAAGAGCCATGCTTTCAGCTAAATGCTGATTCTACAATATTCTAGTCAAAATGAGTGAGATTATTTCCCCACAGTTTTCTCTTGCTGTCCCTTTCACCATAAAAATATTCATTGCAATCCACTGTGGTCATGCAGACAGTAGTAAACAATATTATTGTTAGCTACTCATACAGGCCATGCTGCTTTTTTAGTAACAAGACAGCCCTGAAAAAGTTTACACTTTAGTAAAATATTTTGCTGTGTTTTTAAAAAGATAAAAACTGTACCCAGTACACAGCTTCTTTGTAGCCAGATATAGCCTGTGTAGTCAGAGAAAATGTCCTGCGTGATTCCCGAGGATCACACAGGACAGTAGACTGTTCCTGATGAAGTCATTACTAACAATAACTGGCAGTACAATTCCATAGTTCCGTTTCAAAATGACAAATTTTTCACATTTCTGCCTTGACTGCTGCTCAACATTTGACATTAGTGCATAACTTTAACAGCACAAAGAACAGTTGCAGGAAGACATTAGTTAAGGTTTATTGAACAAAGTATTAATCCATTGTTCCATCCCTCCGTAGTCTTTGTAAGGCTCCAGCTGTTGTGGTATGTAATATTTTAGGTGGTTGTGCAAATGTTTAGTGTTAATTCTAACTGCAAAGTGGGATGCTTCATTGCCTTTGAATCCAGTTCAACACTGGAAACTGCACAACCTTTTAAGGTACTCGTACACTTTGTTCCTCCTCAACAACGCTGGGTAACAACACCTCTGACACATTTTTGTTGCTCCGGAGAATCTATTTCTTCCACTTACTCTGCTGTCTCTCACACACGTTTCCTTTCATCTGTCTCTCTTTGAATGAAACTAAACTGAGCCGTTCAACATATTATGACAGTGTCTTCTTTTATCATTAATTTAGTCTTGAACCACCCACTGTGACTCAAGTGTCAAACAATCCAAGTGTAGCATTACATCTAACCTCGCAAGCAAACAGCACTCATCGCATGACAACATAATTAGAGCTCTCTTATCTCACCACCTGATACACAGCAGAGGAGACGGCAGAGAAGTGGCCGTGCATATTCTAATAGGTATTCATTACTTTTATAACATTTGAAACATTTTTCTGATGCTCTTGTTGTTAGACTGACACTTAAGTAAGATTAAGTTCTCTGATTATCAACATTGTAAACCACAGTAGGTATAATTATGTATCTGAACTTTGTGACCACAATTTGATCATAGCGAAAAACACTGCACAAACTCTATTTCTAATAAAGTGAGAAAGATTTAAAAGCAAGTGTGAGCTCTTTTGTGTCTGGATTTTATCATCTAGTGCTGTCTAGTCTGTTGAACTTATTCAAGTAATTGTCTTTAATTAGTGGTGTTATGTTTAGCTACACTCAATGGTCATGTCTGTTACAGATCCTCCAGCCTGCTTTGACACTTATTTTAAGGTCAGATATTTCAAGATAAAAACACATTATTTTAAGTTTTGTCACATTTCATTCATAATTAACAATTATTATTGGTAAAATGTGTGTTAAAAGTGATATTTGCATAATGTCCATTGCTAAAGGTGTAATGTGTAAGATAAGATTAGGCTAGAATTATAGTTCAGAAATGCAAAAGACATTTAAAAACATTAACTTTTAACATTTTATATCAAAGACTTTGTGAGGCATATATATCTACTGAAATTAGCATGCTAAACCCCTAGTGACAACTAGCTTCAGCCCATATTTTCTTGTAATACCTCTTGTGCCTCGAGAGGCGATAGTGAGTCACTATAATCATTGGGATTCATCCTCTGGGGGGCATGAATGTTTGTATTTTGTCAAATACTGTCCCAATGCATCTGGTAAATGTTGAGTTATTTCATTGGATAAGTCAAAACTTTGACTTGGTGGTGGTGCTGGAGGAAAAGTATGTACATGAATGTCCGTACAGAATTTCATGGCAATCCAATGGTTGATGAGATATTTTAGTCTAGACCAAAGTCGTGGAACCACTTAGATTGCCATAGCTCAATAAATTAAAGTTAAATTTGATGGGGCAACTTTGTATCATATAATCCAATGTAAAACAGGACTGCTTCAGTCAAAGTCAGTACATGTTAACATTGTGCTGCAGAAACCTTTCCATGTCAGCTGACATTTCCATCATATAGACAACTACGATATGTCCAGCTGCCCAAGCACAGAAGATAACATCGACATACAGCTAACCCAAGATAACAAGATACCAAACAAGATACAACACACATACATTATTTATAGCATCAGTTTACTGCCAAAAACTACTCTCTCCAAAAATGTGTACCTCAATGGTCCATTCATTACTCTATCCATCCATCACTTTCAGCAGCAGCAGAGATTTATGATCACATCACAGTGTCTCTAATCTCAGCTCATAAACTCTGCAGGAAATCTGAGGCAATCACTTCAACCTCTGTCACTCTCCCGTTGTCTCTACTTACAGGTTTATGTCCAGGTGTAAAATCCAATATTACAAGTGACATGTCTATCACTCTATCCTCTCTATTTGCAATTTTAGGCACTTAGCTGGTGCTCTTTTGCAAAGTGAAATAGTGGAATGAAACAACTAGACAAGTCCAGATAAGCATGAATTAAAATCCATGAAAAATAATTTATGCAGGTCTTGCAAAGTTGTTTAAAAATATCACACAATACCGGGTCAATGTCAATCATATAATGCAGAGAATGAGGGAACATTTAATATTCAAAATATATGCACAAACAAACATTCAATGTCACGAAGAACACATAAATGTTATGGAATGATAGCTGAGATTTGCATTTAGGACAAGTTAGGAAATACATATTTGCAGTCTTACCAAGAGTTGGATGAAGTCGATACCATTCTAAAATATGTTTTTTTTTTTAATATGACCCTCGAGCCAGGATACGGTTATCAGAAAGACTGGAGGCAAGGAAGAAACAGTAGTGTTGGGAAGTTCGAGTCTTTTAACTGACTCGGATCATCTAATTTTTTTTTAGTCATTTCTTTCATTTTGTTCATTGACTAGTGCAGCGCTGTAGCCCTCTTGTGGCCGACGTAAACGTGACAAATGAACGAAAGAACGATCCATATGAATGAACTGCTGCGTGTACTGCTCCTCACACAGCCTGAGCAGCCTGTTACATGACAAATGAACGATCCGAATGAACGAACTGCTGCGATTACTGCTCAACACACTGCCTGAGCCGCCTGTCATGTGACAAATCAACGAAAAACCGATCCATATGAACGAACTGGCTTATGGCTCCTTACACAGCCTGAACGACCTGTCACGTGACAAATTAACGATCTGTATAAACGAACTGCTGCGCTTACTGCTCGTCACAGAGCCTGAGCGGCCATGCAGCTGTCATATGGCGAGGGAACGTACTGCATGAAAATGAACAAATCACTCACTGAGACTACAAATTACTCCCGAGTCATATAAAAGATTAGTTCAAATTGAACGATACGTTCACGACTGACACACCACTAAGAAACAGCAAGCCTTTATTTGTCCCGAAGGTAAAAATACTCCTGAAGCTTACTAATTCAGACATTGTAATTTTTTTGATTAAGTCTTACATAAGAAAAGGTTGTGTTTCAGATGGATAGGATAGGAAAAGTCATAAACCCATCAATTCCCCACACTGACATTAACAACAATGCTAACATCTAAAAACCCTGCCTTTGAGCATAACCTTAGCAGTATGTCATGTGGCGCACTCTACATGTTGAGGTAAAAAAGGATATCTTTGTTCATTCAATATCTTCAATCATCCGTTCAATCTTTAATTATTATCATTTCTCAAAAGCCCACATACCATCACATATTAAATGTCAAGGCTCAACAAAAGCCGAGACAGCAGAGATTGCAGACAAAAAGTTGACTTTAGAAGTTGAGTTTTAGTGAATTTTATGGATAAGGAGAAAACCAAGTTACAATGACATGGGTGCCTACTCTCCTGGACTTGCTCCTGCAAGGGGGACAAAGTAATTGTTGTTTAACTGTTAAATTCACAATGGCAAGCAACTAATTACTAGTACTGTAGTGGATGTCAGTTTCTTTTTATTATTATAGATTATGGGAAGTAAACCCCTGGAACATAGTTCATTTCTATTCTCATATCCACATCAATAACCAATGCCAACAGACTGGTAGCACAAAGAGAGTTAGAGGAGGAGAACGCAGATCCAGCAGTTGTTCTGGGCAGCATCATAAACCAGCAGTCACTGTGCAGCATATACTCTGGGTTTCCACTGTGATCTACATCAGGGCAAATGTGGCTCAGCTGTTTGATCAGAAGCGCTGCCAGGTGTCTGGCAAAAAATAGAATGAAGTACAAATGCATTCAGGGATTGCATTTGTTAGTTCAGTGCAAAGCTTCAATAAGTCATTTTGGATTAAGTAAAGTAAAGAGTGAAAATGCACTAACTAATTAAATTAAATATATATAAGCTCTTTTGTTAAGTATAATGCAAATATGTGGGAATAAAAATGTACAGTTTCATAAAGATTACACTTTTTTTGTAGTACTTGAATAGTGAAGTGATCCTTCTATGAGATGACAATACCAGCAGTGGCTCCCAGCCAATTTGAGTTCAACACCCTTGGTCTAGGGGTAGGATTTTTGCTTCGGGTGCAAGAGGTCCTGGGTTTAAATTTCCGATGAGTCTTAAGAGCTTTTGCTGTTCTGTCTGTGTAAGCTGTTTGAAAAATAATTTAAAAAAAAAAAAAAAAAAAAGATTTTTTTTAGCATGTGACTTCCCATAAAACCGTAAACATTTTTACACAAACCATTTAGATTTATATATATGTATATATATATATATATATATATATATATATATATATATATATACATAAGATCATATATATATATATATGTGTATATATATATATATATATATATATATATATATATATATATATATATATATATATATATATATATATATATATATATATATATATATATATATATATATATATATATATATATATATGTGTGTGTGTGTGTGTATATATATATATATATATATATATATATATATATATATATATATATATATATATATATATATATATATATATATATATATATATATATATGTGTGTGTGTGTATATATGTGTGTATATATATATATATACATACATATGGATATACAACCACAACAATACTTATGATCTTATGCTAATAAGTAGCTTCACATATTTAGCATACAACCAACCATCTAATCCATAACTCTATATTTAGCATGTCAAATTCACCAATTTTTTATCATTTATTACTGTAGCTCCTTCCCCGAAGCAATTCTATGAAAATTAAATATATTGTTAGAACACAAAGTGCACCTTGTTACCCCATTTGACCTTTTATTCTTACACTCTTCATCTCTTGCCTTCCAATACCTCTTTCCTGTTTTACTCTTTTTCAAATCTATCTCTCACTCTCTTTACTCCTCATACTCTCACTTTTACCTCTCTCTACCTCCCTTCCCTCAGATGCTTTTGTACTCCCATTGAAAACGCAGTTGCCCTTTGGCCTCAGATTGATTTTATTGGCCGGCAGCCCAGCCAGTAAGCTGGTGGCTAACGAGATCACCACTGGCTGCGCTAAACGCAACTGACAACAAAGAAACTGGTTTTCTACCATGTGGGAATAGGCATGCACATGCACGGACACGCATGCACACACACAACAATCCCACCTCGTCAGCCAAGCAAAACCTCTCTCCATCTCACAAGTGTTTGGTCTCATCAAGCTAAAACTGACTACACTTCATTGGGTGTGTGTGTGTGTGTGTATTACTGAGAGTAAGAAACAGACCATGTGCAGGAGTGTGAGGAAAATAGGATGTGTGCATATGTGCGTTTTCTTATATGTGTATGTGTGTCTGCATGACCGCACCTCCATCTCGCTTGTTCAGCATTAGTGACTGTCAGGTGCCTGGAGGGAGGTCCCACGGCTCGAACCAAACCCACACCAGCTGCTGCTGCGGCTCTGGGCTGTTTATTGCCTCAATCTGGTGTGTGTTTGTGTGGGTGTGTGTGTGTGTTTGAGAAAGAGATCTGAGGCTAAAAGCTGCAGGTTGTATGACCCAGTGTTAATATCTGAATGGAGGCAAAGTCTCATTTTCAAGATATTTACTGTGTGTAAGGACTGAACTCACTACTGAACTAAAGTATTTTTACACATAATCCAGGGGACTGACCCCTATTGTAACAATGACCTGTTTTCAGCACGCATCTGGTTGAACCTGCTTAGGAGTCATTCACTTCAAAACAGTGAGCCATCAGTTGTTTCTAACAAGTGAATCTTAAGTGATAAATTCAGTCACCGCAGCCATTTCAAAAGCTCTAAACACGTTTGCCTTTAAACACAACCCATCATAAATTGACTAGTTTGTTCCAATGACAGTATAAAGAATGGACAGAGCCTGAGTGATGTCACCCATAGGTTTCCGGAGCGCTGTTTTGAAGTTGAAAATATGCGACACTGGCCGCCGCCATGTTGGATGTACTGCTTCTTCTTCGCCTCCCAGCTGATCTAAATATCGGCAAAGGCGTGGACTATCGGCAGATGTGAGGCAGGCCGAATGACACCCATTTTAATACGACCACTTATAGAGTTTCCCAACACCGGAGGATGTTTTTTTTTCCTAGTATACACTGTCCTCTGTAAAAAGAAAATGTTTAGTTACAAGGGCTGATGTAAACCCAGCTGCAATGACTTGTATTGGTAACAGGACATCTTTTATCATTTTATTTTCTTCTGTTCAGCGCAATGGAGGCTATGTTCAAGGATAGGTAGCCAGTCAGAGGGATGACATATAGACATTCACTGTTACAATATACACACTGTAAGATGAACCTAGAGCTCCAGCATTGATGGAAAAATGTATTTTAATTTATCTTACATATTTCTATTCTTCATATTTACACCAAAACAGCTGACTACCGCTGGATCAAGACATAGATGAAAGGACCATGGTATTGATAATATTATTCTGTGGTTAAACTGTGTACATGCATCAACACTTTTAAACGCCACAGCTCATGCATCCCATCTGACATACCTTCTCTCCCATTCAGTTGCTATGGTAACAGCTTTCTTTTCATCTTGATATTTCATTCCCTTTTGCTCATTTCTCTCTGTGTCACTGACTGTGTTTCCACTGACCAAACACAAACATCCATGTCCAGTCAATGATTTCAAGTTTCATATGACAAGTTTCTGCAGAAATGGTGAAAAGAATGGCATCTATGAGTGATCGTGATAAAGTTGCTACTGAAAATAAAAATGGTACCTTGAAAATGGACCAGCAAAATTAAAATGATAAAAGCCCTTAAACAAACATGTACCATAATCAACCACTGACATATTGTGATGCAAATGAATCACATTGTTGAATTAAGTGCCAACACAGGCTAACACCAATCTGTTTTGATAGTTTTGGCATGTGGTCACAGTTACATTGAGGTTTTGAGGCTTGATCACATTTGTCCATTTACAGTAAATGACATGCGTTCCATGTCAGTTTGTTGAGTTCAAGCTTTTGTGGGATTTATGTTTGTTAGTGTACAATAAAAGATGATACTTCAGTCCACACTCTGTAGGCTTAAAAGATGGCTATGTTAAGCTTAAATCCAGCTTCAAAAGTATCAAAACCTTCACAGAATCTTCACAGAATTCACATGCTGAATGACATATTTCTATATTGAACCTGATTAAGTAATAATTAGTAAAAATTAATACACACCTTCCATGTTTCATTCAGTGGATTAACAGACCCTCAAGTAACTGGTTTACTGACAGTTCTATATAATGATCTGATGGTTGTAATCTTCATTTATACCAAAAACATGGTTTAAAATTAGGGTAGGGGATTACAGACCAGTTTCTCAAGGAGAAATCTGATTTCTTGAGCGTGTATCCTGTATGTGTACCTCGGTTTCCAATTAGCTCTTTACATGCACAAAGAATTGCACATTTGTGCCATAAAAAGAAACGGTGGCCTGTCCACAGCATCTTGTATCACTTCTCCTGTTGTTGGTTCCAAGATAAGGTCAAGTAAACAAGAAATCTCACACATATGTGTATTTTTACACATTTTTGGGTTACATATGCTTGGAAATATATACATTACATATTCATAAAATGGCTTTGTCAGACACACCTGTAGTGTTCTTTTCTTATTACTCAATTTAGGTTATATTGAAACCAAGCCTGTCTCTATTCTTCTATTCTTAGAACATGTTTACTTTTTCTTCCTCTATGCTCTTTCAACACCTTCGGCTCACAGGTGCATTCTAATAACATCCTCACTAACATTTTACACCCATAGACAGAAAAACAGACACTTTTTTTTTACTTCATAGGAAGAATCAGAAAACAATCTCACCTTTGGTAAAAACAACAGTGGATGAGGTGGTTTCTTCGTTTATGCAGACTGTGCTGAGTACATAATAAAGCCCTTTTAATAGCCTTCCAACCTGCATGATGTGATTCCTAAATGTCACCCTGTTCCTGCACACAATGCAAAACCTGACACATTCATTACTACAAACACACTGGAGGTGACATTCAAATCTTCTTCAAGATTAAAATCTGAAGATTTAGTCCAAATAAAAAGAGGAAAAAAGATTAGACAATGTTTGACTAAGGAGGACTGAGACTCTTTCACTGTGTCACTTCAGTCCACTTTCTCCTGCAGGCGGAGGAGGGTGTCATTATAACTATTTTCACAATCATTTACATTATATTTATAAGAGAGTATTTTGCATCTTGCCACTCTATAAATAACGGTGTCTAGACACATCAAACCACAAGAATAGAGGTGAAAGAAGGATTCGAGGATGTATGTGCATGCAGGGGATAAGAAAGAAACCAGCAATTTGAAACACTATCATAAATGTAAATGTGATGTAAATATGTGAAACCCCAATTCCCCAAAAGTTGGGATACTGTGTGAAATGCAGTATCCAAACTGCAGTCTGCAAATCCTGTTATTCTGTCCTAGCAGCACAAAGACAAAATAATTATTTTTTAAACTCTAAAATTGATTATTTATTGTAAATATATACTCATTCTGAATTTGATGCCATATTTTTGTCTTTGTTTACCATATAATTTCACATTGTGTTATTTCATAGTTTTGACATCTTCAGTGTTATGGTACATTCAGACTGAATCCTGCTGCAAGATTGTGTGTCAGTGCCTTAAGATGGTGTGTCCAAACTTTTGACTGGTACTGCAGGTCGAAAATTATTTGCAAATCATAATTCTCTTTTTATTTATGGTTTAGCACCCCAACATTTTTGGATTCAGGGTTGTATTTCTGTAAGAGATGAGTCAAATCTAAAAATTAAACTGACTGTTTTGAAACTGTGACTCTCACATTTACTTAAAATTTAGTGGTATACTATATGTACTTGGAACTATAGCTATGGACTCACTTTGAATGTGCTATTCTGTGCTATTTAGCCATATGCTTCTGTATCTGCTGTACTCTTACTTCCCTGCATGTTGATTGTTAACTGTTGCCTAAAACCTGACAGTCTGTTAATTGGCAGATGGCTGATTGGCTACCTTAAACTGGCTGCTGCTAACTGACTGTTGTAGGCCATCTGTGTGTCAACATTAATCGCAGTGCTAGCTTTGTGACAGCACTTCACATAAGCATCCACTCTGGCTGCAGGTCTCTCCCTCACTTTCCATGCCCATTATATTTTGAACCATTTTTACCATGAAAACACTTGGTTCCTCTGAAAAATGGGACACACATTAACATAAGTATGGTTTACACTTTTACAGGTTTCATCTCTCTGTTCTCCCTCCTTGGACAGGAGGGACCTCCATGCCCTCAGGTTAGATATTATCAAGACATCTTGGTGTCCTCCTGTGCATCACCAACTGTGTACTTTTGCCTCTGCCAGTCAGTCAGTCATCTGTCAGCCAGGTGGGAGCATTCGATAAAGTCATTAACATAAGCCTCATCATCTGATTCTCTTGCATATGTAATGTATTTTGATTGTCAGATGTGAAGGCAGACACTTCCAGGTCTGTGCTGACGGTGATAGCTGTCATTTATCTTCCAAAAGACAAAAACATCTGCTCTTGTGATTTGCTGTATTGTTCCTTTATTTGTTAGTTCTCTCGTGGGAATGTATTTCAAATCTCAAGCTTTGTTTTTTATTCAAAAAATGTAGACATGACAAGAAACACCCGTCACTTTTCCAGACAGTCAATGTAAATGATGTCAAACTTGCTCAACAATGTGTGTGAAACTTTTCAAAGGGCTGTCTGCAGGGTATACTGTACATTTCTGGCTCTGACTTTTGCTTGTTAACCTTTACTGATGGCTGGGCCGCTTTCTAATTGGGGGTTGGGTCCTTTCAAAAAGTCAAGACACAAGAGCATGTTTTAATTAGTTTTATAGTTTATGCTCAGTGGAATAAAACCATCAGTAAGTCAGGAATACTTTGTTTCCACTTCAGTTGAAGAATATACAGTATAGTATGCACAATGTTCTCTTTACAGTGTAGAGGGAGCAGGGAAGAATGTCAGTTGTAAAGTGTGCAATTGTGTTTTTTTAAAGCTGTCCTCAACTTTATTAAGTGTATTAGTGTCTTTCAGCACATTACATTGGTTTACTCTTGTCAACCTTTTCCTTTTTTTAAATCAGCAGAAGGGTTCTGATAAACCCACTGTGTGAGTTAGTGAACATAGCAGAACATTTAGCAGTTAAAGAGCCAGATATTTCCTTTGTAATAGAGACCAGACTTTAAAAGTTGATAATATGTCAGTTTTGTCTCATGGCCTCGATTAGGCAATCAATTAATACCACAGATAACTGCAAAAACATGACTTATAAATGTTTCTTTTGATAGCTCAACATTTCAAATGGCTCCTGCTTTAACTGACACAGACTTGTATTCATTATAAATTGCATTATTTGTATTGCTTAGTGCAGTAATTTTGTGCCACTTGAGTTCAAATAGCACAGTGTAACTCTCACCTCCCTAAAGAAACAAATACACTACACTGCTGTAAAAGCTTTTGACACATTGTACACATTAAAAACATGAAACCATCTGAGCCCACTGAAGGAGGTCTAGTGGAGTAAATGGTGAGTTAATGCTAAATATCAGCTGCAAATATTGTTTTGCAGAAAATGATTTTCCAGACAGACAGTCTTGGATGCCCTTGGCACTTAGTACTGCCTTCCGCATTAAATCGAATCTAACTGTCGGGCGACTAATTACATATTGATGTCCCTCTATGTCTAGGTTGCTTCCACATAAGGGCCACAAAGGAAGTCATTTATTTCAGTCGTCAGCTAAAGAGTGTTTTCTTTTATATTCATTAACTAGTGACAGACCAAAACCACGAGAACATTACCGAGTATAGAGTAGAAAACAGAACAGTAGTTGGGACTAAAACTGAGACATGCATAAAGTGAAAATCACAGCTGCAATCAACCAAAATTATTAAAGATGAAACGCACAAGCCCAACGCAAGTTGCAGTATCGTTTCCTGAATACCTTTGTTTTTGAAGTGAACGACATATGTGTATCAAAGTAAGTCTCCTAGTGCCTGGCATTTGCAGTCCTTTCATCTTGTCTTCAGTTTCTTTTTTATCTTCTCTGTTCTTCTTTCGTATTTGGAAAAAAAGTAAGTAATTTGTGTTGTGGAAAACAGAGTGCGAAAATGCTACAAAATACTTAATGGGAGTGATGGAGCAGTAAATGCAGCCACAGAGTGCTACTGATTGATGCTTTTCTACTCCCCATTCCTGAGTTTTACAGGTTTTCTTCATAACACAGACCAGAAACTGGGATATAGGACGTCATCATTTTGTTATATGAAAATGACTAAATTGTTTGTTTGCCCAAACTTTTGGAGCTGTTTTTACTATGTGCGCATTTTGTTATGCAGCGGATACATGTTTTAGATGTAATGACTAAAGGAAAGGAAAGGAAAAAGGACTCAAACCACTGTCTGCATTGAAGCACCCGCTGTTGTGCTACAAGAGTCCGTCAGAGATGAGTAACTGCCAATGGTCAAGTTTTCATTCACAAATTAGCACGCATTTTATTGGAACTTTCTGCAAATCGGTCAAAGAAAATGCAAGTTAATGTGTTTTTCCATTCAGCACTGATGCAGAGTGAAAGTTGCATCGGTAATGGAAATATTTCATTCATGTTTGCTCCATGTATTCATTTGAAGAAAGTTACAGTCTCCTCATTGCTCCACATAGATTGCATGTTTTCATCTCCCACTATTTTTGACCTCTCCAGTAGAACAGAAGCTTTAGTGGACATTTACAGTAAGTTCATTTAAATAAATCTTTGGTAGCTGTTAGTGCGGCTATATGTGCTTTAGAGAGTTCAGAGTGTGGGTGGGTCGTCCACGTGCATGCATATCTGTGCACGTGGTTATGCTTCTCTGTGTGTAGAAATATGTTGCATCACCTCAGGTGAGTCTGAAGCATATTTTCAGGAGAGTTGGAGATAAATCATCCGAATCTGTGCTGACATCAAAACCCCTGAAGCACTAATAAGCAGTGGTCTCAAACAAACGCGAACAGGCAGAGAGGCGATGGCACTATGTGGGCTTCAATCACCACCACTGATGTCTTACTTTGTATGTGTGTTTAACAGTTATCTGGGCCGTCGAGGGAAGAGATAAGGAGATGGAGGAGGACAAAAGAACACAGAGAAGAGAGAAAGGGAGAAAATGCAAGGCAAGGTGAATATGCAGTATGCGGTCAGGAAAATTTGCCACCTTCCTTTTCTTTGGTGTGATATGCTGCATATGTTGGATGTAATATCTTTAAAATGTCAAACCAGTCTCACATGTATTTACATTGATATTGAAAGGGAAGCAAAGAGACCTTGTGAGATATTCAAACACTGTGGGCACATACTTGCTCACTCGTTCTTATGAAACTAAGGGCTAATTCAGGTCAAAGCCACTCGGACAAAAAATAGTTCAGGCTTTGTGTGACCAATGCTCCTTTACATGAATGAGCTCCTCAGGTCAAGAAATGTTAACAATAATAATAAGGAATGTTTCTCATTCTGAATACCATTTTCAACCTGCATGCTCTGATTTAATCACCAGGATTTCACAGTTGTCATAGAAGGCCACAATGAAATGCAATTGAAATGAAGGGACTTCAATATCTGTTGTCGTTTTTCACATGTGGCCATATAATTTAGTGCACTGATGCAACTGATGTGATAACAGTGTACACAATGCCACAAAAAATAGTAAACATGGGCAGTGATGCCCTTACACTGGAGCCTTACAGCTGACTTGGTATTGTTCACCTCAGTTCCCGAGTCATGCTTCTAATTTTGGCATTTTCAATGCCGCTATTTTCAATAGGGCACATGTTCTGTAAATAAAACAGCACAACTTCAATAACCAGGCGGAGTAAGGACTGAATAGAAGCTACTAGCGCTAGCTTTATTTGCCTGTTGTTACTGTCAGTAAATTTATTGCTATGTGGCATAAAATTTTAGACAGCGTAAATGCATTGTAAATATTTAAGACAGTGTTGCACAAGGGTGGCCAACATTTCTTTCACTGTGAAAACTGAAAGGTGTGAAAGCCTTCAAGAAGGCATGTGATTGGGGAAGATAACATGCTAGCAGGAGAGGGGCAGGTCAACTCCTTGTGACTAGCAGTAGATCACTATAGTTCTGTGGTTTTGTAACAAACCAGGTAGCTGCATTTCCATGCTGATATGAGACGCAAACGCTGATTTTCTGCGATAACATGAAATGCCTTTACATAGATTTTTGTCAGCTGCATTCAGATACTTCACATTTCAAGCTGAATTTGGGATGGATTAATGGTTGTGTATTGATGGGGCTGAATCTCTGACAATACGTATCAGTTGTACATAGACAGTTGTGGAACAGTGGAAGCTTAATATGCCTGTGTAACAAAAAATGTAATAATTCCTTCTGCTGTTAATAGAGGCTTTAGTTCTTTCAGGCCAGGCAGGAAATAGTATAAAGTAAAATTCAATAGAATATAAAGATCTGCACCCACAATATGCTGCCCTTCACTTTATTTTCATTCAATCTTAATAGCTTGATGGCAACAGCACATAGATTTCAGACTTTGTCAGCTCATCATCTGTGTATGGCATGGCACTAATAAGTCCACTTACTTCACTAGAGAACAGGAAGTAAAATAGAACAATAGCGGGCAGTCTGAGACATTCTGCTGTTAATTGATCAGCCTAGTCTCCACCAGGTCACCTTAACTTATCTTTTGATAGAGTTTTGCTCACTGACACTCTTGGGAAATGGATATACATGAGCACAAATCAAGATTTTGGTGAAGCATGATTTTGCACAATCCTATCAATAATTCTGTCCAGATATGATGGGTTTTTAATTCTAAAAGATTGATTACTCATGTCTGCAGCACTTCTAACAGTCTAGTCTTAGTTTTTATCCCTGATTGATTATTTTAATTTATCTCTCTCGCCAACTGCTCCCATTCATTTTCACAGCCACACTACCGACTATTGTTTTATCTTAAGGTCTTAAGTTATCTTGTTATCTCACATGTATTTCTGATCATTGTGATATTGTAAATGCACCATGTTTTAATTTGATTTTGCCTCCTCGTTTTTGCAGTTCATGTACACAGTTATGAGTTTTTAATTCTACCTCTGCCAATATTTTGAGCAAAGCTTTTAACACTTTCCCTTGTGAAACAGAGCTCTTAGTCAGTGGATGAGCATCTAACAAATTTTAATATCTGTAATTCTATCCTTCATGACATTGCACCATTTAAGGCCCGGAAACAAAAATCCCAGCCCTGGATAAATGAAAATATTCATTCTCTGAAGCATAAATGTGATAAGGCAGAGCATCAGTGGAAGGCCTCTTAGCTCCGTGGTCAGCATAGGGACAAACCTACTTTTCAAATCTCATTGAATCCAATATTTCTAATCCCGAGATACTTTTTTTTACACTGTAAACTGTACCACTGGTCCTCCCTTTATGCCTTCTGTAGACCCATTAGGCATAATGCTTTCTTTGTTCTCTTCAACTGTGTCTCAACCTACACTGATGGATATTGTTAACAAAATGTATCTATTCTTAAAAAGTTCAAATACACCATTAGCTTGTATGAATGATGATTGAGTGTTTGAATCTCAACACTTACCTTTTAGAGTTCACTACAATACAGATACTTCTATAGGTCATGAATGACTTGCTTTTTGCTTTTAGCTCCAGATGTCCCTCCATTTTGGTACTCTTTAGTACACTGAACTATTAAAAGTGATTCTCTTCATCTTATTTTAAGTACCAGTTATATTAGTGGACAATAATAAGAAAGACATTTCTTCAAGTTAAGGCCTCAAACGTCTTTCATTACAAAATAGACGCTGGTCTTTCCTCTAAGGTATTTTCAGAATGTGCTTGTGTGTAGTGGGAACTGAGATGAATTCAAACCACCAGACAAGGCCTTTGTCTGTACAGTAAATTATCAAGGTAACAAGCTAATTTAATACAGACAACATAGACAACAGTACAAGTACATTCACTGATAATCAGATGTAGTATTACATCACATTCTGCACATTTGTTGAATGTCCTGTACCATCATGACAAAAGTCAGATCTATCATTCCCTATAAAGTGTGTGTGTGTGTGTGTGTGTGTGTTATCCAAATTGGGACATTGTTCCTAATAATAATAATAATAATAATAGAAAACTAAGACATTTGCATGTAGATTACATTAACATTTAAAATGTCAGAGATTATATTTCCAAATTCTACACCATGTGCCAGTAAACAGTTTCCAGTATTCTGTGTACATGATGTTTGCTTTATCTGTCTCTGAAAAGGTGAACATCCAGAGGTGGTTGACTATTCAGGTCCCCTCTCCCCCAGTATGTTTCTAAAATGGCTCACGTGACAAGGCCACATTCGTAGTTTTCCAAAATAGAAGGTTGTGCAGTTCAGTCACACTTTTTGCATTTAGTGCATTGTATAGTTTGCCTCCCAAAGGTTTTCACATGTAGTAATACAAACCACCTGCCTGTTCAGCTTATGCAAACTTATACTAAGTTGAACCAAGTGGTGACAAAGGCCTCCCATCTAGGGCAGTTATTTAATCAGGTTTAGGTGAAATGTTGCTGTTTCAAATATGTAGCACTAAATAGACTACTGAATGTTTCTGTTTCATGGTTCAAGTACAATGCATGTACAGTACATTCAGGCTCAAGTGCTGATACATTAAGTACTGTAGATATTTATACACTATTTTTGTATCTATACACACAGTTTGTTGCTCATTGGAGCTTTAATGGCTCAGTTAGTCTTTGAATTGATTGTTTTTTAGTTATGTCCCTTGAAACATGTGTCGAGTAATATTAAGCTATTTGAAAATCTTTCTATGTCTCCTTTTGGAATATAACCACATATAACACATCTCTATATTTTAGAACACACCATTGTTAGTTATTATGTTGAATGTGATGCTCAAACAACATTTCCATATGGACATTGTACCATTAAAAAGTTTTTTTGTCAAAGAAGATGCCTTTCACTGATTTCTTTCCATCCTCCTCGTGGCTGTCTCAGCTTGACAGCATGTATTTGGAGGCGGGGGATGTTCAATTAAAAAGTGTGGAAGAAAAATAAAGTGTCTACATAATCTGGTGATTATAGCTGACTATAAAACTATTAAAGGCATAATAAGGTATTATTATTTTGGAGTTTTCTGTGACTGGAAGGTGGAGTATAAGGTTTTGGGATACATGGACCAGACTAGACTAGACTGGACAAGACAACACACCATGAATTATTAAAAGCTCTTATAATTTAGCTGAGATGAAGATTGATGATGATTTAAATGAAGTAGGTACAAAGTATGTGGGAGTGTGGTCAAATAAATGTCTCCCCTAACTGTATGAATGAGAATGGGGATCAATGGCGAGGTGTAGGGTTTCAATGTACTCTGCCTTCCATGGACATTCAGTTTCTGCCATGGCAACATCTGGGGTGGCACAGTTACAGTGGGATAGCTCCAAAGCTCTTCAAATCAATATCCTCAATTCCCTAAAATGAAGAGAAGATATTATAAAAAGTCTATAGACTGAGAAATCATATTTTAGAGGCTGGGCAGAAATATCATTGCAAACCCTGTTTACTGTCCTGGAATACCACCTATATTTATTCATCCACATAGGGCTGTCACTTTTCCAAAAATCAGGTTTGATCACATCTAAAATGACTGTTTGACTATTTCTCTATCTCTGATATATATTTTGATTGATTTATTCCATTAACTTAGATAAGATTAATTTATACCTCATTCTTCAACAAAATATTCTGCCTTATTTTATTTTTATTTTTTTTGCCTTCTTTACTGCAAAAAAAGTTCCTTACATCCTTTTAAACACAGCAGCCAAAATAAATAAATAAATAAATTCTGGTTCACCTAGTTCACACAACAAAGCTTGTCCTCTTCTTAAGTGGCATTAAACACACTGGTCTCTAGAACCAATAGTAATGTTCCTAAGCACCATTGTGCACATAGGGATCTTCAAGGATCTTTTAAGGTTCCTTTTAAGGTACTACACTCTAGCTATTCCTAATGAGACATTCACGTCTGATGTTTTTAGAGGTTCCAAAATTACCCCATTTTTTAACCTTGTTGACTACAGATGATATAGACTATGGAGTATTTGTGTCCTGGTAGGGTAGAGAGTTTTTTTTTTTTCTCAGACAAGGAGAATAACAAATCTGTTCTCCTTGATAGGTAGGTTCAGTGCTCAAATGCAAATGCAAATGGATAAACTATAATTTAGCACGGATATTTCCTTTAAACCCATTAAAAAAAAAATAGCACAAAACTATTGGAGTTTGGTTTTGGATTAAAGAGATCTTACATATATACAGTACCCTGATTTGCGTCTGTATACACACAAGTGTTTGGGCTTGGCAAGTATTTGGATTTATATGCTTTATATTTACAGGGTCAATTTATCAGGATGACTAGGATTCTGTACATCCCGCCAGACTGCTCAGTGTAATTCACAAAAAATCATACTGCTTTTAAACAGTGTAAAATTGGCTATGGCTGTCTGTGTGCCATAATATGTGTCTGTTGGCTGCTGTATTAGTTACTGGTTGGATTCAATTCCGTGTATCTTAGTCTTGGTTGGATGGGCTCCAATCCCAATCCAATTGACAGGGGTATTATTGGGTAACTTGTTTGTATCAGGAAAGAGCAGTGCCTGTTTAAGCATACCATTAAATTTCCACAATGAAATGTTTTCATTTGGCCAATTACACTCAAACGAGAACTGAAATATAACGATGAGGAGATGTGACAGTATAGGAACTGCAGAGTTCCTCTGTGATCTAAAGCTTACTGCTACTATACTTACTTCTACAACAGAACAGTAGGATAAGCGTTCACATTTATCCAATCACTATACAATATATTCTTGCTCTATTACTTTTGACAGTGGTCTTCAAAGAAATGTGTCTATCCATTCAATTATCCAACCCTCCATCCATAACATTAATCCAGCCAGCCACCAATCTACATGGCCATATATCATCCATTCAACTGTACATCCATCCATTCATATCACCCAACCAGCTATTCATCCATCCATTCATCTCCTGAGTTTTACTTTAATTTTATGATTGGACCCTTTGGAATCTCTGATCATTTCCTTGTATTAGGAAGTCAGAACTGTTTTTGGCATAAGGTGTTTTAGGGTATGGACAGAGTTGGACTGGGAACAAAGTGCATGGCAGTTACACTAACTTGCAATCAACAGTGTCATAACTACACGCAACTCCATCTCAACAGGATTTACAGTACGGGGGCATTAAATGTGGAGTCATTGTGAAGAAAGAGCCACAACAGACGGTGGTCTTGCTTCCAAATTGTCAAATCCCAACACTTGGTTGTTGGGTTGCCAACAAGGGATGATTCACCAATAACTGTATCCCCCAGCTTATGTACATCTACACCTGCTTTTATCTTTATCAAACAGCTATAACATGCAATTTTATGTCCATGATATACAAAGGTATGTCTCTGTAAAACTTTCTTTCTTGTAACCCAGTAATCACAATTGTGACAAAAGAAACATTTGGAGTTTATATCCATTTAATTAGTTTTTTCAACTTATATTCTGCTTTTTCTTTCTTTTTTCAGTTGATTGTTCCCCGCTTGACCTTGCCCATTATGGATAAGTCTAAGGGGCGGGGGAAGGTGACGACAGCCAGTACCGAGTCCTGCACCTGCCTTACAGTAACTTTGGGACTGGCTAAGCCCCAGTCAGATGGGCTGTTTCAACATCAAAAGTGCTGTGGTTTGGTGCAGGAAAGGGAAGCTGTACCATACACTTCCAACATATCATGCTTTCCACGTGGCTGCTCCTCTACAGTAATGCTGATCTGTTGTCCTTGATTTGAATTGCAATACATTTAGAGACAGACAAAGAGCCAGTGGGAGGGGGAGCGAGAAGGATAGGAGGTCATGAAGACAGAGGAAGGACGATGATGAATTTGTATGTATAGATGAAAACAACATCAATGAAGGCATCCATTCTTCAGACTGTGACGATTAGATAATCTCTCTGTGTCAACACCGCCACCCCACCCTGCATCTACTTCAACACATCAATTTCATTTGATTAAATCTTCTTTATGGCCATGGCAGTTGAAAACAAACTGCCAAAGCATCAAAACAAAACTAATCAACATTTTTGGGCCATAAATTGCATCCTCTCCCCTGCGTAGACCTTTCAATCCCTCCACCTATACCCAACACACACACACACACACACACATCAGACAACCCATTTCTTACTGAGATGGATTGTTCTATAGTAAAAGGGTTTTTAATTCAAGAGGGGTAGAGCTTGTGAGGAGATGAAAGGGCCATTTCACTAAAAGTCATAGTCACAGTCATATTAAAGCCATATTAAACTATGGTCTTATCTCCATTGGGCAGGTGAGAAACAGATTACTTTTAATGTTTCATTTGGCTTCCTCTCTGTCTCTGTCGCATCCTCCCTCTGACTCTCTGTTTAGTCCCTTGATGTCTCTCTCATCTTTAGTTAAAGTAAAACCTCTCTTTTATGCTGCTATCTTTATGTCGTGTTTATCTTGTGTATTGTTTGCTATATTAAGAAATGACACATCTACATATATATAACTGTTAAAAATCCTAAGCTTTCGTATTACTTTGTGGGTGGTGATTACCTACAACCGAGGGGACCAAATGTATTGTTTCATTATCGACAAAGACCTGAGATATCTAATTCTGAGCGGATGCATTAATAATGTAAGCTTGCTAATCTTTGTTTATAATTCTAGTTTGTGGTACATATGGCAGTGTGTTGATTTATGTTTGTTTATTGTACAGATAATCATCCTTCCCTCCCATTTGACCAACTACCTCGAACCCACAAAATAAATGGTTAAATGGCCTTCTTGGATCCTGTGTGTTTCAATGTGCACCCCAGTTAGAGATTCCATGGTCCAGTCAACTTCATCCTCCACCACATGTCACATTTGAAATATACAGCCCTTTAACAATAATACAAACAAGAAAGTGAACACTGCTATAATATAGCTACAAAAGCATTAGTGTGGTGGAGTGCTGATGATGTTGGGCAACACAACCTGGCATTGTTCTACTTCATCCCAAATATATATATAGTATAAGGTTGGGAATCTGTCAAGCAAGTTCTATCACATCAAAATTAAAGAACCCATTATTCAATATTTCTAGATAGCTGCACTAGCATGGAGGCAGAATTAATGGTGAAATTAATCACCTTTTTTAAATGCTGTTCCTGATCAGGCCTTCAAGGTGGATTTTTTTCAATTCTTCAATAATCCAATACTCATGTAACCCACAGAGTTATTGCTCACTGTTCTGATCATGTAGAAATCCCTTCTTAATGGAAGGGCACTGCAGGAAATAAGGGTCAACATCCAGTCAACATGCAGAGTTAGCCAAATGATGTTGATATTGTATTAGGATACACAACACATCCTATCCTCTAAGAGTTTTCTTGTGTAACTGTCCACATAAATGCAGGCGGGTTGCCAAATACTTTTAGTCATACTGTGTTCCTTTGCCCTCAAAACATGTTAAAAATGAGTTGAATTGTACAGCCTAAAATATGCACAAAACATGAACAAATCAGAGTTGTATTGCTTATTAAATTACAGTTTGATTACAGTGATTTTGCTCACATTAGATTATTTATTTTACAAATGTACTGACTGCACCTATGAGGCAAAATTGAGTCCTTGCCCGCTGTTTGTTCAGTGTAGAGATGCCATTTATGTAGCCTTGCATGCAGACAAACGCAAGCAGTCTCTCCAAACTTGTGGCCTCAATTCACTCTGTCTCTCTCCATTCGGTTGTTACTCAGAGGGAGTGTGTGTGTGTGTGTGCTTGTGCGAGCATGTGGATTACTCAGTTGTTCAGCCCAGCATGGAGAGGCACATCTAATATGCTATATAAACAACACTCTCTTCCTCTCTCAGTTGCTATCTCTTCTATTTTCTCACCCTCTCCCTCCATTTGTCTCTGTTCCTCTCTTTGTTTTCAGCTCCCTCACTCTTCTCCTGACGTTTCATCACAGCATGGTCTGCCTCTCCACAGAGCCATTCTGCATCTACTGGCTTTTAACTTTGATCACTGTGTGTGTGAGAGAGTGTTTGTTTCTATGCACTGTCCATGCATATGTTGTGTATGTGTTCTTGTATCACAAACATTTTTATTTCCGTTAAGCTTAAAAGTTGGGTTGAAATCAGGATTGTGATTTTTTTTAAATTTCATTTATTTAGCTGAGCAAGCTTCCATCTTATCTTATCAATAAAACAAAGTCACTTGCAGAAGAGTGAAAGCTTTCATATAGTGAATGTGTCTATAGGTGCATGTTTTGCAGTCAAACGAACCGATGCTATTATTTGTTTTGTCCTTTATGACTAACACTGCGTCTGTGACTATGACTCTATTTCTAAATATTTTGAGACATATTCCCAAGGGAACGTGAATTACATGTTTGAGCATTCTGGAGAGGCTGTCTGAATACTGTCAGATCCACACAGACAAAGCTCTATGGGACACTACAAAATCTCATGGGGAACCGCTGAAGGAAAAAAGAAAAACTGATATTGTGGGAGAGAGAGAGAGAGAGAGAGAGAGAGAGCGTTTTATGGCGTCCATCCTGAATGTTTTGGTGCACTATGGGAATTCTACCTTGTAATTGAAATAATTTAAGCTGAAATATACCCACACTTAAAACGCTTAAAAGATATAGTAGCCAATAGAAGGAATTTTTTAGCCCTCAGTCTTCTTGGTTTGAATGTTACTGTGTGCTTCTTACAACCAGCAGCATTCCATTCAAGTTCTGACGTAGCCTACCACTGTGGATATGAAAGAAGTTGTATAGAGCCTTTAGTGTCTCCAGAGGGAGCTATGTGAAGTCTAAATTGCCTGAAGTGCTGTCACTTCAGTCAGCACCTGTTGTGGCTGAAGTCTACAAGTTTGGAAATGAAGAAAAAAAGATATCCGGGGGTGTGGAGGTAGAAAGAAAGAAGATGAAATAGAAGAGGTTACCTCTATAACTCAGCCTCTCATCTCTGCTAGCAGAGGCTAGCGGCTCTGGGCTACAATGGCTCTGTACTCTGACTGTCTGTGGTTGAGTTGTGTTGTGGTTAATGTAGGAAGAATGTGAAGAATAACATACAATATGGTAATGTTCTGCTGCATTGATGAGTCAGGAGTGCAATGTTGGTGGAGTACTCTATATATAGGAATGAACAATATGGTCATCTTGTAGTGTGGTTTCCTGTGGGTGTTTTTTTTTTTTTTTTTACATTTTTATTTCAAATATCTAACTAAGAACCAACTCTCTCATTATCTATTGTCTATCTCTCTTGCACACATGAATTAAGTTTGTTTCTTAAAAACATATTTAAAAACATTGTGTAGTCAAAGCCATAACCCGTCAGAGCTGGAGTTCGTTTTGGAAGCCACCTTGTGCTGGAGGAAGCACACCTATTTAAGCACCAGCACTACAGCCCTTTTATATGGTGAATGAGTATGTTGGTTCTTAAATTTGATTGGATATTGGATGTGTGATCAAATCATTGGTTTGTTGTGAATGTATAGTGTTTTTTTTTAGTGTAATATGTTGAAAAATTAAATAAATCATCTTGGTGGTATGACTAAATTATGTAAACAATGTATATGTTAACCTTGTTGACTCTCCTGAGCTGACAGGGGACTGTCATACTATATATGTGAGGGAATGGGAGAGAATGTACTGTTTGTCTTATTTTTCCAGCACACCTCCCTGCCAGTGTGACGTTTTCTCTTCATGTTGTACCATGACTTGTCTGATTACTTTTTATTATATGATGTCACCTTGTGGCCATCTTCAAATGTCTGACTGACAAACAGTCTGGACACATGAAATTGGCCTACATGCACACATAAATATAATGTTTAAGTCAGCTCAAATAAATGTAAGGGGATGTCAGGGCAGCGGAGTCTATCCCAGAATGCATTGTGTGAGAGGCTACACATTCAAAATCAGAATCAGAATCAGAAATACTTTAATAATCCAAGGGGAAATGATTTTTGTTACAATACTCCAGGAATTCAAGGTCACGTTAAACAAGTATCAAGTGTCATCTATTAAAACAAAATACAATATATAAATATATATATATATATATATATATATATATATATATATATATATATATATATATATATATATATATATATATATATATATATATATATATATATATATAAACTATATATATAAACTATATATATATATGAAAGGTATATAAAAGATAAAATTTACAGTTAAATAATGTGCAATAAATGCAAAAGTATTGTCCGTGTTTGTGTCAGATTACAGAAGGGGGTGTATCTGACTCTCTGAGGGAGGCGTTATAGAGTTTAATGACCGCAGGCAGGAATGATTTCCTGTGTAGCTCTGTGGTGCATATAAGAGAGATGTCTTCTGCTGAAGGAGCTCCTCTGCTAAGCCAGTGTGTCGTAGAGAGGGTGTGAAACATTGTCCAATATGGACTGAAGCCTGCAGCATCCTCCTCTCTGCCACGGTCGTCAGAGTGTCCAGCTCCTCCCCCATGACATCACCAGCTCTCCTGATCAGTTTATTTAGTCTGTTGGTGTCTGCTACCTTCAGCCCACTGCCCCAGCATGTGACAGCGAAGAAGATCGCACTGGCCACAACAGACTCATAAAACATCCTCAGCATTGTCCGGCAGATGTTAAAGGACCTCAGCCTCCTTAGGAAGAAGAGTCGGCTTTGGCCCTTTTTGTAGACAGTCTCTGTGTTTATTGTCCAAGTACACCCCCAGGTACTTATACATCTCTACAGTATCCACAGGGACCCCCTGGATGGAAACAGGGATCACTGCTGTTTTCGCCCTCCTCAGATCCACTATTAGCTCCTTCGTCTTTGTCACATTGAGCTGCAGATGGTTCAGCTCAGTCCAAGTGACAAAGTTGCCCACAACAGCCCTGTATTCACTGTCATCACCCTTTTCAATATAACCAACTATTGCTGAGTCATCAGAGAACTTCTGAAGGTGGCAGGATTCAGTACAATAGTTGAAATAGCTGTAAGTGAAGAGGGTGAAGAGAAAGGGACAGAGGACAGTCCCCTGTGGGGCCCCAGTGTTACTGACCACCCTGTCCGACACACAGTTCTGTAAGCATACGTACTGTGGTCTGCCCATCAGGTAGTCAACAATCCAGGACACGATGGGGGCCTCCACCTGCGTCGCAGTCATCTTCTCACCCAGTAGAGTTGGACAGATGGTGTTAAAAGTAGGGATGCACCGATTGTGAAATTCTGGGCCGATACCGATACCGATGTTTAAAATAACAACTTGGCCGATGGCCGATGCCAACATTACTGAGCTGTCTTAAAAGTCTTTCAGCTCTTCATCATACAAAACTGTTTTGCCTTGTTTCTCATGTACGCAGTACACTAGAACGGCTAAGACGGTTTCACAGACCGTTTGGATTTTTCTTTTGTAAATAACTTTATTTACATTAAAACTACATGTCTCTCAGTCCGTGACTTTTCCTAAATAGATGTGTTTGATGGCTTCTAAAGCTTACAACGTATTCAAATGAAACAAACTTGATTTCTGAGCATTTATACCTCGGACGCCAATCTGCATGTGTCCAGCTGTGGTCACAGCAATTATTACAATGTTTCATTTCATTTTCTCATTTGTAATGTTTTCATACTATCACATTTATTTTGACCGTATATGTGAATCGGTGCAGTGGCGCGTGTGCGAGCTAGAGAACGAGGAGACATCGGGCGTGTCGGCCATAAACTGAAACGGGCGGTTAGAAATGAAAAGAAACCACACAGAATATACAGGATATGTTCAGGACACTCAAGACGTGAGGAAGGAGGATCGGATGGTGGTGATGGTCACTGTAAGCTGCACTTCTGTCAGCTGCTCACCTGTAAGCAGCTGTGCTCCATGCAGACATTTCTCAGACTTTATTTTGTAGACTAAGGGCGGGCGGGGCCGGCGTGCGTGAAGTGAGCTCAAGGTAGTGGGAGTGTCTGTTGGCACGTTAGCCAGAGCTGTAGTGCAACAGAGGGTCGCAGGAAGAAGGATCTTAAGTGCCTGTGTTTTGCCTACAAAACCCCGCCATATAATCATCGGCCACTGCCATCGGTGAATGTCATCTTTATTTGCCGATGGCCGATGGCAGTTAAGGAGGCGAATATCGGCCGATACCGATGTTCAACCGATGCATCGGTGCATCCCTAGTTAAAAGCACTGGAGAAGTCAAAGAACATGATTCTCACAGTGCTCGCTGGCTTGTCCAGATGAGTGTAGACTCTGTTCAGCAGGTAGATGATGCCGTCCTTAACTCCCAGGCAGGGCTGGTAGGCGAACTGTAGTGGATCAGTGAAGGACCTGACCATAGGCTTTAGCTGCTCCAGGACGAGCCTCTCTAGGGTCTTCATGATGTGGGACGTCAGGGCCACCGGTCTGTCGTCCTGAGGGCCGCTGGGACGCGGCGTCTTTGGCACAGGAATGAGGCAGGACGTCTTCCACAACACTGGGACCCTCTGTAGGTGCATGCTCAGGCTGAAGACTTGACACAGTACTCCACACAGCAGGGGGGCACAGGCTTTAAGCACCCTGGGAAAAACACCGTCGGGGCCTGCAGCTTTGCTGGGGTGGAGTCTCATGAGCTGTCTTCTCACCAGGTCAGGTGTGAAGGACACTGTAGAGGTGACAGTTGGGGGAAGGGTGGGGTCCTCAGGTTGTGGGGGACATGATGCAGAGCAGGGGGGAGGGGTGGAGTAGGTGGTAGTAAATTGAGGTGGTGAGGGGCAGACAAGGGGTCTGTAGGTTCAGTTCATTGGCTCGGTCCACACGTCCCTCCGGCCCCATGCTACCAGTCTTCTGGAACCCGGTGATGGTTCTCATGCCACTCCACACATGCCTCATGTTCTTTCTCTGGAGTGTATTCTCCAGCTTTCTCCCATAATTGTCTTTAGCCTCCCTGATTTTAAGTTTGAGTACCCCCTGCACTCTCCTCACCACATCACGGTTGCCATCTCTGAACACTGTCTTCTTGTCATTAAGGATGGCCTCAATGTCTTCGGTGATCCAAGGATTATTATTAGCGTAACAGGTGACAGTTCGAGCTGGGACACTGCAGTCCACACAGAAGTTGATATAGTCAGTAATGCACTCTGTGAGCCTATCAATGTCCTCCCCATGGGGCTCACAGAGTGCAGGCCAGTCAGTCACATTCACACCTGTAAAACATGTGTCTCCTTAAACCTAACTTTTGATCCAGTGTGTGTTCCATCAATCAAGTTGGTTCACTAAGTCCAACATGTGCTCCCTAAAGCCAACTGAAAATGAGGCGTTTGTGCTCTACAAAGCAATTTGAACAAAATGAGCTGATATCAGACTGGTGAGAGATTTAAGACTACACACATCTCTTGTGTAATCTTAAATCTCTCCTCATTCTGTTCAGTGCTTTAATGTGTCCTCATCCTAACCAGATTATCAGTCCACAGCAATGATGTGTGTTGCTCCGTTCTGTTGCAACCAATTCATTCTAACTGTGTCACACTATCAAATTACTGTACAACACATTACCTCCAGGGAGTCACCCACACACACACACAAATCTGCACAAATGTTGCAAACGCATAAGATTGTAAGATAAAGCCAGTACACAGGCAGCCATGGTGATCGCTATCAGAGCAGACAAGGAAGAGGGAAGCAAAATCCCAGTCATAACTACATCTCCTTCCATCTCTTCTCTCTGTCACTTCCTATTCCTTTGTCACATACATCAAGATGAGCTTCTGGACTGTACGATTAGTTTTACATAATAGCTTGTGTAAAAAAGAAAATGTAAAAGTGAAATAGGAAAGTTGATATGGGAATTTAATAACATGGGCTACTTCTGTTGAGAAGACTTTTGTTTTTATTGCAAAAGTATCAACTTTTCAAGAACTTCAAACAGCCTGGTCTATACAGTAGCTTGACCTCCATTGGTTTGTGGTTGTTTGAGGTTGTCATAAGATCCATGGGCTTCTTTCAGCTCATAAAATGACCATGTATCCCCTCAGAAGACACAGAGAATGACTGCTGAGCTGTTCTACATTTGTCTCGGTATGTAGAGTACAACCTCACACACAGCAGCCCAGTTCAATTAGACAGAGATAGTTTAGCTGGCGGGTTATCAAGACGGGAAAGTGCTTGTAGCCGCTGATAATGTCTTGAGAGGTCTCCAGTCAAAGATGCAACAGCCTTAATCCACAGCAGGAGACATTAGACTTTCACAGATATGTCTGTTGAGTTTTTGGATAGACGGATGGACAGACTTTAAAGGGAGCTCCACAGATTTTACACAATAAAATCAGTATACTCAGTGTAGCGGGGCCATTTGTAGGCATAGACGAGCTGGAGGGGTGCCGAAGAGTCACTGACATACAATGTGTGCATTACTGTATTGTTAAAAAATTCTCAGTGAACTCTAAACACAAACATGTGTATTTTCACTGCACACATTGCACATATGTTTGTGTGTATACAGTGTGTGTATAATATGCATTCATACATGTGCATTGTGCAATCCTGCATTGTATATTAAAATAGAGTTGAACCTTGAAGAATCATGTATAAAGTACCGGGTTACTCATGCATGCAAACATCATAATACAAGACCAAAGAAAGCACAGAAGAGGATATACTTCCTGTGGTAGATGAAGAAGTTCATACACTGCCAAGGACAAGGGCAGACTGCAGCAGATTATTCGGTCAGCTGAGAAGGACCCTGAGGTGTGCGAGTAAGATTGTGGCCAACCCCTCCAACACAGGACACAAACTTTTGAGACATTTCCTCTGGCAAGAGGCAGCTGTCAATTAGGACCAAAACCTCACACCACAAGAAAAGTTCCTTTTCCTGGCTGCCGCTGGACTCATCAAGACCCCTCTGACACGGACTCTCACCCTTCACCCGAGACCCAACATGTTACATTAACGTAAGGTCTACTAACTCTATGCCGTACATTAAAATAATTTGGATTACTACATCTTAAAAATATCCTGCACGTTTAAATATTCTGCACACTGTGAACTTGTGCACAGTAACTGATGAATATTCCTGTACAAAATTGTATAGCTCTTTTCATTTAAAAACAACTTATTAACGAGACAAATTCCTTCTATTTGAAAGCCCTCTTTCTCATTCTAATAGGATCCACACCAGGGGTCATAGGTAGACAACTCCAGTCATGTCGTGGTCAGAGAGTCAGTAACACATTTCACAATGATGGACAATAATGTACAACCCCTGAAATTGAAGTAAAACGATTGATGTCCAGGATATTCATGAACAGGTCAGCTATAAATCCAGATGTTTGCTCCTGGAATGACAGCTGTCAAAAAAGCCCCACTGTGCACCGTTATAACACTGAATCATTTTGTTCCAGTGAGCTGCAGAACTACAAAATATATAGAAAATAGCAGTCAGTATTGTCAATTGATTACAACTGGCAGCTAGCAGCAGTGAAACATGTGAGCAGAGCCCTAGTTTTGTGTCTATTTCAGTGACATTTTGCAGGTGAACTGCTGCTGTTTGTTGAAAACTTCAGTATTTTGTTGATGCAGAGGTTGACATGTGTCTGTCTAAACCCTGCCTACACTTTTTCTGCGACATCTGATTCACACTGACATGCTCCCTCTATGGATGGAATAGAAAATACAATAGATAGATAGAAATAGATAATACAAACTATTATAGGAAACAAGCATGCCATATATTCTTAATGGAGAGCTATTCAGCTCTACAACATATCTAAATTACTTTTTGAATTTTAATGCAATACCCAAGTGTGCAGTGTTGTAAAATGTATGATACAAACAATCAATAATAGAAATAAAATTAATATTTCAGGGAATCCATACACAATGAACATCTACATCTCAGAACAGAAAAGAGAAACTGTGACAGAGACAAAGACACTACACATATAAAAATAATGATATTAACAGAATCATGTTAGAATCAGACTTAGATGTGTATACCAAGGTTTCTCATGCCACACAATATATCCTGATGTGTTATGTTAAAAATGCAGGAGAAGTCATAACATGATCCATGTAAAAGCATTAATTGACACACTATATCATGCTCATAACATGACACAAACCAAAGGTTTAATTAAGTTGAATAAAGTTTTCAACTTAATGTTGACATATTATAATGTAAATATTAATCTCTGGCAGGCTGACGGAGTCTACAGTACTGAAAAATCCAGAAAAGGCACTAAGGCCAGGCTATAGTGTGGCATTGTTGGCCAGTTTGTTAATTGGTTGGTCCATCATAGAGGTCCGGACTAAAATATCTTCATAACTTTGTATAGATTGCTGTGATTTATTTATTTATTGTAATCATTGTCCCAGAGGATGAATCCTAAAGACTTTGGCATTTGCTTGATTTTTCATGTATTGCCAAGAGCGGGTTTACATTTTGGTTTTTAATGAAATGTCTTGATACTTATTGGATGAATTGCCATGACATTTGCAGCAGACAGGATTAGAACCTCTTTGGTGATTCCCCGACCTTTCCTCTAGCGGGTGCTATAATCTAGTGCCATTATCAAGTCAAATTGACTTGCAAATGTTAGCATGTTAACACACTAATCTAAGATGTTGGTGATAAGCAAACATTATCTAACATTACATGGTAAACATTAGACCTGTTTATTTGTCGATTACTTGATTCTGATTGGTCAGTTAGTGTAGTGTCAAATTAATAATTTCTCAAGTAAGTAGCCATGTAATAAGCAGGATAATGTACAGCAAGGTGGTCATTGATGAAAAATAATGAACAGCAGCAATGATCCACTCCCTTATTAAGATCAGCATGTTAGCATGGTCGTGCGACTAGCATGGCTCTAGACTCTAACCTTGGTTAATCAGTCTCTTGTGACTTCCTCAACTTCACCTCAGAGTTTTACTTCCTGTGGGACACTGACATAAAGATAAGTGGATTCGTCGTGGCTTCTCTTTGAGGGACATTTTTGTAACTCTGCTCCTGGCAACTTTGTGCCCATAGCACAGGAGAGGCTTGAGGCAGGAAGATCACTTTTATCTAGCGTAGCTGTGGATGGTGCTCATTCACATTCTGTAAAGGAAACATTGTGCCAGCTGCATGCAAACATTGTGGAAGTGTTGTCTATGTTGCTTTCAATATCAAGTAGGGACATGAAATGCAATCAGAATTCGTCACGTGAGACAAGGTGTTTGAGGTGCACAATGATGCCAAATCAATGTGATCTGAATCAAATGCAAAATAAATAGAACTAGATGCTAGTTGCTAGGCATGAATGAGTCCAAGTGATGGCCACAGTTGGGGAGAAGAGTTAGAAAATGAGACATAAAAAGACAAGTGATATAAGAGACAGGTGAAGAACAGATTAGAGTGTTCTTCCTAAACTCCCCAGGACACCCGTCGAGTCCCTCACTGTGACAGCCTCGTTAAATTTGCCTTTTTATCATGTTAAACACACACTCACACACCATATTCAGTCTCCCAAGGCATGTCTTATGCAACCCCGCGAGTGTTGTCTGCCAATTGAATTATGCAGAGTGGAGTGCAATCGTCTTCAGCCCTCCTCTCGAAGTTATACATACTAGAGGACACACGCAGGCTCTCTCATTCCCTCACCAACTAAATCACATGTGGTTATGCATATCTAAAGCTCTCTTCCATGTTCCCTTTGTTGTTTGTAGTCCCTGGTGTGTCAGTGTTTGAAGTAGAGTTGCTGGAAACCATTTTAAATCTGCTCTCTCTAGAGCTGATACAAAGACACAATCCTGAATTTATTTGACCATGAAAAGTCTGCATATATTCAGGTTCACCCTCCCCTCTACTCTCATAGTTCTTCATTATTCACTATAAAGATCTGGGCCTGTAAACATAACAGAAGAAGAATTGATTTAAATGTATTGATTGAATATTTTGCAGCACTTACAGCAGGAAAAATACACTCACAGTTACATGACCTGTATTATTTAGTCATATACACTACAGTCATGGCACATTTACTTTGCTATTTTTCTACACAGCTCCTGTTCATTTATTTGACTGTCGAAGAACAGAGTGTATTCAGTCCACAGTCTCAGAATTGATCATTTCATTTTGTCATCATTCAACATTTTTCACAAAGTCAGTCATGTCACAAGCTAAAAAAAAAAAGAAAGAAAAAAAGGTAAGCCTGTTGATTCATATAAAAGACCACAGTGGGATGAAAAGTCTGAGTTCCAAAATCAACACCAAAAAATATTTTATTTGAAGATGTCACATTGTCTAAGTTTCACAATTTTCACTTCAGCACTAATCCTTATTTCTGCCATTTGACCTGTGCTAAGTTTCATGGGATTACTGTCACCACTTAGCAATGTGCCTGTCTTTAAAAAGGTCTTCTATAACCACTCCTCTCCTGCTCATTGCTGCAGTTGAGAAAGGGTGGCAGTCCGCAGACGGCATCTGTTGTTGTTGTTGTTGCCGTGTCATTTAACACTTGTAGCACACATCAAACCCATCGAACAGGAGTACTCGTCAGAGTGCTGTAGAGGATGTGCCGATTCAAGGAGTGAACAGGATCAAATTGCTGCAGCAGGTTTGTGGGATTTTACACAGAAAACGATTTACACCGGTGTATTGACGCACATCATACACTGTCTGCTACAATGCGTAACGTTACTGCCTAAGACTGAGTGCTCAGAACACTGGGGAAGTGATGGTGTTTGGCTTTAGACCACCTGTATGGGCATGTTTTCAGTCCAGGAACATAGAGGAATGATACTGATGCTGTTGAACAGAACCAGAATTGGGCGACGGGCAATGCATCCGGGCTTAGCGGCTTCTATGGACATGGCTAATGAAGTGAAGCGCTGTAAGGATGTTAACAGAGGATGCTAAGAAGAGAAAAGTAGAAAGTGACCGAGCAAGGAGCCACTGGACAAGAGTAAATCTGGGACTTACTTTAGTCATTGGCAAGAGCTTAGACTTCTTGCTGTTGGACTATTAATATTAATATAATATTAATATTAGCTGGCTGCTATCTATTTTGTTGCACTTGCTCTATGTTTGGCTGCTAGCAAAGTTGTTGACATGTTAATCAATGCCATGGTCATAACTAATAACTGTCCATATTTACCTCAGTGGCATTGCATTCTGAAACTGGAAGAGCTAAATGTCACTTTAAACAGCAAAACTGCAAGTAGCAACACCTGAAAACAAAGCAGCTTGCCTCAGTTTGCATCACAAGCATTTAGTGAAGCAGGATTACATCATGTGCTGGTCTGTCTGAGATTTTTCACCCAAAGCATTTTCCATGAAACACGTTGGTGGCATATTTTTTCACTATAACCAGCCCTAAATATATAACACCTTTGTTATTTTACCTAAAAATTAATTTGAATGCATACTTGTACTTTGACATCCGCAAATCATCTGACCACTTCTTCCACCACTGAACAAAAACAAAAAAACAACAACATTTAAGTCTAATTTCAGTAAACATTTAAAGTTAATCTACATTATAAACAATGCAAATGAGTACATTTCATGTTTACAATATGCATAATCAAAGTCAGATCCCCCTAAATGACACGTGAGACCCTGTGTGGCCCAGCCCAATTTCACTGTTGGTAATGATAATTATGAATATTATTGGGCATAGTAGGAAGGTCTTCTGTGTTGAAGCTTCCTCTCTTGTAATTTAAGAAAATTAGAGGCACATTATTACAAAGATTACTTCCCAGTGCTTTAATAGGTCAACCAATCTATAAATTCACCCTTTTGTGTTTTATTCTTTCCAAATGTTCCTTATATTGCATTCTGTAAAAACCATAAAAGCTCTCTTTTGATAAGTGCAGTATAAATATATAAGGTTTACCTTATTGCTATATGAAAGAATACGTGTTGTTGCTTTCTTCTTTATTACTTATTTTGTTTTCTTTCTGTTGTTTTTTTTCTGGGCTCTGGTGTTTGTATTGGAAGTTGCTTATTTAAATGCAGGAATGACATTAAGGTAAAAAAAAAAAAACATTTTTCCTTCTCTTGCTGTTGAAGAGCAGGTTTTGTTCGAGGCATGCTGATTTGAATTCAGGTCTGACAGAAGGATTTTTCAGTTCTTATTTTCTGTTTTTCTTTCCCTCCACTCTCCTCTCATCATGGGGGAGTCTTGCTCTAAAGGAGCTTATTTAAATTTGTAGAACAGCAGGATTCACTGATTTGTTTTACTTTCTAAGTTTCCATTTAGTCTTCTTCTCTCGATATGTCTCTTTCTCTTTCTGTGGCTCCACCCAACTCCCTCAGAAAAATAGGCACAAAATTGGTTTGACCATTGGCCACCTATTGTCGTGCCTGACTGGAGAACTGGCCCCAGTCTGCAACTTGGTTTGATGTGGCCTCTGAGCCTGAATATAACTTATGTTTCTTCGTCTTCTTCCTCAGATTGGTGTTTATAACAGCTCATTCTACTGGTCACCCAGCACCTGTAGGCATGGTTTAAAAGTTCATAAAGAGAAAGTACTCTGCATCCTGTATTCTGTTAACAGTTCCACAGACATGTTTTTTATAATGGCGGTTTCATGACTACCAGCTAATCTGCTGGCACATTTACGGTTTCATAACTACCATTGGTTGTGTAAGCTATTAACAATGCTAACTTCTGGACAGGTTTGAGGATGTTATGATGAATAAAATCTAAAGGAGCTCTAAGTCTGTGAACGTTTTGTGTCGTCCAGGTCATCTTTCTTGAGCAGGATTAAATCTGGGGCACTAGATTTGGTTGTAGATCTAATCTACTGAACTGAACTAAAGAAGCCTTTTGAGAGGTGAAACAAGTCCAGTTGCTCCAGATTGAACCCTTTTAAAGGAACTGGTTCAAAAAAATTATTGTTTTACTATCATTTGAGATGTTATTTCTGCAGCCAGAAAATTTTAAATAGAGTTGGTAGAAAGCTCTTTAGCTGGGTAACAGACGAACACATTACACAATTGGGTTGGTGAATTCTGTGTAGTGTGAAAAGATTCCTTTTGGGAAATGTAAAAAATAAATAAATAAATAAATAAATAATGAATGAACGAACGTCCATCTGGCTATAATATCATCCTCCAAATTAGCAGATTATCTCACCACTGCTAGAGGCCATATGGCAACATCTGAGAGTCATTATCCAATCATGGTGGTCTGGATGCATTTCAGGATTATTAAGTACATGATGACTTTTATTGACCTGTGAAATAATCACCTCAGACATGGCTCTCAGATACAACCCTATCCCACTCGCCTACTCAGTCATCCAGTCCTTGAAATGACTGTGGCTATTAACAATGCTTGTGTGTCATGTGCATCTCATGACAAAAATAACACAATTAAGGCCCCACACACACAATCAACTGTAAAACAGCTCTGTGCTGACTGTGCCAAAGTTTTCTTATGGAGAGAGCAGTGATGCCCAACTAACACAAAGTGCTACATTTATTGGGATGCGCCAATCGAAACTGCCACCTGCACATAGTTAACAAACTTAGCTTGTTAAATGCTAAAGTTAGCTTAGCTGTTTATGCATGTTAATTATGGCAGGCATACACAGTGACAGGGAACAGGCTTTGTATTAAAAGCATAGCTATATAAACAAGTAGTTACGACCAATCAACTAGACATTTAAAACATGATCGAATCAGCATGACAGCACACTGTGCTCATCACTAAAGATATTTCTCCGATATTTCCATAGCAACATTGTAACTGCCTTGCAGCTGTTATATGTTAAATGGTGAAAAAAATGTTGTTGCTGTTATTGTGAATTTTGGAAATGATTACAGCCATCTTTCCTCAATATGTTTTGACTTTTGGACTTTTTAACTCTGAAGTTGTTGGAAATGTTTGGATCACATCCTCCATCAGCTGTGGCAGGGAGTTGGCAACACAACACAGACAGAGTAGTAAAATCTGTCCATGGAAAGAAATGTATATTTCAGCAGAATAACAAGAAGATTGAACTTGCAGGGGAGTTTTGTGTTTATACTGTACGTGTGGTCTTTATCTCTGGAAAGCATCAGTATTAGCTCATGTTGGCTGGATAACTTAACTTAATTGTTCTTACCAAGGGTCAGACTACTTGTTGGAGTATTAAACATCCAATGCATATGGGAGTTCAGTTATTTGTCTGACCCTGTGTATCTCCATAGAAAAATGGTTATTTTAATATGAATCCATTTGTTTTCTTCATTTCATTGTTGTGCCAATAATATTAACATAATAATACGTATTTGGTGAAGAGGAATGTATTTTTGCTGACCGCACTTGCACTTTGAATCTGCAAGCACTGTGCAGAGAGCAAATCTCTCATGTGAAGGCAGCATTATAGCTCAAAACATGCTGACAGAATTGTTATGGTTTGGCCCAAAGGTGGTGATTTCCAGTCGATGGCATGTTTTCTTTTCTCAACATCATGAACTCAAGTCAGACATATCATATGTTTGGTCTTGTTCAAGTCAGGTTTTAAATGTCAGTGTGGAAGTATGGAAAGAGTTAAGTGTTCAATTGTGATTAAAGTGATCACAGATAATCTGTGAGGACTAAAGAATTATAGCGTCTGCAGGGAACTGTTCTTTTGAGCCTTCCCTCTCCCTGTAGCCCCAAAGAGCTCAGATCAGGGCCTCTTGTCAGTCTTGTTCTTACTCGCTTGCTCTCTTTCTTTTATGCAGCTCCAAGGAGTTGGATTTTAGGCAGAGAGACTCAGATGGAGAGGATAATACTGTCATTAAAGAGAGAGAACAAGAAAGAGCTGGGGATATGGACAGAAAGTGGGATTGGAAGGAGGGATAAAGCAGAGAGAGGGGGAGTGGAATCAAAAGAAAGCATTCATAAAAGTCTGACTGTGAGAGAGCAAAAAAAAAAAAAAAACATTAGCTGAATCTACAAATGTCTGCATCGCATGCAAGGACTGGAATTTTGCCCCTACAAGAATTTATTTATTTATTTTTTTTTTTTCAGTAAGCACCTTTGTGCCTTACAACAATAAAAGACTGAAAATGAAGGAACACAGAGGAAGGATGGAGGACAATGAGAGGAGAGCGTAAAGGATTACATTGACTGGTGAGATTGGCCTGTCTGCAACCCAAGGATACAGAACCTGTACATTTCTTTTATGGCATCCTTGTGTCCTTACTTTGAAAGATGACTCATGTTTCAGGCACTTCACTCCATATTGTCCATCCATACATCCTTAAACTACCAGATTTGTATCAATCATATGATTTATAATATCAAAACAAAAAGAATTGTTACACATCCAGTCTTGAGAAGTTGTCTTAGAAAGTGGAATTTCCAAACAACAAATTAGTAATGTAAAAGTCCCGAAAATGTATTGAAAGTGAAAGTGAAGTGAATGAAAGTATTAAAAACAACCAAGAAGTCTCAGTATGAACACACATAGTTCATTAAAGATTAACTTTCAGACATGTCTTTGCCCCAGTTCATGTTTTTGGGAGCAAATTTGCATCTGTTTGCCTTAACTTGTTTGCCTTAACTTTTAGGTTTTAAGTGTTTTTGTTTTTCATGCTGAGAGTTAGATGAAATGATTAACACCATTCTTAAATCTTTACACTAAATATGAAGCTGTGCAGTAGTACAGACTTAGATATTAAAGCGGTATTGATCTATATGCAGTATTGATATCTGTCTATCAAGCTCTGTATCTATACTTAACTATAACCTTAAATTTGTATAACACATTTTCTGTGTATGTGTGTATTTGGCTGAGGGTGCTGTTTCAAATGGGTGAGTTTTTCAATGTATTAAATAATGAAAGTAAAATGAACTATTCATTTCACTTTTCTAATAAGTACTACTGCTACTACTACTACTACTACTAATAATAATAATAATGATAATAATAATAATAATAATAATAATAATAATAATAATAATAATGTTTGTAAGTATCAACTGATGCTAGCTCTTGCAACTATGCAATGTATGTCTGGTACATGAATAGCATCTGAATCATTGCTCTTTGCTTCTTTTCAGATAATTGGAACACCAATTAATGAGTGAAGCTGTGAGTTGTTAAACTATTATTGAAATGCACCATAGGACCTGTAATCAGCATGAATATCCATATAGGAAATCTTATTTTAAATTTACACACAGACATCATCAATATAAGGAAGTGCTACTACTGTCCTTTTTAGCAGTCATTTATCCTAAAACAAACAAACAAAAAAAAAACATTATGTGTTACCTTTCCATCAGGGTCATATAATTCCATTCAAAAAAAAAAAAAAAAAATATCTAATATCACTTTAGAATAATTGCTATAATAATGAGTTCTCAATACTCACCTTCCTGTCTTTCTTTCCTTTATTGGCATTAATATTGAATCCTCTGTCTCATTGTGTCTGTGGGTTTCCATTCACAAGGACTGTAATTCCCTACTGACAGAGTCTGTAAAGGTAGAAGCCATTAGCAGTCTCGCTGTGTGCTGTGTGTCTATGTTTGCATGTGCGTTCGTGAGAGTTGAAGGTCAGGGAAAGGAGAGGCAAACACCATCACACTTGTCAATCAGAACATGACAGAGAGAAAGACAGGGAGGGAGGGACGTGGCTGACAGACTGAGAGGACGTGATGTACGGATAACAATAGAAAAATGGAGACAGATGGAAGGGAGCAAAGACTAAAAATAAAGAGAAAATAGACAGGAATCGGTATAGACGATGAATAATTGAACCAGCACCGAGCGTACGTTACTGTTGAGAAGTACTGCTTTTAAAAGGGGACTTCCCCTACAGACACACCTTCAAACACCCTGCACACTGTAACCCAGATTCATTCCTCTGATCAGGGTGTCTGAGTGTGTGTGTTCTGCTCCTTTTACCGCCTCCTTCGCTGCCAGTTCATCAAAAAAGACTTTTAAAAGCAGCCAAGTAGCTTGTGAGTACTAGCAAACACTGAGCAGGAACTAACCCCGAACCACAGCTTTTAAGCTTCCGAATATTAGGTACACTTGGGAATAATGTGGACAGAAGCTGAGCCGAGAAGGTTAGAATTCATTAATACCTGTCCTTGATCTGTGAAGATGCCACGTTTTAGGATGCAGTGTCATTTCTTAGGAGGTTTGACTCCCAAGTCCTCTATAGTTTGTTGGCATCCGCCTTTAATGTTACGGTGCAAACAGATAAAAAAAAGAAGAAGAAAGAAAGGCAAAAGATCACATTTAAATGAATCACACATTTATTTTCAGACCATCTGTCAAAAACACAAATGCACTGTGTGACTGCTGAGTATTCAGATTTGTTAATGTTTTTGTCCTCTTGTGAAAACATTAATATTGTGTATAAGTGGAGTGATAAATCCACATAATGACTGTTTTTTATGCCCCTCTGTCGAGATATGTGATATAATGATGAACATTACTGTATGTCATCACTGTGCCATCTGCACGTGTGTAGGCACTTATCTGACAGTATATGAAATCATTTAAATTAGCTCCACCTACACCTAAATGCTGCTAAAATGCTGCTTGTTTGTTTATGCTTCAGTAAAAAAGAGTCATTGTAACCTTATTCAAATGTATCGTCTCTCAGATTCACATAACTCTCTCAACTCCAAAATCACTTGCCACCTGTTCAGGAGGAGGAGGTGTACGTTTGTGAGATTTGTATGTCTATTGGCATTGCTGATGCAGAAATGGCTGGTATACTTCCTTCATGAGTTCTGAGCCATGTCAGAAGAAGCAATGCTGAAAATGCAGCATGCTACAGGATGAGTGAAATTGCTCAGGCAGCAGCACCATCACAAAGACCTGCAGTGCAGTGTAAGGCTAGAGGTCCAACAAAGAGGTGCAGTAATAGAAAAACCCTGACTGGTCACTCTGCAGATGAAAGCCTAAAATAAAGGGACTGCTGTAGCTACTCCTTCATGTAGTAAAGGGTTGTTGGGATGTCAGCCTGGAAATTACTTTGCCAAGTGTAGGGATGCCATCTGAAACCCTGTCTCTCTTTGATACCTATAGATGTCATCATTGTTACAGAGCACAGGACAGTCAGGGGCCTGCGTTTGCAGCATGATGTGATTGGACACTGCTGGAGACTTTTCTAGTGTCTCTTGAGGCATTCACCTCATGGCAGGATACGATATCCTGGTGGTACAGTAGGTGGAATTTCGAATGTGCTGCATGCTTATCACAGCCTTTAACAGGTATCTGAAGGGCTCTGTTTTCATTATATAGGATAATGGCTTCTAACAGAAACTTAAAAGCACAACAATGTTAAATTGTATTACAGCGAGAACAAGCAACTTTGTAGCACAGCAACCAGTGTATTAAAAAGGGTAACACAACACCTTTGAGACTATGTTTATGAAGAGAGTGTCTGTATTACCACTGTTCAAAAGCTTATATTAGTCAGCTGTGAGCAATTTAGGAACACATTAATGTTTTTAAGCCTCACTATGAAATCCAACGTGTACAGATAAAAAAAAGTGTCTCTTTCAAATGATCGATATAGATAATGTTGTTAAATAACATTGTCAAATAAAGTTGCCCAATCTTTACTGAAAGGTAACTATAGTGCTCTAGAAACCTAAACATTCACCAGACATCGACATTTCTATCAGTGATTTCAGTATTGCATTGCACTGTGGCACTCAGTTTTGGTGAGAATACGGGCCACATGTTTGTTTGTTTGTTTTTAATTATAAAGGTGTAGGTTAGTCTTTTTTTTAATCATTTCAACTATAGAGGTTTGATGTTCTATGCACCGATGTTCCTGCTCTTCCTTGCTGATAGTCCCTTGTTGATTCCTTGCCACTGTACCCAAGTGATTGCTCCTGGTGGTAATTGGTGAATCTCTGTGAATAAAGAATATGACCTAATCTTTATGGAAATGTGTCCTGAGATAACCTCTGTTATGATTTAGCACTCTAAAATTGAATTGATGGAAAATTGAAATAAAGTCATTGTTTTAGGTTTAATGAGTCAAAAATGTCTGTTTTTGTATGTATACTGTGCACATAATCATACAAAAGTCACATGTGAAGAGTTTTTTTTTTTTTTTTTCTTGTTCAAACATTTCCTCTAACGACAAACCCAGATCACACTTTCAATTCCTGGGTAATGCTCTTTATGAAAGATTACTTTAATCATATTTCTGGAATATTAGACACCTCGCAGTGAAAAAAAGACAGAAATTATGTCAGGATGTCACACAACATGGGTTTTAGGCTGAATTCAAACCCCAGAGTATGACAGTAGCTAAGTCCCAAGGTCACCCTGGAAGAGATTTATACCCTTTCATTTTCAGCCTGTCACATGCCACTGGGTTTGAGTGAAAACCCTGCATACTCGATGGCACATAGTTTGACACCAAAGTGGCATGCAGAATGCAGTGCTCTTGACATGAGACCAATGGTTAAATTTAGTGGTGACCAAAAGGCCACTCTACCAGTAGAAACAACTTAACCAAAGATGAATTTGCCCAACATTGTGGAAACAACACAGATAATTAAAGGAGACAGAATAAGAATGGTCAAAAAAGTAATCCATCGTCTACTTCTGCTGAAGACAAAGAGGAAGAAGCAAGAGCTTCTGATGTCTTCTGCATTTCCCTTTGTCTTTGATTGATTTCTAATTCAACAGAAAGCATTTATCACCACAGGTCTCTCATTTCTCATCTTTCAGGACAGCCTTTGTATACTTTATCATAACTCACTGTCTTACCCATGACACAAACATATGCAGTTAAAAAAACAAAAACAAAAACAAAACAAAAACTGTACTATACAAGTAAACAAAAGCTTCCAGCCATGGTATTGGTTGTGTGAGGCTGTACTTCAGGGACAGTGGTGCTTTGAGCTAAGTGTAAGCATGTTAACATCTGAATGTTCAGTAGGATTAATGTTGACCATGTTCACTATCATTGTTTAATGTATACTAACACAAAGTACAGCTGAGGCACATTTTACTCAAAATCACAAATTCATGGTAGAGCATGTCTGGGGGCAAATCAGGAGGTCACCAAGATACATTATTGAACCATGTGTACCTATCCAAAATGTGCCAATCCATGTAGAGAGTTTTGAAATATCTTACTGGATTTTGACCTGCTAGTGGGGCCAGAAGAAAAGTCAGGGGATCACCAACATCAGGATAAAAAGTTGACACAACTCTGCTTTCTTTTGAAAAGAAAAGCTTTGTGAGGCAATGTTGTGCGATGAACATGTTTTATTTCAATTTTTAGTCAATGACTCAACGCAAATATCTGCACATAGATGTCCTAAATTCTTGTAGTATCAAGGTGGATTTGGTGTTTTTAAAGTCCTTCAGAGCAAATATTGTGAAGGATTGAACAAGAACAGTAAATGAACCCATACTTCTGTGCAGTTGTTCGAGATAGCATGTTCATTACTGTTCAGATTGCTATGTTTTGGAGGTAGAAACAGTATTTAATTTGTATTTCTTGTGTGGGTTGGAAGGTTGAATGCGGCAGAGTAAAACCGGTTGTGCAATTAAGACCAGTAACAAAGCAAAGATAAAGACAACTGAATTAAGCTATTGTACCCAGAAGCTATTGTAGTCATCTTACACTTTGTGCATGTACCACAGAGATTAGTGAGAAGCCTGTAAGCCAAGACATTTGTTGTGAAGACAACTATTTCCAAAAGAACAATGTTTAAATGGAAGTAAAAGATGATCCAAATGTCTAGTTTGGAGGAAATGTTAGGTAAATGCTAGATTAAACTCTACATCTGTTTTGCAATATCATGCTGGAATGATTTTCATTTCTTTCCAGATTCTTATTGACCATGTTTATAGGTCACATTCATGACTGCAATAACAAGCAGCTGACAGTTTGCATCTTCGACATTGCTTTTCTGACATAAGGTGAAAAATGAGGCCTGATGCTCAAAAAAGTGCCTCAGCCTCAAACAGGCCTCAAGTGATGAAAGTCTTTGCTTGCTGCATTGAATCGAAGATTTGTCACTTCCTCTCTGCTCTATCCTGAACTCCAACCAAATCTCCTTCACACCTCACCCGGCTGTGATGGATATAGCTGTCTGAGTGACTTCCTGACTAACTAACCGGCAGGCTGACTGATTTCTCTGTGTATGTGTGTAAAGTTGTAGAAAGCGATGAAGACAGCTGGAGGACTTCCAAGTGATCAGGTGTCGATCATCTAATCCTTGAACTATGGCAAACTTTGTGAGATCTTTCCTTTTCATTATGTTACAAGATACAAGATTGGATTTGAAGCCACACTATGTGTGGCCATACCTAAATGACATGCCTAGAACCAAAGTGATGGTTAAACCCTAACCCAATCACGTGGCAACATAACAATATGTTGTTATTAATATGTTAAAACTGCCAATAGCTGATAGTTTAAGACATTATTTTTTCAAATGTATTTCAAAGATTAGACCATTTCTCTCTAGCAAAAACAAAAAATCCCTATTGTCTATGCAGTCGATTATAACTGGAACAAAGAGACAAGAGCATATTTTACAGACTCTGGCATCTCTGCACTGGCTACGCTTTGTTCTTAGGAATTGATTCCAAAATCCTTTGGCTTTCTTTTAAAGCCTTGAGTGGCCTCGCCCCAAGTTATGCCTGGCCTTTTAGTGCCTTATCTTCCCCCTCGCTCCCCGAGATCCTCCGATAGTTCTTTTCTAATTAATCCACTATCTAGACTTAAACAAAAAGGTGAGACCTTTTACTGTCAGGTGCCCTAGATGTTAGAATGGATTGCCTGAGGAGACAAGAACAGCGAGATCTTTTTAAAAGCACATTTAAAAGAGCTCCTCAGTGATTATATTTCTTTCAGTCAGCCAACTCAGGTAGAGGTTATAGGTTTTATGTGAATATGTTGAGTGTTGATGTTTGGAATCCAGGCTCTTACCTTGTCACCCAACCCATCAAGGTTAGCACAGCGGGGAATGGCGATAATTACTTCCCCCCCATGTAGTAGAGGAGGGTCGGTAGACACAGAGTTACAGGTGGATGCAGGAGTGGAGGTAAGGATTTTCAAATGCTACAGTACATGAAGATACACATAGGGTAATGAAAGCATAGCTTTCAGGTGAGTGGCATGCAGCAGAGCGCTGACAGCTTACCGTTATGATTAAAAGGGTGCGTTGGATATATGTTACATGGAGAGGACTAATCTATGTGAGTGTAGTGGTGGACTCAAGGTTCCCTGCCTGCCAAACATCATGTCATTTTTATTTCTTTAAGTTTATGTGTTGTTTCTATCGGCCCTAAAACACTTCCTGTTTTCAAACCTGCTAGAATTCATAATGATTCATAGTATAATTGAGGAGCTCTTTTAGCTTGGTTGTTCATGTCTTGAGAGAGACTGAGTGTGGTTTCAGAATGACAAATCTTCCACCGCCTAACACTGAAGCACAGTCTGGGTTAAGGTTTAGAATCACCTTATCCATTCACACTTTTCTAGCTGACAAGTAATGTCCAGTCATATTCATCCAGGTGTACAGCACAGCCAGTATAGCATGACACTTACTCATTACTTATTAATATTACTCATATGCCAACACCATTACCAACCTCATCCTTTCTTTTTTGTATTGTTAATTTAGCTTTGATTTAATGTTCATGTAGAAGAATATTTGCTGCTGCCGGGATTATTTAAGATTTATCAAGAAAGACCCTTTTCAGGAAAGTCTAACTATATAACTACTTTTCATAAATGGTCAATTTTAAGGTCAGTATCAGCCCTAATATATTTTGCAATTTTCTTTTTGGATTGCTTTCCATCAGAGGAGGAAGTAACAAAGTACAAATACATATTTTTGTACTAAAGGCTTGTTACTTTAATTTTAATGCAATTGGGAGGAAAAATTGACTTTCTTTTCTTCATTGTATGCCTTCCCAACATTAAGACCAAAGCAAATCACATCTGACAGACATGAATTACAACAATATAACAATATAAAACATAACAATGTAACGAGACTAAAAAGAGGGAGACTCCACCTGATGTGAAGTTTTAGTTAGCTTTGCATGAAACCCAAGAGAAATCAAGAAAATACTTTTTACTTTGGTACTTTGAATACATTTCAGAGCCTGTGTTTTTTTTTCTTTTACAGTAGTAGTAACTGTTCTTTTACTTGAGTAAAGAATGTGTGTACTTTTGCTACCCCCTGCCTTACTAGACAAACGTCATATTTGTACTGTAGCAATTTTAGAGATGAACTGGAGCCAAAGTGACAGTAGAATTAGAGTAGATTTTGTCATTCCAAAGAAAACAGAGACTAGATGTCATCACGGGGGTTTACTTCACAAACAGATCTCAAAATCCAGCTATCATTTTTGGCTCCATGGCCGTGCTGAACAGCATGAAGGCACAAGAGTGTGCGTGACAGTCACCAGAAGTCAGATGAAGTATTAATGGAGGCAGCTGTCCAGATATACTTGTCTTACCTGTCCACAAAATGCCCAAGAATAGGACTTCACAGTCTATGCTAATGAAAGATTCAGCCAGCAGAACGTGACTGCTGCTATGCCTGTTCTCAGCTGAATGATGGATACAGCTGTCTGACTGAATGACTTCCATGTGTGCGTATGCGTCACTTTATGTGTACTGTGTGTTTTTTCTCTGAGTGTGCGACGGTACCAGGCAGAAGATGAAGGATACATTTCCATTTCAGTAACTTGTGTGTTACTGTATGTGTGTGTCCTTGCGTGTGTTTGTTTGTTTGGGTGTGTCTCAGTTTGTGTGACTCTGCAGTGGTGAAAGATGATGGCTGTGTATGACAGGTGTCTAGGTGATGGATGGATGGTATTTCACTTGTAGAAACACAGCAGGCAGCCAGACTTCAGTCAGTGACTTGCAATAGCAAAAATAATATTACTGGGGTATATCGGAATTCAACTCGGGTGACAATTTGAATAAAGATACAGTAAAAGTTTTAATGATGTTCAAAACTAGGTCACAGTACTGCAAATAGTAGCATGATACAGCAAAGAAAAGTGTAACTTTAAAGAGAGAATAGAGGTTGCCATTTGCACACTTAAAATAAGAAATATATGAATAAAGTTCATAATTACAGCATCATTGTCACAATAAAAAAATGGTCAGTTTTGTGTACTATTGTCAGTGTTCCCAGGTAGGATGAGCATGACTGGCTTACAGTACTTTGACCACTAGAGCGCTATCTACTAATATTTTTTACAAGTGGGCCCCTTTTCTTGTTGTTTTGTGCACGATACAAACAATACCACTGGTTTTACACAATTCTAGTCTAATTCTAGTGTCACTGATAGACAGTTGGTGGAGTTAGCACACAGAGATGTAAAGGAGAATACTGCTAGCAAGCACGGATGTAAAAATGGATATTATATATATTATATATATATATATATATATATATATATATATATATATATATATATATTATATATTATGATAATTATTTTGTTTTTATTAGTGAGTTGGGTTAGGGTTAGCAAATGCTCTTTCTCCTTATACAACAAGTAGGTCCGACCGAGCAATCTGATTGGTCAACTACACATTTAGAATGTGCTCAAATCAGCATGACAGCACACCTGACTCATCACTAAAAATATTACTCTGCCATCTCCACATTGTCACATCCTGAAATCTATAACATGCAAACAAATACAAATAAGTCCACTGGAAGTCAACTTTAATAAAGTAATACATCTGAATTTACAATTTCAGCTTTTTTAATTAATATTATGTGTGTTATGGAGCTGAGAAAATGTTGTTTTTAAAGACTAAAGGTTGACTAATATGGACTGAAGCTGAATATTTCATTAGATAAAAACATGTTGATCATATTGGAAATTATTACATCGATCTTTGTTCAATACTTCTGGACTTTACAACGCTGTGGAGTCACAGGGAATTGTTTGGATCATCCTCCATCAGCTGTGCCGGTGAGTCGCTGATATGGCGCTAGCTTAAAAATAAATGTGAAGTTAGGAGGCCAATCTGTCCATGGAAAAATATATTTTTCAGCAGGTATCTTAGTCACTACAAGATTGTACTAGCAAAGCAGTTTGGTGTTTATATGTGTGCTATTTATTCAGTTTGGGAAACTCCACGATCTCCATAAGCTTTGACAGGACTAGAAAGTTTCTCCGTTGCTAGGTCGTTACTAAGGTGCGAGCTACTTGCTGGAGTAGTGAACTTGGTTCCATTACACATAGGAATCTACTGCTGTGAATGATTGTTTTCCAGGTATTAGTCATACCCGTGTATCTCTGTAGAAACGGTGATCAGAACAGAAATGGCAAGCAAAGAAATGTTTATTTTGAGGGCAAATTGCCCCAAAACATGAATATCTTTTGATTTTGTATTTTTTTAAGTTGGTAATTGTTGTATAATCGAGTGAAACTTATTATTGGAACTGAAGTGCACTGAAGTGCCAATAATAAGTTCAGACGCATAACAAGTGCCTCGGTCCTGGCCGCATCACTGTCGTGCCAATAATGATGTTAAAGCACACCCTCTCGTGTAATATTGCTTAACTAACACTAGATGCAATAGATAAATTATTAGTTTAATTGGTGGCTAAATTGCCCATAGGTGTGAATGTGGCGTGAATGGTTGTTTGTCTCTCTGTGCAGCCCTGTGATGAACTGCCAATTTGTCCAGGGTGTACCCAACCCAGTTTCAGCTGGAATCAGTTCCAGCCCCCTTTGACCTGATAAAGACAAGTGATTATGGAAATGGTTGGATCAGTGTGTCCGAAATGTGAGCGAGGCACTCAGATGTCACTCACTTAGATGTCAAGAATGCAGGAATTATAGAACACAAATGGCAAATGGCAAATCCAGGTAAACAAGATGGAAATGACACCTAAAATTACAGAGTGAGACATGAAAAGTAACAGAGAGATCCCAGGGAATGGGATGTAATGAAAAGTAAGACGTGAGTGCTCACAGAGGGAGAAGGAAGAGACAGGCAGGAGTTACAGTAGGAGAGAAAAAGAAAGGAGCAATGTGAGAGACACAAAAATGAATGGAACGACAGAGACAAAATGCAAGTCAGCCAGTCAGACAGAAAAAAAGAAAAAGGTAAACAGCAAGTCTGAAAACGAAGTAAGAGGGAAGAGAGAGAATCAATCTGCCATTGCAGGCTGCCACAGCCACTGACTGATTGCAGCTGCCTGCAAAACAGCTTGTGGTGTGTGTGTGTGTGTGTGTGTGTGTGTGTGTGTGTGTGTGTGTGTGTGTGTGAGTGAGTGTGTGTGTATTGATTAGCCCCAAACCTTTGACTGTTACAGCGTGAGGTGTCCATGACTTATCCAATCACTGATGAGAAGGACCCTGCTCACTTCCTAGTCTCTTTCTCTCCCTGCCTACACATACACGGATAAACCGGCACTCTTATCGGCATGTCTAGTATGAACACACATGCACACTCACACACACACACACATACACAAAAGACAAACACACAGGTTTTCCCTTAATTGTCATTAACAGAACCCAGGAGGGAGAGAGCAAAAGAGATACTGTACTCTAGGGCACTGCAGAGTAAAAAATTGTGATACCCTGCAGAATTAGCCAGAGAAACAAAACATGAGCAAGTGAGATTTTTGGGCTCTCTGTTGAATATATATATATATAAAAAATCCAGAACATGTTACGAAAACAGCCTACAATGTGTCTTTGTGTCCATCAGTGTGTTACCATGAAGCATGCTCCAGAAAACATCAACCGAAAACAATAGACAAGAACACTGCAAGAGTTGATTGTCATTGCCTCTTGGTTTATGATGTTTGTATTGATCTTTGATTTTCTTGTCAACAAATCCAATGTAAAATACATACAACAACACACACTAACTGAACCCATAACCTCAATTAGAAAATAGAAATAAAAATAAAATAGAATAAAACAGAAAATACAGAATATCATCAGCCTTGTCCATTAAGATGGTGTATATTACACAGGTTTTATTCCACTTAATAGCAACCACTTTTTTTTTACTTTGCCCAATAAAAGCTTTTAAGTTTGGGACACGGTGAAAAGTTGGTGTATTTTTAAAAACTAAAAGCAACAAATTGCAATAGAAACAGTGAATAAATCATGATGTGCATTAGCCATGTGAGTTTAACATCCTGTAAAGGAGATGGCACATAAACACTGAAAACATAATTCAGGTTATAAGAACAACCCCAGGTTTCTCTTCAGCACTGTAGCCAGGCTGACAGAGAACCACAGCTCTATTGAGCTATCTATTCCTTTAGGTCTAAGTAGCAATGACTTCATGAGATTCTTTAATGATAAACTTATAACTATTAGAGACAAAATCCATCACCTCTTGCCCTCAACAGGCACTGATCTGCATTCTAATACAGCAAGTTTGGAAACAGCTGTAAAACCTGATATATATTTAGACTGTTTTTCTCCCATCGACCTTCATCAAATAACTTTAATAATTTCTGCATCTAAGCCATCAACCTGTCTCTTAGACCCCATCCCAACCTGGCTGCTCAAGGATGTTTTACCTCTGGTTAGGCCTTCTTTATTGGATATGATTAATCTGTCTTTATTATCAGGATATGTACCACAGTCCTTTAAAGTAGCTGTAATTAAACCCCTTCTTAAAAGCCCACTCTAAACCCAGAGATTTTAGCCAATTACAGACCGATATCAAACCTTGCCTTTCTCTCTAAGATACTTGAGAAAGCTGTAACTAATCAGCTGTGTGACTTTCTCCATAGGAACAGTTTATTTGAGGATTTTCAGTCAGGATTTAGAGTGCATCATAGCACAGAGACCGCATTAGTCAAAGTTACAAATGACCTCCTAATGGCATCAGACAAAGGACTCATCTCTGTACTTGTCCTGTTAGATCTTAGTGCCGCATTTGACACCATTGACCATCAAATTCTTTTACAGAGGCTGGAACATCAAATTGGCATCAAAGGAACTGCCCTAAGCTGGTTTAAGTCGTATTTCTTAGATCGATCTCAGTTTGTTCACGTCAGTGATGAATCCTCCATGCATACCAAAGTTTGTCATGGAGTCCCACAAGGTTCTGTGCTAGGACCACTTCTATTTAGTTTATATATGCTTCCTTTACGGAACATTATTAGGAATCACTCCATTAATTTTCATTGTTATGCTGACGACACCCAATTATATTTATCGATCAAGCCTGATGAAACCAATCAGTTAACAAAACTGCAAGCATGCCTTAAGGATATAAAAGTTGGATGACCTACAATTTTTGAGTTAAATTCAGACAAAACTGAAGTTCTTGTAATTGGACCCAAACACCTCAGAAACTCTCTCTCTAGAGACTTAGTTACTTTAGACGGGATCACCCTGGCCTCCAGCTCCACTGTAAAGAATCTTGGAGTTGTTTTTGATCAGGATTTGTCCTTTAACGTCCACATAAAACAAAGTTCGAGGACTGCATTCTTCCACTTACGTAACATCGCCAAAATCAGACGGATCGTGTCTCGAGCGGATGCAGAAAAACTAGTCCACGCATTTGTTACTTCTAGGCTGGACTATTGTAACTCTTTGTTATCAGGCTTCGTTTCTTAGGACTTTGCAGCTAATTCAGAATGCTGCTGCACGTGTTCTGACAGGAACCAAGATCAGAGATCACATCTCTCCCATTCTGGCTTCCTTGCACTGGCTACCTGTTAAATCTAGAATAGAATTTAAAATTATCCTCCTTACATACAAAGCTCTTCATGGTCAGGCACCATCATATCTAAAAGAGCTCATAGTACCTTACTACCCCTCTAGAACACTGCGCTCTCAGGATGCTGGGTTCCTTGTGGTTCCTATAGTTTCCAAAAGTAGATTGGGAGCCAGAGCCTCCAGCTATCAAGCTCCTCTTCTGTGGAACAAACTACCATTCTGGGTTCGGGAGGCAGACACAGTCATCACCTTCAAGAGTATACTTAACACTTTCCTTTTTGACAGAGCTTATTGTTAGGGCTGGCTCAGGTCATCCCTTAGTTATGCTGCTATAGGATTCGACTGCCGGGGGACTCCTCCTCCATCCCCTCCCTCTCGCTCTCTCTCTCTGTGTCTGTCTCTTTCAGGGTTATGCCTAGTCAGGCACGGTATTGGTTGAAGATGCAGTCACATCTCCCTTTACTGAAAACTCTCTCTCTCTCTCTCTCTCTCTCTCTCTACCATATCTCTCTCTCTCTCTCACCATCTGTAAGCATAGATGCCTCATTAATGCATGTTACTAACTAAACTTGTCATTGTCATTGTCACCTGTCATTATTGCTACCATATCTCCATTACAGTTTATAGTTAGTTTATGATTTGTTGCTGCTGTGCATCTGTGTCTATCTCTATCACAGGTTCCACTGCTACTGTAATCATTTTATCATTCATTGTAATTCATTGTCATTTTATCAGTCATTATAATTGTACAATATGTTTGTGTTGAATTGTTCTGTACACGTGACATCTATTGTACGTCTGTCCGTCCATCCCTCCTCTGTGGCTCTTCCTGAGGTTTGTTCCACCTTTTTCTCTGTTAAAAGGGTTTTTGTGGGCAAGTTTTTCCTCAATCGAACCGAGGATCTAAGGACAGAGGGTGTCGCTCCTGTACAGATTGTAAAGCCCTCTGAGGCAAATGTACTTTGTGACTTGGGCTATACAAATAAAATCTGATTTGATTTGATTTGAACATCAGATCTGTATGGAGCGATTAGAACACTGGAACATTTCCATTGTTCTTTATTTATTTACGTTTGATTGGATGTCTTGGATGAAAACAATCAGTGGTTTGCATTTTCTTTCTGGTAATTCTGTGAAAATTCTGCCTATTGACATAAAAGAAAGTGCACAGCTGTAATGAATCAAATTGGTGATTGCAGCATTCACTTAGGTCTCCTTATCCAAGGGCCTCTGCTATTGGCTGTCACTGGCATTGTTTACCAGGACACATAAATGTAACACAGCCATCATTAACATTATGAGATACACCTGTGGTTTTCCTGCTGATGTCACTTAAGCCAAAAGACAGGTGCTCTACTACCATACTTGCACTTGTTATTATGAGTACAAAAGTGCATTCACACTGTCAATTACGGCAGAATGCTGTGTACTGTGAATACCCAGATGGTGCATATAAAATGTTGAGTGTGGAACACTGGACACTCTGCCCTCAGTCGTTGCCATTTTGGCTACATAGCAGAAGGGGAGGAACCACCAGCATTGTGATAATGGCGGCCAAGGAAGCTGCATCGGTTGCAGTAATTACCGCAATACACATGTAAGTTGTACATATGTTTTAAATGTATACTTTGGCAGTCAAATGTTGGCGCTAATGCTCAGTGCTCAACCAGATTATTTTAAAAAGCAGCACATAATTACAAGGTGAAAAGACTTTAAGATTAAAAGTATATAAATTTTCAAAAAAGCAATTAATATTAACTCATACTCAATTCATATTAAGTGGGCAGCCAACCGAGGTAGAAATAACATTTGAAGTGATGCAGCACTGTTGGAATACAATATCTTCAGTGTTTTTAAGATTATTTTTTCATAATCTGTTATTGCCTGTCGCCATCCTCTTACTGAGGCTCAAACATTAAAACACATAAAGAGGGATAATAAGAGAAGAATGGCCACTTTTCAAATGGATTGCTGAATTCTTACCCTGACAAACATATCAATACACATTGGCAACAGACATTTACACATGTAAAAAAAAGTACAAAGGCAAACAAAAAGTATCGGGAAATGCATGTCAGACATAAATGAGTGTCATACATACTCATGCATAATTAAAATCCCCTGTTGTTGGGTTGTTTTGGTCTTTATTACAGGCTGTTTGTTACACCACTCCATTTAAAACCATCTTGTGCGCTTTGTCAGTTTTGATAGCCGTGTTTGTTACCTAACTGCCCATGTAAATGTGTAAGTGTTTGTCTTGAGAAATAAAACATGAATAAAATTTAAGAAAATGAAGGACAGTTTATTAGTAAAAACTACTGCGGGCAGACATATAAACTACTCTGTTCTACCCTTCTGCTCTGTTTAGCCCATTAATTAATTCACTGGATGAAAGTCCAGAAACTGCACATATTTACATAATTTGCCCATTCTGTCTTATTTTACTTTGCACTGTCCAGGAGTGTATTTTACTCTACATTCTGCTTTATTTACCAATAGTTTATTCTTTTCTCTCCTCTTCTTTTACATCTTGCATTCATTTTCGTTCGTGCATTTGTCATCCGTTGTTTACTACAACCATAGTGTTCCAGCAGTATGTGGGGAGTAAAACACCCCAGACATAACACCACTTCTTCAGTACACTTGTAACAGATTGTGTCCGCCCTGTATTGTCACTGCCTGCTGGGCTGAGGTCAGTCTGTTCTGACACTAGAAAAGAGGCGACTGTGAGCTGTAGAGTGGATATTGCCAGAATAACCAGCTGCTTTCAGATGGATGCCTTGCTCTGAGGGAGAGTCTTAAAACACTTGCTTCCTCAGTTCACTTCGAATGTGATTCTAAGTGCCCCTATTTCTTTTTCGTCACTCATATAGAAATCCTTGCAGGCTGATGTGTTAAATATCACAACAAGATATCATCACGCATTATTTGTCAACTCAGTCACAACTAATGGGATGAGAGGAATGATTGTTTGAGCGACAGAGGAACACAAAACAGTTTCCTGTCAGTCATAAATCAGTGTCTAAGACGTGTTGACTTCTGTGGAGTTTAGTCAACATGAAAATAATTCAACTCTGAAAAGAAAAATATATACGGACAGCTAATCAAATAAAATAGCAGCGGAGCCATTCACGTGATTTCTGCTAAGCATTTGGAAGAATCATTAGAGTAAACACTGCAGCAGAGAGCATTGAAATATAACTATTACACTACAGATTACTATAGTCAGCAGTGAAGTAAATTATTAGCTCTGCAAAACAACAGGCTAAAATCTCATTGCATCTCACAGTTACAAATTCATGAAAATATACAGCTCTTTTGGCCTTATTAAGGAAATACCCAGCTTGAAGTGTTGTGTAGTATAAACAATACCTGAAAATGTTTCTTACACAGGTACACTGACAAGATATTAAAAAAAGTTTTGAGGCGATTTCTTTGGAGGGAAAAAAAAGCTGTAGCAATATAATACACAAAGTGTATTTTGTACCGCTGATATTGCTGATGCTTTCGCTCGCATCACGGACTAGAATTAGAAGACAACAGATTTACACTGCTGTGCTTTTGGGCATGCTAATGATGACAGCGCATTAAACGCAAAGAATGAATATACAGATGGGTGACAGATCAAAGAAAACCTTACTTATGTAAGAAACAAGAAATATAATACATGCAGATGCCATCTAGGGCACCAGGGGTCATGAAAATTATGTGAATAGTATGCTATGCCCTTTGCACTTTATGATGGTTTTCCTTTAATTTGTGACCCATCTGTATCTGTAGCAAATCTCATGGCAATCCATTCAACACTGGTTGAGACATTGTGTTCAAAACCACAAATGTCAACGTCATGGTCATTATCGGCTTATGATCTCTTTTGCCACGACTGTCTACACAACATTTCATGGTAATCCATGCACATCCACAAACATAATGAGACCATAATTAACCTTGCAACATTCCATAAGACCAACCAGGCCTCCTAAACACACATATGTTGTACAACCAGATATACCAGATATAGCATACAGTTGCCTTAAAGTTCTTTACTTGGTGCTATTATATATGAAGTGTCCTATTCTAATGATTGCAGAACTCTTATAAAGAGCAAATCCATCTTCAGCTGAGAATAAACCACCACTTGAGACACAGTGAATTACCACAAGAATGAAAACAATAGATGAAAACAACAGCTTGATAGACAATCCATAAAGGTAAACATATGTATAGAGGATTAAGGGTAGGGTTAGGGTTATGTACACTATTAACTGCAGCTTTGCCCACCCAAATTAGCGAGTAATGTCAATAAAACATATTATCAACACACATGAGTTTGCTACTTGAAGGAATAGTACATCTTGTGAGCTAATTGCTAACAGCAAGCTTGTTAGTCCTAGCTCTATAGTCTTACATTTTCTCTGTCATCTTTGTCATTAAAAAACAAACAAAAAAAAAACAAAACATTAGTTTGGTCATTAGCTCAGTTGCAAAACGGACAATAGGCCGTTAAGAGACTCTTGTCTCATAACTGTCTGTAAACTAACAATTTTTAGTCAATTTCAGACAGCTCTCATTTCCATCAAAGGTGAGCAATGACAAGATGGTTTACCACACAAATCTGTTTGTCGAAGTTGACCAAAGTTAAACATTACGCTAATGAACAAATCCACCAACCGCAATGATTATATTAAAATAAACTGATTTTGCCAAGAAAAACTCTTTGCTCTCTTGGCAAACCTTTTGACCCTACTCATGAGATAGAAGATTCAGACTGCTACCTGACTAAGTGTTGAATCAGTCCT